>WNWU01000048.1:9936951-10016714 GCA_012654045.1 Ptyas mucosa
GAGAGAAAGAGGGGGAGAGAGAAAGAGAGAATGAGAAAGAGTGGGAGTGACAAGATAGGGCAAAAACATAAAATGTGAGGACAGTCATAAGTTCGAGGACTGGTCACAAGTGCGAGGACCAGTCAAAAATTACTTTTTCAGCCCTCTGAGTAGTCCATATGCACAAAAGGACTACCCAGAGGGCTGAAAAATGTGATTTCTGACAGGTCCTCGCACTTTTGACCGGTCTTCGCACTTATGACTGGTCATTATTTATGCCCATTGTAGCATTCTTAACAACCGTGTCACTCATTTCACAACTGCTTCTCTTCACCATGGTGACAAGATAGGGCAAAAACATAAAATGTGAGGACAGTCGTAAGTTCGAGGACTGGTCCAAAGTGCGAGGAGCAGTCAAAAAATACTTTTTCAGCCCTCTGAGTAGTCCATATGTACAAAAGGACTACCCAGAGGGCTGAAAAAAGTGATTTCTGACAGGTCCTCACACTTTTGACCAGTTTTATTTTAAAATTTACCAGTAGCCGCTGCATTTCCCACCCCTGGCTTATACTCGAGTCAATAAGTTTTCCCAGTTTTTTGTGGTAAAATTGGGGGCCTCGGCTTATATTTGAGTCGGCTTATACTTGAGTATATACAGGTAAGTACAACTCTAAATACAACTCTAAGGGTACATCAAATCTGAGACCTAGAACATTGGTCACCAACCAGTGGTCCGTGGACCACTGATGATCCGCAGAGAAATCTTTGTATTTTTGCATTTTTTATATTGCATTCATCCATCATAATGGCCAAGAGCAATTAATCTGGCCTGCGTGCGGGAACACAAAGGTGCACTGCCCACATCACCCTGCCCACCTGCTGACCCCCACTCTTAAGGCCAAGTGCAAACCTCACCTTGAGTAGAGCGGTGCAAGCCACATGAGCTGGAACTTGAAGGTAAGACCAACAACTTGCCTCACTCAGCCAAACAGCTGCCTGAGGGGGAGGTTCAGCTGCTTGGGACTCGGAGCAGTAAATGGCATCCAGTCTGGGAAGCAGCCAGAGTTTGCTGTCCATTGCAGACGCTAGCTCGGCTCCCTGCAAACTCTTGTCTCTTGAGCGCTCACTGAAATGGCTTGGGAAACTTCGGCCGGACTCCTCGAGAGATGAGAGTTTGTAGAGGGACGATCTAGCATCCACAATGGAAAGCGAACTCTGGCTGCTCCACAGACTGGATGCCCTTTACTGCTCTGAGTCCCAAGTGGCAGGAGATGAGGGCTGCCTTGCTTCATTGGCTGGCGCAAATATGCCGAGGCAGAATGCTGATGCCACACAAATGCACGTAGCACTTCACTTCCAGCCATCACAAACGCCGCTTCGGCCTGCTTGCGCCCCCCCCTCCCCCTCCCCCCCCGGAACAGCACCATTATTTCATTCCAGCCGGCAAGGGCTAAGCTCCTTTTTAAATATTGCACAACCTGCAAAATTGCACATTGCACGTGCCACCCCATGGCAGAGATTTCCAGCCCCGCCACAGCCAGTCCCATATTCCAGAGCTGTAGTAGTCACACTCACAGGACTGGCCCATTGGTCAACCCAGAGCAGCTCCTCCAACTTGGTGTCCTGCCTGTCAGGGAACAGGCAGGTCCCCTGCAGGCTGGTGCGCCTGGGTGGAGGAGCTGCTTCAGGATGATCAACGGGCTAGTCCTGTGACTACTACAGTCATGGGACTGACTTTCCCACCAGCATCAGCAAGCCATCATCAGTCTGTCCATCTTTGTTTTCCTTCACTCAGATTGACCAAGCTTCTTGAGAGAAGGAACAGAAAAGAGGTTTCCAGGCTGTATGCCTGGAGCAGTAAGCTATGCCTTTCTCTTGTTAATCAGCTTCAACAACTATTAATCTTGTTTTTAAGTCAAAAAGTTAAAAAGAGGCTCTTTCTAGCTACAACTTGCTATACCCTTTTGAAGACTTGCACCATTTTACGGATTTATTTTTGTCTCAAAGAACAAGGAAGAAGGCTGCTAAGGCAAGCCAAACAAGGAAGTGTGGTGAGGAGGATCACTTCCGGTTCCGGATGGCAGCAGACGTTGTTTGGGTAAGCTTTTGCCCCAGCGTCTGAATCCCCCCACCTGGAGGACCCTCGGGGCCGGGTGCCCTGGTTTTGGGGTATCCGCCGTTAAGGGCGGCTCGCCAGGGGTCCCCTGCCTCAATTCCAAGGGCTGGGCGGCAATGCTGGCGCGCCCGAGGCTCCGGCGAGTGTGGGCAGCACCCAGCGGCCATTTCCAAGGCCGTTCCGTGCTCATGTGCCTGTAGGACCCGGTGTAAATTGAAAGTAAGGCAGCAGGTAAAGAGGCGATCGGAAGAGGAAGGGATGCAGGCCGGAGAATAAGTAGAAAAGGAGAGACTTTGACTGGTGAAGCGACGAGGCGTCCTGTGGGTGAGGGGGGGCTGAAGTTTCTCCCCCCCCCCTTGTAGCTGGGAAGGGCGCCGTAGTTGAGAAGAAAGAGGAGGAAAAAAGAAGGAGACCTCTTACCTCGCTGATTTTTTGTGGAGAATGGTGGAGGCACAATTCGGGAAGGGAGGCTGGAGGCCCCTCTCTTTGTTGGAGAATTATGGCTGGGGCCTGACTTCCTGCTTCTTTGTACACAATTGATGACATCATCCACCTCTGGTTTCCTGTTTGACCTACTCTACAAGCCGGACTCGTTGCTCCTGTGAGCGCCCTCTGGTGGATCGTGAGGAAATAGCGCTGATTTTTTAAGAGAATCTTCTCTCTCTGGATGTTTGTGCCTACCTGAGGACCTCTCATTCTTTACTACTGTAAGATGGCTAAAGGACAAAGACCAGCTGCAGGTGACATGGAAAATTTTTTGGAGAAATTGGCAAAATTGGATGAGAAGCTTGATAAATTTGATGACCTGCAAAAAGGGCAACTGGAAATAAAATCTGAAATGGTAGTTATGAAAAAAGATTTAATTGCTGTTCAACAGGTGGCAGAGGAGAATAAGAAAAAGGTGGGAGGTTTGGAGGGGGAGGTGCGGGCAATCCAGAAGAGGGAAGAAATGAGAGGAAATGTAATTTTAACTTCGCAGCTGGATAGAATGTCTTATTTTCTCAGGTTTCAAAATGTGGAAGAGGTGGACCAGGAAGATCTGCGAGAAGTGATGGTTAAATTGTTGGGCGAATTTATTGAAAGAGGTTTGGACTTTATGAGATGGGATATGGGTCTAGTTTATAGAGTAAACTCACAATATGCAATTTTACATAGTGTCCCAAGAGAGGTCCACATTAAATTTGTGAGAAGGGAAACGAGAGATGAAATACTGAGAACTCAAAGATCGGGGGCGCTGATATACAGGGGCAAGGAGGTCACCATTCTGAAGCAGATCCCTAGACAGGTACGAGAATTAAGAAGAAATTATTATTTTTTATCAAGTAAATTGTACCTTAAGGGAATTGGCTTCAGGTGGTTGATGCCGGAAGGTTTGATGATTTTCAGGGAGGGCAGTAGGAAGAAAATTAATAGTGTGACGGAGGCTCAGGCTTATCTGGAGCAACATAAGACCCTCCTAGAGGGTGAAGATACAGGAACCGAGGAAGGGGAGGTACCAGATGATCAAGGAACGGGGGCGGGCGAGGCCATGGCGGTCCGGGAGGAAGGGGGTGCTAAGGCCAGAACCTTGAGATCTAGAACCAAGAAATGACGAAGTGAGAGGAATCTATTACGTTGTGCCTTTTATGATATCTCTTATTTTTGTAAACTTTAATATTACTCTGGATACTGAACTGATATTTTTGTATAAATCCGGTTGTTAAATTTGAAATTTTAATAAGGGAAGATCTGCTGTATGTGAAAAAAAGAAAATATATATTATCTTTGTAAAAGGATAATGAAAATTCCACATATTGTAAGCGATAATACTGTTTATTTTTAACCAATAAAAACTTTTATAATAAAAAAAATGGAAGTGTGGTGAGAAAAAAACTGACAAAGAAAGATAGAGATTGAAACTATGATTTTAGTTTACTATTGTAGCAACTTGTAGTTTGATCTTCCTAGCTGTGGATGGCTAAAATCTTCTGATTCTGATTAAAAGAGAAAGCTAAGATGGTGGAGCAAAGTATTAGAAATATGTTTGAATAGACTCTAAATAAAATATGCCAATTTGTTGACCAGCTGTTCCCTGATGAGAAAAAATCCTCTCAAATTACTTCTGAGATGCAAACATGTGGAGAATGTTACCAAATTGCCAAGGCAACTTCACAAGTAGCTGAAAATGCAGAGGAGTTTATCGCAGTTTTGGAAGAACCTAATATTAACTTTCACTACTATGATTCAAATGTAAACCACTCAACATAACTGAAAGAAGAGCATTGTGAAAAAAGACAAATTTGGGACTTTTTCTTTAAGGACATTAACAAGGTTGAGAATTTCATGATAAAAAGAAAAGACTACAAGTTCTTGATACTTCCAGAGAAGAAAAAGATTTTACTCCATGAAGATAAGCTAGAAGGAGTGGCTTAATGAGTTAACTGGAATCAGGATGCATTTTTCTCTGCTTGATATGTGCAACTGGAAGAAAGGTTTAACACAAAATTTGAAAATGTATTTTTTTTTTACATATATATATAATGCTTAAGTAATTTTTAAAGTAGGCAAAAGTTATTGAAAATGTATTTGAGAGTACCTGTATAAAGAAAAAGTTAAAGAACATGATATACCAGTTTTTTTTAAAAAATTCTATGTTAAAAAGTATGTTTATAAATGTTGTGGCCCACCAGCAGCCTGTGCGGATCATGGCTGATCCCGATGACGAGGAGGCTGGTGTGGAGTCGCGTCAGCAGTCAGCGCAGCCGGCACTCCCGTCGGAGAGCGAGGAGGCTGAAGAGGATGTGGTGCCAGAGGCAGAGATTCACCTGGGCCTTCAGAACCTCCGGAGGCTCCTTCAAGTGGAGAGGGTGAAGTGGAGGAGCCTCTCCTCAATGCTCGAGCGCGCAGGGCTGCCAGAAGGCAGGAGCAGCTACTCAGGAGGAGGAGGTCTCCTTGAGAGTAAAGTTTGAGGATAATTGGCCACTCCCTTAGCCTATCTAAGTCGCATGCAGTTAGTAATTTCTTGCTGGAAGCAACGTGTAATTATTACAGGGCATCTTGAAGAGTGAGTGTGTTATCGTATCTTGTTTTCTGGGCTGGTTGCCAACCTTTGCCGGACTTTGTTTATTCTTGGTACGTTATAACTTTGATTAGGACTGTTGGTGTGTGTCACAATCCTTGGGAATCCAGAGCTGGGACAGAACAATAAAAGAAAATATATATATTCTGTAAGGATAGTTTGGAGGGAGGGATCTAAACACAATACTGAAGTTTAAAGCTTGTATGTTAAGAAGTCAAAGAAAAAGATGTATTAGAAAGTTTTGATTTTAAAAAAGTGGGCTTTTTTTAAAGTTTAGTACTCTGAAGGAAAAAAAGGTGAAAAAAGTTTTTTCCCTCTCTTTTCAAAAGGTCAAAAAAATTGAAAGAATACAATAAATTTTGTAAATAAAAATGGTGACAATTCACAAAGATTACTAGGTGCAAAAAATTGAAAGAATACAATAAATTTTGTAAATAAAAATGGTGACAATTCACAAAGATTACTAGGTGCAAATAGAAATACACATTATTTCCATAGCAAGGAAGATAAAGCAGGAATGGTTAAATTGATTATTTTATTCAAAGTGGAAAATATGTTCTTATTTGGATATCACTTCTGGATTTTGACCTTGGTTTTGTTGATTAGAAAGATTTGGTATTATAGGAATGGCTAGTTATATATCAATGTGTAAAAGCAAAAAGTTGAGGTTTGAGTGTGTTTGTGAGGTTGTACTGTGCTAAGAAGAGTTGGAAGTCAATGCCCCCTTTTCTTTTTTTTTTCTCTTTCCTTTTGTATCTCACACCCCCTTTTTCCCGCTCCCTTTCCTTACCTTAATTTCCCATTTTATCTTCTCTTCTTTGTATTTTATATAATAAAATAAAAATGGTAAATGGTAAAAATCTGAGGCCTAAAAGGTCAAAACATCCTAAAATGCAATCCTGTTTTATGTTAATCTGAAAAATAAGACTCATTTAATGTAATTTTCCATTCTTGCAAACAATCTTGTTGATGATTATACTGTCAGTTGGTAGTTTTGCTGATTTAGAGTTCACATGGATGGGCCAAATATATTGACATATATGTCTCTAGCTTTATGTCCCATCACAAGGAAAACTTAAAATTATATTTGTACCTTGAAAAAGGATGACTACTTTGACATCTTTTTTCAAGGTACAAATATGTAATTTTTATGTTTGCCGCTTGCTCTTACTGAAATAGATTTTAAGCAGCTAACAATAGGTGTGACCAAAATTTGGTATTATACAAAAATAAACGGTAACAAAGTAAGATAATCCATTTTTTAATTTTTCAATTGCATAAGAGAAACCAATTCATTGGGTAACACGAGCATATGTTGATAAACAGAGGTTTCGGAAATAAAGCGCTTCATTTACCACAAAAGAAACATACATATTTTAGTCAGGTAGTAATGAATAGAGATATTAAATTATCTAGTTTGTTCTGATACCTAAATTGTGAAGATACACAGGTGAAGATTTAAACTTGAAGGTATGCAAAGAGAGATTTAAAGATGTAGCTTTTGATAAATCCTTATTTTATTGCAGATAGAAAAGCCAATAATAGTGAAGAAAACATCTACTGCAAATTGTAATATTCAGCCCACATATTTATATCAGATTGAACATTCAAATGAGATATTTGCTTTTTCCCAATTATGAATAGAAGAATAGAATAGAATTTTTTTTATTGGCCAAGTGTGATTGGACACACAAGGAATTTGTCTTGGTGCATATGCTCTCAGTGTACATAAAAGAAAAGATACGTTCATCAAGAATCATAAGGTACAACTCTTAATGATAGTCATTAAATTATGCATTGTAACAGATTGATAAATTTTGTTTTTTGGTGGGAAAAGCAAGCAGCATCTCTGCATGATTATTGTAACAAGCCAATCTAGTCTCACCAACTTTTCTTCTGACCTTGACCATTTCTAGCTCTCATTTCAGCTGAGGAAGTCAATTCAATTCAAACTTTATTGTCAGAATACAACATGTGTACAATGAGATTGGCTGAGCCTCCCTTTGTGCACCCCCCAACCCAATACAACTCACAGTGAAAGACAGTAAAAGAAAAATCCCTAACCCAGTGAATCCTACTAACAAGCACACAATCCTACTGCACCATGTGAACTTATTGCACATTGCACCGGCCCCACAAGTCAATCATACTATGTTGTTGTAAAGTTATTTTCCATTCAGAAGCCTCACAGTCCACTGATAAAAACTGTTCTTCAGCCTATTTGTGCGGCTGTCTATGCTTCTATACCTCCTTCCCGACGGCAGGAGAATAAAGAAGTGCTGACCAGGGTGTGAGTCATCCCTGAGGATTTTCCTCACTCTTCTAAGGCAGCGGGCCCTAGTGATGTCGTCTAATAATATCAGGGGACTGCCCATGATGTTTTGTGCTGTGCTCACCACCCTCTGTAATGTCTTTCTATCCACGGTTGTCAGGCCAGCATACCACACCGTAATGCAATGAGTGAGGACACTTTCTATTGTGGACTGGTAAAAGGAGGTCATTAGTTGTTGTTCATTTACTGGTCAAAGTGTGGTTGAGCAGTAAATGAGAAGATATTTTCAAAGTAGTTGTGTGTTCCAAATTGTAGCTTGAAAAATCTTTTTGGTATACTTTGTGCTCTGAAGCTTTGCCCTCTTGGACAGCAGCATCTGGAAGAAACTGCAATGATGATGAAAATATGCATGCAGTTACACAATTATTTAGATGAAAGTCACAACATTTGTATCATGATGTAATGGCAGACACTTCATCATTTGCTCCCCCTTCCTCTCCCTTGCATGAACATCCATGCTTTCTGGAATATTTACCACACACCTCAGCCTGAAAACAAAATTTGTGCCAAAAAACAACTGTCTGTTTTCTGGATTTAATGGGCTTGCTTGAGGGAGCTCATGAAGAGACAATGAAGATTCCAGATATTCCTAAAACAAAATCTCGGGGGGGGAGGGATACCAAAGTGAAATAGAGGAATTGGATGATTTTGCTGAAATCCATGGTCAATGCCCCCAAAATGAGTATCAGCAGAAGTTGATTCCATAAAAGGGGATTATGGAAAAATATGCTGATATTATAATTGATCAGGATCTTTCTTTGGATTGAAAGACAAAGACTCTAGAGATCTTAGTTTTGTGTCTTATTATTATTCACAATAATTGAAATTTCTCTGTTCAATATCTAGGGAATTCTCTGTGTTTTGTTTGAATCATTGCAGTGGTGTATGAAATCAGTTTCCCTCTTTCTAAAAATACTTAATACAATTATATGTTCATTACAAACATTTATGTTTAAAAGAAGCCTAACCACATACTTTTTCCTTCTTATTATGCTAACCTAAGTCTGCTGTTTGATATGTGGCAGATATCCTACATTGAAGACATGCATTCATTTAGAAAAATTAATGGGACTTCTTTGTCTATACTGAAGAAAATAAGAACAATGTATAATCTAATTTCAACAGAATAATAGAGTTGGATGAAACCTTGAAGGTCTTCTAGTCCAAGTCCCTGCTCAAAGCAGGAGACTCTATACAATTTCAGACAAGAGTTTGTCCAGTCTCTTCTTAAAAGCCTCCAGTGATGGAGCACCCACAATTTCTGAAGGCGAGCCATTCCACTTGTTAATTGTTCTCTCTTTTACGAAGTTTCTCCTTAATTCTAGGTTGCTTCTTTGCTTGATTAGTTTTCATCCATTATTTCTTGTCTTGCCTTCTGGTGCTTTGAAAAATAGGTTGACTCCCTCTTCTTTGTGGCAGTTTCTCAAATATTGGAACACTGCTATCATATCAACTCTAGTCCTTTTCACTAGACGAGACATACCCAATCCCTGCACCTATTCTTCATATGTTTTAGTTTTCAGACCCTTAATCATCTTAGTTGCTCTTCTCTGCATTATTTCCAGCGTCTCAAGATCTTTTTTATAATGTGGTGACCAAAATTAGATGCAGTATTCCAGCTGTGGTCTTACTAAGGTTTTATAAAGCAATACTAATACTTCATGTGATCTTGATTTTATCCCTCTGTATATGCAACCAATTGCATTGACTTTTTTGGCTGCTGCCACACATTGATGGTTCACATTTAAGTGGTTGTCCAACTAGGACTCCAAGATTGCTCTCACAATTATTGGTATTGAGCCAAGTTTCACCTAATCTATACCTTTACAATTGTTTTTTTCTTGCCTAAGTGTAAAATCTTACTTCTGTCTACATTGAATTTCAGTTTGTTAGAAAGAGCCCAATGTTCAAGTCTGTCGAGAACCATCTAGTTCTTAAACCTATCTTCTGGGGTGTTGGCTATTCCTGACAGCTTAATGTTGCCTGCAAATTTGATGAGTTCCCCTTCTATTCTCTTATCTAAGCAATTTATGAAGATATTGAAGAGTACTGGGTCTAACACAGAACGTCAGGGTACCCCACTGCTTACTTCTTTCCATGTAGATATAGCTCCATTAAGGATTACACATTGAGTGTGGTTTGTTAGCTAATTAAAATCCATCTGGTGGTGATACTATCTAGCCCATATTTTTCTAGCTTACCAAGAAGTACGTTGTGGTCTACTTTGTTGAATGCCTTACTGAAATTCAAGTATACTATATCCACAACATTTTACTGGTCCACTAATTTAGTCACTTTGTCAAAGATGAAATAAGATTGGTTTGGCATGATCTGTTTTTATCAAACCCATGTTGGCATCTGGTTATAACTTTGCTTGCTGAAGTGTTCTCAGATTTGTTTTTTTTTAAATTACTTTCTTTTCTAGAATCTTTCCCAGGTATTCATGTTAGGCTGATTGGTCTGTAGTTTCCTGGATCTGTTTTTTTCCCCTTTTCTGAAGAAGGGAATCACATCAGCTCTTTTCTAGTCCTCTGGTAGTTCCCCAGTGCTCCAGTTCAAAGGTTCTGAGATAACATCTGCCAGCTTGTTCAGAACTCTGGGATGTGATCCATCAGGCCCTTGTGATTTATATTCATCAAGATCAGACAGGTGTTCTCCTATCATTTTCTTGGTTGTTTTAATTTTTATTTCTAGTGTTTTTGATAGATATTTTGTTTTTGCATGAAGACAAGTGAAAAGAATGAATTAAGCAGTTTCACTTTCTTTCTGCTACCCATTACCTTGACATCTTCTCCCATTAGTGGGCCAATTGTTTCCTTGACTTTTTCCTTGTTTTTTATTTATTTATTGAAATAACATTTTTATTGTTTTTATTGTTTTTGATATTTGTTACAAGTCTTACTTCATTCTGAGCCTTTGCTTTCCTGACTTCATCTTTGCAAGTTCAGGCTATTTGTTGGTATTCTGCCTTGGTTATGTGTCACTCTTTCATCCCCCCTGCTTATCCTTTTTGTCTTTCAGTTTATTAGAGAGATCTTTATGCAACCATGCTGTGTTTTTTTTTCTTGGATTTCTTGTTTTTGTTTTTCAGTTATATTGGGTGCTGAACTGGCTTTTATAATGATATTTTTCAGAGTTTCCCAAGATTCTTGGGTTGTTTTCCCCGTTAAGGTTTTCATCCATTCTTCCCAAGCTGTCTCTGTTAAAATCAGCTCTTTTAAAGTTTAAGACACTGTTTTGATTATGTTCTATTGCTTGTGTTTGCATTATATTGAATTCCAATATGACATGGTCACTCTCCTCCAAAGTTCTGACAACATCAACCCTCTCTATCACTTCCTCTGGACCTAAGAATTAGGTCCAGTATAGCTTTCCCTCTACTTCTCTCCTCTACCTTTTGAATGACAAAATTGTTAGCTAGGTTGGTTAGGGATCTGTTCTAGCTCCCACTTGATGCAGAGTTTGTCTCTCAGTTGATATCAGGGTAGTTAAAGTCCCCCATTACTACTGTAGTATATTTCCTTTGTTAAATGGTTAGCAAAAAGTTCATCTATTTCTTCTTCTTGGTTTGGTGGCTGGTAGTATATATCTCTGGCAATTTCATTATTTTTTTCCTTTTATATTGACCCATATGCATTCTAGGAGGTTTTCATCCTTGATTTTCTGCATTTCTGTAGAAATATAATGACCTTTTACATATAATTCAACTGCACCTCCTCTTTTGTTAGGTCTGGTTTTTTTAATAGTTTGTATCCTTCCATTGGTCCGTTCAAGTCATGAGTTTCATCCCACCAAGTTTTGATAATGGCAGCTGTATTGTACCTGCCCTTATGTACTAGTACTTCAGGTTTACCATGTTTGTTCCCTAAACTTTGAGTGTTAGTATATAAGCATCTGAGTCTTTTATACACTGGGTATGCTTCCTACATCTCCTACTTTGTATCTGGGTTTTTCTTCCTTCCCATCACTCTCTACCTCACTGTTTGATTGGTTGTCTTGGAATTTATACTTGGAATTAAGTCCCAAAGATCCAAAAATTTGTCTTAAAGATCCTAAAGACTGGTCACCCTCACCCTTCATTTTTAGTTTAAAGACCTTCTGATAAATTGAGCCAGTTGTTTTCTGAACACATTCTTCCTGGTTCTTATGAGGTGCAGCCCTTCCCTTGCCAAAAGCTCTTCATGTAGATGATACAGACCATGATGTAGGAATCTAAAGTTCACTTTTTGGCATCAACTCTTAAGCCAGTGGTTTAATTCTAAAATCCTGTTGATCTTTAATTGGAAATACAGATAAAAAGACCACTTGTGCTCCTTGCTCCTTCACTTTCTTGCCTAACTGCTTGTAATCTCTTAATATTGTTTTTCAGGTTCATTGTCATATCATTTGTCCCTATTGAAGGAGGAGAAAGGGATTGTAATCTGTGGGTTTGATTACTTGAGTAAGATTCTCAACTACATTTTTTTATTTTTGTTCCAGGGAGACAATATACTTCCTTAGATATCCAAACTGCAGATGGCTGGTTCTTTTCCCCTGAGAATTTAATCGCCTATCACCAACATTTTTCTCCCCCCCCCCCCCCCAGGAAAGTCTGGGCTACTTCCAAGCACTGTTCTAAGTCTGGGATACTTCCAATCACTAGATTACAATCACTGTTCCTTTTCATCTGCCTCTCCGTAGAATTGGTTCTGATGTCTTTGGGCAATTTCCAATCCATCAGTTTTGTCACCAGTTCTTTAAAAAAAATTAAGTTCCCTGGTAGTGAGTATGACACATTTCCTAATTTCCTACATTTACTTCTATTAGAAGTAGAAAATGATTTCTAAACTTTCTAAAATCAACATGATGCAGCAGCTGGAGAAATACCCAAAGGCTAGCAATATCAGTCTGCAGCTTATTCTTCCCTTAGAAAAATGTCAACATTTGTAAATATCAGAGTTGGCATAAATGTAGGTGACGTAACTAGTCATTTTAGAACCACAGCAATTGTACCCCTTAATAAAGTCAAAGTAATGTACATTGCAAAGGGTGATGAATGCCCTGGATAAGAGAGGCCTACTTTTCAAACATCTGCTTGCCAAAGGAGGAATTGCTTCTGGTGGAACTTGATGTGGTCCAGGAAAGATCATCTAGATTCTTGATGATTTTGGAGTGTAGCACAACAGTGGAAACCCGCCATATTGTGCAAACTTGGATCTGCAACCCTTTATTTAGAATATGAAGATCTTGAGCTGCTACTGCATAAGAAGAATAAGAACCTGCTATGTATCAACTTTCTCTCAATTTTTTCAAAGACACTCTCTTTAATCTCCTGTTTTTATATAGAGATTAATTCCCCAGCTCTCTGGGCTACTTTCCTATAATTTAATCAGAACATCTCCAACAACAGAGCCCTGGTGGCGCAGCAGACTAAAGCACTGTTATTAACATCAGCTGCCTGCAGTTACTGCAAGTTCAAATCTCACCAGGCTCAAGGTTGACTCAGCCTTCCATCCTTTCAAAGGTAGGTAAAATGAGGACCCAGACTGTGGGGGCAATAAACTGACTTTATATAAATATGTACAAAAGTATGAATGTTATTGCTTAACGCATTGTAAGCCGCCCTGAGTCTCCGGAGAAGGGCGGCATATAAATCAAATAAAACAAAAAACAAAAAAACTATAACTTGTTAATCTGGAATCTTTCTTCCACCTTGAGGGTCTTCAGTTTTCTCCTCAACATTTTATTGTCATATTAAATATACATTTAAAAAAACTAATTCAACTTACACATACAGTGATCCTTGGATGTGCCATGGATGCAGAACATACTTACTAAATTATGTCCCCTGAAGCATGTATCTCCCATCTAATACAGAGAAAAATGTAGCCATTTTTAATATGCAGAATAACAATGTCTTGTATTAATAGATCTGAGATGCATGTCTGAACTAATATTAGCAGTAGGAATAACAGAATAACAAGGGGAAGGGACCTTGTAGGTCATCTAGTCCAACCCCCTGCCCAAGCAGGAGACCCTATTGGAATAGGGTCATTTCTAGAAAATTTCTAGAAAATGGTTGTCCAATCTCTTCTTCAAAACCTTCAGAAATGGAGCAGCCACAACTTCTGGAGGCAAGACAATCCACTGATTGATTGTTCTTATTGACAGGAAATTTCTACTTCTAGTTTGGATCTCTCTTTGATGATCTTCCACCTATTACTTCTTGTCCTGCTCTTAGGTGCTTTGGAAAATAAATCCATCCTGGGATTGCATTGACTTTTTTGGCAGCTGCAGCACACTGCTGACTCATACTTAATACTCATCCAGTAGGACACCTAGATCCCTCTCAAGGTTATTAGAACAAATTGCCTTTGGAAGTTGTGTGTACCCCATCACTAGAGGCTTTTACAAAGAGACTGGATAGCCATTAATCAGAAATAGTATAGGTCTCCTGCAAGAGCAAGGAGTTGAACTAGATGATCTTCTAACTCTGTTACTGTTACCTCTACTGCTTTCACCTACTCTATATATGTGCATTTGGTTTTTCCTGCCTAGGTGCAGGACCTTACTTTTCACACTACCGAACTGCATCTTGTTGGATGGGCCCAGTGCTCAAGTCTGTCAAGATCCTTTCTTCTAAAGCATTGGCAATTCCCCACAGATTGGTATCATCTGCAAATTTGATGAGTTCCCCTTCTATCCCTTCATCTAAATCATTTATGAAGAAGTTGAAGAATATTGGAAACACTGTATGTTTCCCTCCATGTAAATGTATTTCCATTAAGTATTACACATTGAATGCAGTAGATCAGCCAGTTGCAAATCCATCCGGTAGTGATGCTATCTATTCCACATTTTTCTATAGAACCATGAAATAGACTGTGTCAAATGCTTAATGATGTCTAATAACTACGCCCCCAGCATTTCCCAATCTATCTATTTAGTCACCTTGTCAAAGTAGGAAATAGGATTTGTCTGACACGATCTGTTTTTAATAAACCCATGTTGGCTTGTAGTAATTGCTTTGCTCTTTTCTAGATGCTTGCAAATCCACTGCTTGATTATCTTTTCCAGGATTTTCGCTGGTATGGATGTCAGGCTGATTAGTCTGTAGTTTCCTGGATCCATTTTTCCCTTCTTGAAGACTGGAACCACATCAATTCTTTCCAGTTTTCTGGTAGTTCCCGGGTACTTTCATCCTTGGTTTTGTGTATTTCTGTAGTGGTGTAGTTATTTTTTATATATAATGCAATTCCAACTCCACCTTTGTTACGTGTGATTCTTTTTTAAGAAACATTTTAAATCCTTCTAGCAGTAAGTTCCAGTTAACGGTTTCATCCCACCAAGTTTCAACAATGTCGTACCTACCCTCATGTACTAGGGCTTCAAGTTTGCCCTGTTTGAGCATTAGTGTATAGGCATCTGAGTCCTTTTTGACTGACCTTACACTTGCTTCCTACATTTCCTGTTTTATATCTGAGTTCCCCTTCCTTTTCACTACTTCTTATCTCATTGTTTGATTGGTCACCTTGAGGTTTATGTTTGGGATTAGATCTTAAAGACTAGTCTCCCTCCTGTTTCAGTTTTAGTTTAAAACTCTTTGGATATGTTGAGCTAGTTTCTTCCCTGTTTTTGTGAGGTGTAGATTATCCTCTGCCAGAAGCCCTTCATGAAGGTAATATAGACCTGATCCGCGGCAGGCAAGCACACAAAGCTGCATTTGTGCAAGCGGCACATGCACACATGAAACCATCCCCTCTCTGCCCTGCTGCTGCTGCCACCTGTCAGTGATCTATAGATCCAGAAAGGTTGGGGACCACTGATATAGACCATGCTCTAGGAATCCAAAGTTCTCTCTATGGCACCATCACAGAGGCCAGAGGTTTACTTCTAAAATCATCCATTCCTTCATTGAATATTAACCTTATGCTGGAAGTATGATGAAAAACCACCTGTGCTGCTATCTCTTTGGCTTTCATGTCCAGCTGCTCATAGTTTCTTGATTTTTTTCCCCAGGCTCTTTATTGTATCATTCGTCCCCAAATGAAAGAGGAGAAAAGAATAATAATCTGTGGATTTTATTATTTTAGTAAGTCTCTCTGTCATATCGTTGATCTTTGCTCCTGGAAAACAGCATACTTCCCTTGATAGATTGTCTGGTCTCTCCCAAATATATTTGCCTTTTCGATCAGGTCCGATAGAAGAGGCATGTTATGGGTCCCATCTACTAGGGATCTAAAATTGGCAGATCCCAGGAAGATAGCCTTTTCTGCTGTGGCATATGCATTATGGAACATCCTGCCCCCTGAAATGAGGCATACTACCATTTTTGGAAATGTTATACATTAAAAATACCTTAATAAAATCTTGAACTTGATGTTGGCCATTTCCCATTTAAATTTCCTAAATGCAGACTACAAACTTCCCATCAAAATTTTCTAAACACGAACTACTTTTTTACATCCCATTGTCTTAATAGATAAATTTTATTCAACTCTTATAATTCTTACACTTCAGTCTTGCTAAAGATCCATTTGTGACCTCACCTTTGTCCTATGTACAACGTAGACAGGACTAGTTTGATGTCCCTCATAGAGACAGATCTCTGTGGGCCCAATGCTAGTGATTTGGCCTTGTACTGTTTAGGGGATGGCTCCTCATACACTACCTCTCTGGTCTCAAAAAAATTTTAAGAGCCATAACCACTAGAGGAGAGCGCTGTGGTCCCTCTCGGCCGGGGCTTCTGGTGGCCGGCTGTTCGTGATGATGCTTTCTCTATGTTTTTCTGTAGCTATGCTTGCATTTTGGTCTGTGACCGTAAATAAAGTTATATATATAGATAGCATTTAATATTTAAAATAGTCAATGTTATCTGAACAAAAAGATTTACCGGGATGTAACTATGAATAGGTATGTGGGGGTTCGATACGACCCCCAGTTAGTCTTTATATGTGGTTGTCTTTATGTGTTGTGTTGTGTACTCATATATAACTCATATCTGTTTGATAACTACACTATATGTTTTTTTATTTGTAAATAATTAATAAAGATAATTTAAAAAAAGAATAAAACAATAAAAGAGGTACACAAGTACTTACATAAAAGTGTTATTTGTCTTTAACTTTAAGATGTTTCCACATCGTTCTTTCATTGGCGCCCTCCTCACTTGCACTTTTCTTAATCTTGATTGTTGGATCATCAGCTGTGTGAAGATGTGCTCTTAACCATTTTTTGATGGTAGGAATAGGGTCCCATTCTTTTAGAGGTAGGCCAAATACACTAATGGTCATCAGGTTGGTTATGTTGGGAACAGGCAAGTTCTGTGTTCTGAACATATGAGGTTCATTTTTGAAAAACCCCTTTCCACTTCTGCTGACCATGATATATGTATATTTGAATAGAAACTGTATTGTCTCTCTTTCAAGTGTTTTTGTCTCCAAATATCTTGAATACTTAATTCTTCTATCATTGTGAAAAACAATTTTGGCAGTGTACGTCTAGGCTTTTTATTTACCTTCATTGTTTTATAGCCCAAGCCTGCATCTATTATCACATTGAAATCTCCCATTATACATATATTTTCATAGTCTAACTCTATAATTTTCTTGTGTAGTTTCTGATAAAAATCTTTTTTTCATTCGGTGCATATAGTGCTATCAAAAGTATTTGTTTAAAGTTCATTTTTATTTCCACCATCAAAATCCTACCTTCCTCATCTTCAAAAATTAACTTGGGTTCTAATTTTCCTTTAATGTACAATACCACACCTCTTTTACCTTGATGTGTCAGTGATGTAAATAAGAGTCCTAATTTTGGATATTGTAACAATTTTAAAAGGTTGTTTTCTAATATGTACTTCTTGTAAACATATAATGTCCATCTTCAAAGTGTTTAATTTAGCCAATGTTCTATTTCTTTTTATCGCCGCATTCAGTCCATTTACATTTAAAGAAATTGCTTTAATTTCTTCTTCCATGTTTTATTTATTACTAGTTTTTAATTTCATCGCTCTTCTCTCTCTTTGTTCCATTGGGTCTTTGGCTCTGGCTCCCTCTCTTAACGCTTTTTCCTTTTTTGCTTTTCCTCTTTATCTTTATCTTCCTCTCTCTCTTTTGCCCCACCTACAACTCCCAAATCTTCCTCCAAGGGTCCACAAAATTGTTGATAAAATAATTTTGCTTTTTCAAGTGTATCCAATCTATATCATTGTTCTTGCCATGTCACCATAATTCCTTCAGGTATTAGCCATCTAAAACTCACTCCTTTGTTTATTAAGAATTTCATTAGGAATTGATACTCTCTCCTCAAATCTCTAACTCTTCTAGGTATTTGTCTTAATACCACATGTTCTTTATCTTTATATTTCAGTGTTGTAATTCTTGCCGCTTGTAATATCTCTGTTTTCTTTGCCCTCTTTGTAAATCTTACATGCACTTCTCTTGGGAGTTTATTCCTTATTGCATATCTAGTATAGACTCTAAATGCTTCATCAATCACATTTAATATCTTTTCCTTGGGTTGTTCCAAAGCCTCAGCCAGAACCTCTGCAATTACTTCGGGTAAATTTTCTCCCTTTTCTTCCTCTATGTTTTGAAATCTTAAGTAAAAGTCAGAATGCTCCATCTGCAACAGGATAATTGTTTTTTTCTTGTGACTTGTCTGTTGAAGCCAATTTCTCTTCCAGCTCCTCAACTTTTTTTCTGTCATTTCTATTTTTTCTTCTACTTTCTGAATCCTCTCCTCATTTTCCCCCATCATTTCTTTCATTTCTTTTAATTCCTGTAATTCCTCATGAAGTAATTGCATAAAATTTTGTAATTCCATCATCTCTGGATTTTTCTGCTTTTCTAGCGCTTAAGGGCTTGGTGCTGGCTGTGTAAATTTCTTCATTTCTCTTCTTCTCAAATACTTTGTATTCTACTTGCAGTTTATTTGTAATCCAAATATCTAATTCAACCAATTGTTGAATTAGTTAAAATAAAATAAAGTAATGTGGAGAGGAAAAAAAGAGAAAACAAAATAAAACAAAACAATGAGAAAAAAACCCCAAGATTTCCAACAACCTCCACCCTCCAAAAGTTTATAAAAACTCCTCTTGTCAAAATACAATCAAAAATCCAAAAGAAAGTGGATTTGGTAAAAAGAAAAAAAAGAAAGAAAAAATAGAACAGAAATAAAAACCAACAAGAAATAGAATAAATTAAAATAGGTTTCTTCTGACTCTTCAAGTCTTAATCCAAAGGAAAAATATTTCAAAATCCAATTGCATTAAATCCAGTGAATAAAGAAAAAAAGGGAAAATACCTTTAAATATATAGAGAGAAAGAAAAAAAGGAGTGAGCCTAAAGTCTTTTTCCATCAGCAATTCTCAAAACATAAAACTAGTCAATCCAAAAAATAAGAGATAATTTAAAAATTTGAAATCCAAAAAATCAGACAATCCAAAAGCTCAGAAAAAAGAAAGGAAGTTCAAAGGCAAGTCTAATCTTCACAGCTGTTCTATTATGTTCTATTCAAAATGTCAAGGTTTCTTCAAAAATATATGTCTTTTTTCCTTCTGCCACTAGATGGCACTGCAAGTTAACTTTTAATATTAAATCCCTACTTTTGTCTCTTTACAGTTGTTACAAAGCTTCTTTCACCAATCACTTTCTCTTATATCCCATTCATAAACAAAGTATCATTCATTCAGTTCAGTCAAAGTCTTAGTATCCAATTCCTTTTTTAAGTCAATTTCAAATCTCCAAGTCTTTTTTCCCCTTCACTCAAAGTCTGGAAAAGTGTCTAAAATGCTTTCTTCCACCTTCCTCGCAGCCAAAATATCCGGATGTGGATGCGGATACACACCCGCTCCCACTCCTCGCTCAGCCAATCTTTTCCACCCTATCAATCTTTCAGGTGGATCAAGAAAAAAGACTCTCAAAAAATAGTAAAAAAAAAAAAATCCTCACCTCAATGGCTGTCTCTTTGCTTCCTCTTTTGTTGCAGCCGTCTCAGCTTTTTAGCAACTTCTAGATCACTTTCCATCCTGTCCAATTTGAGGAGCTTCTTCCGGTCTTTCCAGGGAGATTGCGATCTCCCTATGTTGACCAGTACGTGCTCCTCTTGCTTGTTGTCCCTACAGGACAACTTAGGTCACCAAGGACCCTCGGACAGCAGAGATATCGACGATCCCTTGGGAGCAACCAAGGAGTCCATTTTACCACCAGGATATTGGCCACGCCTCCCCCAGGGTCCCATTCTTTTAGCGGTAGGCCAGTTACACTAATGGTCATCAGGTTCGTTATGTTGGAAACAGACGGGTTCTGTGTTCTGAACATATGAGGTTCATTTTTGAAAAAACCCTTTCCACTTCTGCTGAACTTACAACAATTGTTCTGACAATATCTTTAACTCTTTGATACTATCAGAAATTGCATAGTTCTTGGAATCTTTTAAAACATTTTCTACAAAATCTCGATAATTGTTAATATTGATTTTATAATTAAAAATGTCACTAAATTCAAGCAATTGTTCTTCAGTTGCTTTCCATGGAACTACTACTTCTCCAATATTCCAGTAATCTAGCTCCAAAAAATTGAGAAATCGTAATTTATTCATGTCTTTCAGTTGGCTACCTGTTTTTAAATGCTCACAATCCATTAGTCTTTTCTTTAAATTTGTTATGTACAAGAATAGGAATATATGAATTCAGTTCAGTATTTAGGTCAGCTTGTACTCAAGTCAAGTAGCTATTCAAGAGTTAGTGGTGTCATGGTTAGAAACAATGGTAAAGCAACATATGGATTTAAAACCAGAAATATTTTGTTGGGTATTTTAAAGGGAATATATATTTAATTTTACACATGTTAACAGCTGCTAGAATTGTGTTTGCACAACAGTGGAAAAACAAAGATATGAAAAAATATTGGAATGTGCAGAAATGAATAAATTAACAATTAAAATCAAGGTGAAGACTTTGAATACTTTTAAACATGGGATTTGTTTTATCAATGGATAACTAACAGAAACAGAAGTTAGAAATCTAAAAGTACAAAAGAAAACACCACTTAAAAACACTTTAAGGAAAGTTCTCTAAAATGGATAAGCAAATATTATTAATATTTGATCATTATTTATGTGTAGATAACTTTGGGAGCATACCCCCCCTCAAAAAAAAAAAAGAACCCTAGGACAGTGCCAGGAAAACACCAAAAGAATAACAACAGTTTTCCCCCAAAAGACTGGAGATAAAACCATTTTCCCCCTAACCCTAAGGACAGGAAAGACAAAGCCACTGAAATAAAAACTATTAAGGCATTGTGGGAAGTATACCAGAAAAGGACAGTTCCAGAAACCTCACAGCACCAGATACCTCAGAAAACAGTGCCAAGAAACTCAAGCCAGCCCTCCCCCTTTAAGAAAACCCCAGGCAAAAGCACCAGCTGAAAGGAACACTTATTAAATAAGGGGAATCAGGCTAAAAATAACTCATCTGGAACTCCCCCTTTCCTCTTTCCTGGCAAAATTAACCCCCAGGATAGGAAAGACAAAAGACCTGGGACCAAGATTAACACAGGAAAACAAAACCCAGGACAATCAGAAATACATCAAAACCCATCAAGCTGCAGGAGCTCACAAAGCTGTACAAATCTCAACATATAAAAGCAGCTATTGAGTCACATAAAACATGGTTGCTGCTTAAATTACACAGCCTCAAAAAACAATGCGACTGTTTTTTGAGGTGGTGCAATTTAAGCAGCAACCATGTTTATGTGACTCAATAGCTGCTTTTATATGTTGAGATTTGTGCAGCTTTGTGAGATTTTGTGTGTTTCTGTAGTGATTCACACTCGCTACAGAAACACATGTAGGAAGTTAGCACCCACCCCTTTCCTGGAAGAGTGAAATATTTTAGGAAATATTAAAAAAGGCAGAATATTATATTTCCCTGGATGAGAAATGGAGAAGCATATTTTACAGACAAAGCAGCTCCCACCTTCCTGCCCCCCCACCCTTTGTTAATGGGCCAGAGGCAGAAACCTTTGGTTCTTTGGACATTTGCAACACAATAGCAACAGAAACTAACACAATGGGCCCCATTTAGCAACCAAAACTCACCACATGTGACCTGGGAAGCACATGTGACCATCAGCCAGAAAGGCTAGCTAAGACCCCCACCCCCTGGGAGTCTGACAACCAATCAGGATACTCTTTCAGGGGCCCAAGAAATGCAAAGCCAGGGAGAGCATAAAAACCCAAGAATTTGCTGTATCTGCCCTTTTTTCTGTTCAGGAACTCAAGCCATGTGATCCTGTCCACCATTAAACCATCTTTCCAAGCAGTCTCCATGTTTCCAGTGTCTTTTTCCCCACTTGGAGCAGAACCTAGAGGATATTTCTTCCAACACACACAAAATCTCACAAAGCTTGCACAAATTTCAACATATAAAAGTAATTAAAATTTCCTAAATTTTATGTGACACTATTTCCTTAAAAAAAAATTCCTTTAAAAAAATTATCACACTCATTTTTTTTTAAAGCATAAAAAAAACCCAGCCACTTACCCAATTGAAGGCACAAGGCAGGCAGGCAGATTCAGTTACTCGCCGATGAGATGGATGCAGCCGTGGGATGCCTTCCACTTTCAGGCAGGCAGGTGACCAGCCACTCAGGATTCAGGAGTTGCTCGTGAAGGTAAACTGGAGGCTGTGGACATGGGCAGTTAGTTAGCTAGGCCCGCCTTAGCCAGCCAGGCAAGCCTGGAGTCCAACGTAGGGGAGGAAAGCAAAGCCTCAGCATCAACAGCTTCACGAACTATGCAAGCCCGGGGACGATGGGTGGGGCTGGCAAGCAAGACCGCAGCCATGTGGCTACAGTGCCAGCAAGGTACATGAGCCCGGGGATGGGGGGGGCTAGCAAGTGGCTAGCTGTAGGCAGGAGGAGGCAGCTCTGTTCGGGCGCAGGCACCGCGGAAGGCGAAATCAGCTTAGGCAGGCAAGCCATAGAGCAGACTGTGCATGCACAAGCAATAGTGCCAGGGATGTCAGATCACGTGAGGAGTGACTGATGACGTGAGGCAAGTAGGTGGGCTGCATGGCGAAGCGAAGGCAACATATATAGGGTTGGGATGGGCGAGGCTAGCGTCAAGTGAGCAAGCAAGTGTCAAATGGGTGGGCAGGGTGAGCAAGCATCGAGCGGGTGGGGGGGCAGCCAAAGGTCGCTATCCGTTCAGTGGCCCAGGCCAAATTTCCCCTACTGGTTCACCCAAACCAGTGTGAACCAGCTGAATACCACCTCTGACAGAATTCCTTCCTGGAAATTGCTGAAATATTATTTCTGCTGAACATCCTTGACCAAACTGTGATGGTTTAATGTTTTGAGTTTCACAAATTCACCAAAAGACAAAAGATGTTCAACAGAAGTTATTTTTATTTACCTACACTTACAATCATCCAGTAAAGGATAACAATAAATCACCACTTAAATTCAAATAAATGTGATGAATGTAAAAGTATATTTCTATAAATGTTGTTGGCAAAACATTCATTTTTATGATAGGTTTCAAATATGTAATATGTACAATTGAATGTAATAATACGAAAATGAATATTATATTTAAGTACCTTGAAATATTTAGAATAGCTACATTTCATCTACAACATTCAAATTTGATTAAAGGAATTGGTTTGAATCCAGTTTATAGAAGTATGAATACTATATACTATATACCTGATGAAAGAAGATTGAAGGAAAAATGGGAGAGCAAAGAGCAATGCATTACAATTACATAATAATTGTAAAAAAAGTTCATTGCCTTTAGTATTTATTATTTATTTTTATTAGTTATTCATTTTATTTCTGATTATGTTACCTAGTTAGGTAATGAAATGTCTGCAAGAAAACAAGCAAACTTAGAGAGCATAAAGGACTAAGTTAGTTAGTTAGTTAGTTAGTTAGTTAGTTAATCAAATTTTAAAACTGCCCATATCTCTCACAGAATAACTCTGGATGGTGTACAGGTAAAATAATGAAAACATTTAAAAGTACATAAATTTTTTTAAAATGCAAGTTATGTTAAAAATTAATTAAAAGATGGGGGAAGTCTCAGGGTGAAAGTCCCCATGGCTGCAAGCTTCTCTTGGGTGCCCCAAGCAACTTTTTCCACACCTTTGGGAAGGTCAAGGCAGTGGGGCCATCTCAGTTGGGGAGGGAGCAGAATGTTCCACAGAGCCAGGGCAGTAGCAGAGAAGGGTCTCTTCCTGGACCACCACCACCTCAAATTGAAATTCTTTGACTGATAGGGTCTATAACATACCTCTGTTGCCTGACTGTGGTGTAATGGAATACCATGGGTATTTTTCTTCTTAACTTCTATTTTCTGGGAGAGAAAGACAGAACTGTTTTTTGAAAATTTTTCCTAGCAATCACTATTTTGTACTGCCAGTATAGGGTCTACTGTTTTCCCCAGAGTGTTGAGTTGCTGGTGATTTTAGAGAACTAAAATAAGATATAAGGAAAAATATGGAGAAAATATAGGAAAAACAAAATAGCATTTGCAAGGAGAACTACTAAAACCAGCTTAACTATTTTTATCACCAGTTCTCCCAAATGAATGATAAATTAGTGGTACAAACATGATACCAAAACTTAAATCCATTCATATTTATTCAATATGCATGGCAGAAATTAACATTGCAATTCCTTCCTTCCTTCCTCTCTCCCTTCCTTCCCTTCCCTTCTGTTCCCCCTTCTCTCCCTCCCTCCTCCTTTCTTTTTCTTTCTTTTCTTCTATCTTCCAAAATGTTATTCCCAAAAATATACATCCTATTCATGCTACATGCTAATGTTTTCTGTAATTGAATGTACATCATTAAAATCAATATTAATGTTGTGGTCATACTTTTTTGCTATTAGTTTAGATAACCAAAGCATTTCTTTTAGACTTGTTTCCATTTCTCATGAAAGGGAAGCATACTGGCAACCAAATTCTTCATACATTACATATAATCTACTTGCCTTCTTTCCCCCAGGTCGAACACATGAACACTTAAGTATGTCCTTTTACAATTTGTTCTTTTTTTCTTCAGTATCTTCTTCAAACATCTTTTCCTCCACTGCTCTGGTACTGCCTTGTGAGCAATTTACTATCAGGGTCTTTCCTTTCTCCTATGTTGGGATCTACTTTTTCTATACCTAATATGAAATGAAATATATGTCAGTAGAAGTAGGCGTTGGATGGTTATTGTAGCTGCACTTTACTTACAGTAGCATTAAAAACACTTTTTCACTATCTTCAGTTTCTGTCAAAGGAGTTTTGGTGGCAAATGTTATAATGCAGATTCAGAAATTAGAAGAAACATAGGAGAGATTCAACCTAGAAATAAGGAGATATTTTCTGACAGTGAGAACAGTCAGCCAATGGAACAGCTTGCTTTCAGAAGTTGTGGGAGTTTCATCACTGGAAGTTTTCAAGAAGAGACTGGACTGCCATATGTCAGAAATGGTGTAGGGTCTCCTGCTTCGGCAGGGTTTTTTTGTACATTTCAGCTTGGCATTCAATACCATCATTCCAGATATTCCTCTTGCTAAACTGACTCAGCTAGCTGTGCCTGACCACACTTGTAAATGGATCATAAGCTTTCTAACAGATAGGAAGCAGCAGGGGAAGCTACGCAAAATTACATCAGATGCCTGTATAATTAGCATAGGTGCCCCCCAGGACTGTGTGCTCTCTCCATTACTCTTTTCTCTCTATACTAACAACTGCATCTCAAAAGATCCCTTTCTTAAAGTATTGAAGTTTGCAGATGATACACCACGACAGTGTATAAAGAAGTTATGAACTGGAATAGCCATGGCAACAATCCAGTCAATGGGAACTGTTTTTTGACTGAGACACAGGATTTGCTGTGAGAGCCATGTGAGACAGCTTTAGTCTGGGTGTGGCTTAGCCATTCTGTGTTCAGAATTCGTTCTTCTCTCTACCATGTTACAAGAGATGCATGGGTATTGTTTGTATCATTTTTTGGATTTTGTACATCAAGACGTTTTTTCTATAATATGAATCCTGTTCAATTCTTTGAATATGTGCTGGATGATTCTCAGATAAAACCAACAGGTTATGGGCCCACCAGATCCCAGCCAGCCAGCCCATGCACACAGTCAAACTGAAGAAAAAGGATTGAGGCTCAACACAGAATTGTAATCAAGCTGTGAGACTGCTTGTGTTATAAACAAAAGGAAACAAGGCAGAGAAGGCTTGCAGGATGGTTGCAACTGGACTTTCTTGTTTTTTCTTTGAAGACCTTTTGCTTCGCATCCAAGAAGCTTCTTCAGCTCTGACAGGATAGTGAGGAATGGGAGGATTTATATTCCTTGTAGACAGCTGATCATCTGCATCCTTTTAGAGGGTCATTGAAGCACTTGGAGGTTAAGAATTGCAATCTGATTCTGGAAAAAATAATCAAAAAACAGATCTGCCAACATCTAGAAACGAGTAAAGTTATAACTAGCAGTCAGCATGGGTTTGTTAAAAACAGATCATGCCAAACCAATCTTATTTCATTCTTTGACAAAGTGACTAAATTAGAACACCAGAGAAATGCTATGGACATTCAGCAAGGCATTTGACAAAATAGACCACAACCTACTTCTTGGTAAGCTAGAAAAATGTGGGATATACAGCATCACCATCAGATGGATTTGTAACTGGCTGACAAATCATACTCAACGATTAGTCCTTAATGGGTCTATGCCTACATGGAAGGAAGTAATCAGTGAGGTACCACAAGGTTCCGCCTTAGGTCCAGTACGTTCAATATCTTCAAAAATTACTTAGATGAGGGAATAGAAGGGGAACTCATCAAATTTGCAGATGACATTAAGCTGGCAGGAATAGCCAACACCCCAGAAGACAAGCACAGGATCCAAAAAGATCTTGACAGACTTGAATAATGTTCATCCAATAAAATGAAATTTAATGTGGAGAAAGGCAAAGTTATATACCTGGGCAGGAAAAACCAAAAGTATAAGTACAGATTAGGTGAAACCTGGCTCAAAAACAGTAACTGTAAGAGGAACCTTGGAGTCCTAGTGGACAATAACTTAAACATGAGTCAGCAGCATGCAACCAAAAAAGCTAATGAAATCCTTGGTTGTATAAACAGAGGCATAGAATCAAAATCATGTGAAGCATTAGTACTGCTTTATAAAGCCTTAGTAAAACCACACCTGGAATATGGCATCCACTTTTGGTTGTCAGATTACAAAAAGATGATGAGAGTTTGGAAAAAGTGCAAAGAAAAGCAACTAAGATGATTAATGCCCTGGAAACTAAAACATATGAAGAACAGTTGCAGGATTTGAGTTTGGCTAATCTAAAGAAAAAGACTAGGGGAGACATGATAGCAGTATTCCAATATTTGAGAGGCTTCCACAAAGAGCAGGGGATCAATTTATTTTCCAAAGCACTGGAGGGCAGGACAAGAAACAATGGATGGAAACTAATCAAGGAGAGAAGCAACCCAACAATTAAGGAGAAACGTCCTAATAATGAGGACAATTGACCAGTGGAACAGCTTGCATTCAAAAGTTGTGGATGCTTCATCACTGGAGGTTTTTAAGAAGAGACTGGACAGTCACTTGTCCAAAATGGTGTAGGGTCTCCTACTTGAGCAGGAGCTACGTATGGATACCTGAATAGACATGAAATTAATTCTATACATCAAATGCATTGCATAGTATAATCTTACTATGTTTTTAGCTATGCTAGCGTGGATTCTTCTCCCTCCCCATCTGCAGGTTTGAAGCATTCAATTAAGATAATAAACCATCTGCATTTTTATATTAATAGTTTTGATGACTGTCACTCTGAAAAATTAAGCTGATAACATAACTGTTAAATTCTGGTTATATATAGTATGGTAGAGGTATGACTTAGTTTAAATGGTTTGATAAAATTTCAGAGATGAAACAGAACAGGTTAACATTTTTTTTAAAAAAGGGGGAACAGATAAATGGTTAGAGTTTGAAAACAGGAAAGTGTTATTAAAAGAAGAAATTAGTGTCTTTGTCAGACATACAAGAAATGAAATGAATTAATTTGGGGAAATAATTTATTTTTGGTTGTGCATCTTTTTCATCTTTTTCATCTTTTATATTGTGAAATACCCTCCGCTTAAATGTCCCTATCATTATTTAGAGATTTAAATATTTAATTCATACTTGAAATTATTTAATAATCTCAAATATTCTGAATTACTCTTCTTTTTGTCCTTGCTAGATGCATATACAACAGCAGAAGTAACCTACAAGTGGACATTCAATGCATCAGATTCTGTAGAAGTAGCTCCAGATGGTTCAAGGTTGAATCAGTATGATCTCTTAGGCCAAACAATTGGACAGGAAACTGCCAAATCCAGTACAGGTTAGTAATTAGAAGAAATAATGTACAGCGTTGATGAAGAATCCAGTTTAATACTTGTACTTCTTTCTATTAACAATCAAGATGCAACCTGCCACTTTAAATTAAACCTGCCACTTTAATTTAGAATATAGAACTAGATAAATAATAATATTGGAAAGGACCTTAGAGATGTAGGATAAGTAGTCCTCAATTTATGACCACAATTAAGCCCAATATTTCTGTTGCTAAATTAGATGTTAGTTAAGTGAATTTTGCCCCATTTAATGACCTTTTTTTACAGGTGTTAAGTGAATTACTGCAGTTGTTAAATTAGTGTCAGGCTTGTTCCAGCTTAGGTACTTAGGAAAGAAAGACCCTCAACTCCATGGTTGAAGTGAAAGGTTCACTTTTACTAAATTCAAATGGTTACAGCATAAGCAAAGCTGGATCTGAATATTCCCACACAAAGCCTGTCATTCCCTCCCTTCCTCCCTCTGCCCATCCCTACTTCCCCATCCTCATCCTCCCGTGAGTTTTATGGCAGAATGCCTGTGAAGCAAGGTATGTGTCAAACCCAAAATTGACATATGTGTAGCCATTTTAGTTAGCTTTATATTATACTCACTTATTCCTTTTGTTTCTCTCTGTTTTGTAAGGGGGATTTTTCGGGCTTGCCACATTCTTAAGGTGGGAGGAGGGAATAGATAGTGAGCCTTGTTTTGACTAGGTGGTCTTCTTTCCCATGGAAACGGAGGCTGTCCATGCTGAGAGCTAAAGGAGGAGTTTGATGACATCAGGCAGTGTGGATTTTACTTTGAATGGGGAATGTGTCTTTCATGGGATGTTTCTAATTTTCAATATTACATGATGTAATTCCGGTTTCTATCAGATCCAGAATTACAACAGTCTTTGCCAATTCGATGCCTACTTAAATAAAGAAATTTGTTTTGGAAGATGAACTTTGCATATTTCTTTTTTGAATGGGTTTCATCACTTGGAGACCTGACATTATTCCAGATCTCTATAAACTGATCCTGAGCAGGGATTGCTATCCAGGGTCCTGAGCCCTGGCTGTTTACCCAGAGCACTCCCACTGGGCAACAGCAAAGACTCAGGGAAGATGGCAGAAGGATGACAACCAGGGATGCCTGAACCTGAATGTAAACTCTGCGGAGGCCCCTGTCTGGGCTTGCCGGTCCAGCTACCAGGTCCCCAACAGATTCCCCAGGAAATTATCCGAGAGATAGAGTCATGGAGGATATCGCACGCCAGATGGGAGCCCATCTGAAATCTCTGGTCAAATGGTCCACAAGCACGGGGATCCAGCAGATGGAGAGGGACCTTCTCGGTCAAGCAACCTTTCTGGACCTCTCATTGATTGCTCGTTAACAGCAGCCCGGGAATCCCGAGCTACGATTTTGGAGTGGAGAGCAGCTGCTGGACCCATAGGACTCATAGTAGATATCAACGAACTGGCTGAATGGCAATACCAAATGGCGATGTGCAGCCAGACCTTCAAAGAACTACCTGACCAGCTGGAGCAACCTGTCGTTGGACGCAAAGGCAGAGATCCCCAAGGGAGACAAGTGCCTCCTAGGAGAGGCCGAACAACACGCACTTCCAGCCCATCAACTTTTGGTATCAGCTGTTGGGAGACCTATCTCTCCCGAGAAGAGGGCAATCTACTGCCGCTGGAGATCTCCCGCCATTGCACTGTTCGCCCCCAAGAAGAGAATGAAATGGAGTGAGAAGAAGGGGAAGCCTCAAAGAACCCATCGAGCAACCAGTCTTCCCCCCCTCCGCACCTTCCTCTGGTGGATCAGATCCCTCCAGGATGGGTGTTCTATATGGGCAGAGGATGGATTCAAGACCAGGCTCAACTGATGCCAGCCCGAGCTCCAACCCCACCGCCGCCGCCACAGCCTGATCCGCGTGCAAATGCCCCAATGCCTTTCAAATCCATATTTGATGGAACCGCAGGAAAACTCACATTTCTTCTGAATCGAGCATGGTCCTACATCAACCAGCATGGAGATGAATTCCACGATGACATGCAGCTCATCCAAGCCATGGGGGACAATCTGGAGAATGAGGCATCCGAATGGTTCACCCAGCTCCATGATGAAGGCGCACCTGAACTAAAATTTAACAATAACAACAATAGCAAAAATTGGGGGGGGGGACCTACAGTAAATCCAACTTTGATGGTCTCACCTACAACGCAGTGTTCGATTGAGACCATGCTGGGAAAAGAAAAGGATAAGATGGAGCCGACAATGAGCAGCATGCAAAATATGCTACAAACAATCCAAGAGACCTTGCTGAAATCGCAAGAAAAAATGGCAGACCACCAAGAGGAAGCTAGAAGATATCACCAAAAAATTAAAGATGAAATAGGAGAATTAAAGGATGATCTGAAAAGTATGAAAGAGAAGACGGAGAACATTCAATATACAGTAGTAGAGAATGAGCAGAAAGTAAAAAAAAAATAGAATCTAAGGTAGACCAATTGGATTTAAAGTTAGAAATGGCAGAACAGAAAACACGACAATTAAACAAAGAACTGTTTGACTCCATTACTTTTTTGGAAATGGAGAAAGCTTCTTTCTTCCTGCATTTTCAGAACATCACTGAAGAGAAAGAAGAAGATTTGGAAGAAAAAATGAATAATATAATAGCAGAATTAGTACAGAGAGACAAAATGGAAGTAAAAGATTTGATAGATGAAATATTTCGAGTACATAACAATTACATTAGGAGGCACCGGTTGGCACATATCAGATTCAGTTAAAAAACAATGAGAGATGAAATATATAAAAAATCAAGAGACAAAAAAGTAACGTACAATGGGAAAGAGTTCATTATCTTAAAGCAAATTCCACAAAGAGTACGAGATCAAAGACAGCTATATTACTTCCTGACATCTCAATTAATACAACATAAAGTAATGTTCCGATGGATTATGCCGGAAGGAATCCTTATTACATGGCAAGATAAAAAAATCATAATTGACTCAGTAGAAAAAGCGTGGGAGTTCTGTAAAAATTGTTTAGAAGAAGAACAAGAAAGTAAAGACGAATCAGAAGGCAAAAGCCAAGAGGAGGAACAACAGGAGGAAATAGAGAAAGAACAAAAGAAAGCTCAAGAAAAGGAACGAGAAGAAAGAGAGGGAGCAAGAGGAAGAGTCAAGAGAAAGACAAGAAACACCAAAAGGCAAGTACAGTAAAAGATGGAAGAAATAATATCTTTATTCTCCGTGAATATCAATGGCCTAAACGAACAGAAAAAGAGAGCACAAATATTTACAAAACTAAAAAAATTAGATATAGACGTGATTTGTTTACAAGAGGTCCACATAAAGAAAGATTTTCAAAAATTGTTGTAAAATAAGAAATTAGGAAAATTATATGTGTCACTTTCTCAACAGAAAAAAAGGGGAATAGCAATGTACATAAAGGAAAGAATAAAATCAGAATTAAAATATGTGGATGATGAGGGTAGAATTCTGATGGTCAAATTAGATACTGAAACAAAACAATTTTTACTAGTAGTGATTTACACCCCTAATACTAATCAAAAAGATTATTATTAAAAAATTACACAATAAAATATTAGAACAAGAAATAGAAAATATATGTATAATAGGAGACCACAACGCTATAGTTGATAGTAAAGAAGATTATTATAGTGAGAAGAGCAAAAAAAAAAAGGGAAATATTGCCAAAAGAGTTTTTTAACATGACATCAGAATTAGATCTAAGAGATACCTGGAGAGAAATCAATAAAGAAGAAAGACAATACACATACTATTCTCATCCGCATCAATCGTGGTCCAGGATTGACATAGCTTGGATGACAACGTAATTGCAATTGGAGATAGAAAAAATAGAGATTGGAATAAATGAATGGGCAGACCACACTCCCATAATAATACATTGGAAGGGACAAAAAAGATATAAAAGGTGGACTCTAAACCAGTATATATGTAAGGAGAAAGAATATAAACAACTAATGGGAAAAAAGATAGAGATCTTTTTAGGTATAAATAAAAAAGAACACACCTCGCCTCAAATCTCTGGGATACCTTAAAAGCCTACATTAGAGGGGTGTCAATTGCATATATTGCAAAGAGAAGGAAAGAGAAAAGATACCAACAAAATAAACTACAGGAAGAACTCCAAAAACTAGAAGAAAAGCTATATAAAGATCCCCAAAATAAGAAGGTTAAAGAGGAAAGGAGAATAACTAAACATAAATTAAATTTGATCACACAAGAAGAAATAGCTTTGAAAATAAAGACAGCGAAACAAAATTATTTTGAACATGCAAACAAAATAAGTAGATGGTTAGCTTACAAGCTGAAAAAGCATATACATCCGGACAAAAATGGATTTCTGCCAGGCTGACAAATCAAGAACAACATGAGAATAATAGTAAACACATTAGAATTTTACGAATCACACCCGGAAAAACAAGCTTCACTGGTTTTCCTTGATACCAAAAAAGCATGAATTGGAAATTTTTAATGGGGCAACTAAAGTTTATGCAATTTGGGACAAAATTTGAAAAAATGATAGGGGACATCTATACAAAATAAACGGCAAGAGTAATTATGAAAGATGACACCACAGAACAATCTGGTATAACAAAAGGGATATGGCAGAGATGTCCATTCTCTCCACTATTATATATATTAACGTTGGAGATCCTTTTGAAAAAGGTCAGAGAAGATCAAGAAATTAAAGGTTTAAAGATAAAGAAAGAAGAATACAAGATTCAGGCGTTTGCCGACGACTTGGTATAGAAGAAGAACCACTAGAATCAGGACCAAAATTACTTAAGAAATTAGAAGAATTCGGAGAAGTGGCGGGACTTAAGATTAATAAAAACAAATCAAAATTAATAACTAAAAATCTTATAAAGGAATAGGAAAAAGGTTTGGACAACATTATACAAATTCAAGCAATGAAGAAAATAAAATATCTAGGGATTCGGCTATCAGCAAGGGGCTCATCAATCAAAAAAGACAATTATGACAAAATAGTAACACAGATAAAGAAAGATTTGGACAATTGGAGAAATTTACAGATTATATATATATATGTTTTCTGAGGTTTTCCTGGGTATTTGTATGTAGGTCTTTGGTTATTCGGGTTTTCTCCCGCGTAAAATTGGAAGTGTCTTGGCAACGTTTCGACAAAGTCTCATTCGTCATCTTCAGGCTGGTGTTCTCGGCTTCGTGCTTCGAGCGAGAACACCAGCCTGAAGATGACGAATGAGACTTCGTCGAAACGTTGCCAAGACACTTCCAATTTTATGCGGGAGAAAACCCGAATAACCAAAGACCTACATATATATATAAAGACTTACATACATACGTACATGTATGTATGTATGTATATAATTTGCAATCACAGACCAAAATACAAATATAATTGCAAAAGAACGTGGGAAAAATAGCATCATAAACAGTTGGCTACCAGAAGCTTTGGCTGAGAGGAATTACAGCCTTCTCCTCTAATAGTTACAGCTCTTTAAAAAAATTTAGAAACCTGAAAAGTAATGTGTGAGGAGCCATCCCCTAAACAATATAAGGTCAAATTACTAGCATTGGATCCAGAGAGATCTGTTTCTAAGAGAGACAGTAATTTAGTCCTGCCTGCGTTATACATAGGGCAGTATAAAAGAACATGCTCCACAGTTTCAACCTCAGCTCTATCACAGGGGCTTAACCGCTCGCTTATTGGGAGCCTCTTAAATCGGCTGTCCAGCAATGCTGAGGGCAAGACGTTGAAACGAGCAAGGGAGAAGACTTCTATATTTAGGGATGGTTAAAGTGTAAAAATATGAGGCCATCTTCAGTCCATAATTGTTAAATTGGCTGAAGATCAGAGGGGAGCAGGTTTTATTAGCTCTAGCTCTTAGATATTGCAAGTCCATGTCCACAAGCTGTTGGACTACCCTAGATTGGGCATCCTGAAGGCCATAGTCTCCCAAGGCATCCCCGAAAAACCTAGCAGGTGGAGTTTCTTCATCAGCTAGAGAACACCAATACTTTTGATTTGTCATAATTAATGGACAAGTGGTTCTCAGCACAGTAGGACCCAAATGCAGAAAGTAGCCTTTTCAGACCAAGCCTTGACAGTGATAGGAGGACCGCATTGTCAGCATAAAGGAGAAGTGGGATCTTCATAGTTGACAACTTCGGGGCGTGGGACTCAGTATGTCCAATGTAAGAGGCCAAGTCAGATAAGAATAAATTAAACAGAAGAGGAGCCAGGACACAGCCCTGCCTTACTCCGCTCTTTATCAGGATAAGATTTGAGAGTTCTCCCTGAAAACCGCACCTGACCTGACTAAAAGTCTGATTATGTAGGCCTACAGATACCATTATTGGGAAGGATCTCCACCATTAAAATGAATATTTTGCCAAAACTCTTGTTCCTATTTCAGGTCATACCTATAAAATTGGAAAAAAAGTTTTTTGAAACATTAAATAAAATAACATACAAATTTATATGGCAGGGAAGGTGACCACAAATTAAACTTAAATTATTACAGGATACAAAAGACAGAGGAGTAGCACTCCCAGAATAGGAACTATATTATCAAGCTGCTGGCATAACTTGGTTAAAAGAATGGATAGAACTAAAGGATAAAAGAATACTAACAATTTAAGGGAATGAGTTACAAGTGGGTTGGCACACATTCCTTTGGGATGGAAAATATAAAATACATAGTTACTTCAAAAGACATATATTTAAGGAATGCACTATTACAAATTTGGTTGAAAATTAAAAAACAGCACTATACAAAAATACCAGTTTGACTTTCACCAATAGAAGCAGTAAAACACCCAAACTTAATAGAACTAAATATAATAATAAGGTATAAAGATGTAATCAAGCGGGCCTGGCATAGTATGTCCCCTTTTTATAAGAAAATTTTAAATTGTATAATCCAAATTTTTAGATCTGGGATTTATATATTTTTTAAAAAATGGGTTTGAATTGTTGGGCAATTGCTTAATTTGGTTTTAATTCGTTTTTAAATTTTGTATTTATGTTTTTTATTTCTGCCTGTTCACCGCCCTGAGTCCCCTCGGGGAGAAGGGCGGTATATAAATCAAATAAACATAAACATAAACATAATAGAACAACAAGGAAAACTGAAATCAAAACAAGAATTGGAATTGGACCTAAACAGAGATATTGATTGGTGGATATACACACAAATCCAATCTAAATATAAGGAAGTCATAAAAACATATGAAATACAAAGAGATCAACACGAACTAGATAAAATCATATTAGAGTCAGATGAGAAGCTAATACGTAAGATTTATAAATTTCTATTATGATATAAAATGGAGGACGAGATAGTGAAAGACACAATGATCAAATGGGCGCAAAACTTTAATTATACAATAGATTTGGAGAGATGGGAAACAATGTGGCAAGTAAATTCAAAATTAACATTATCTGTGGCATATAAGGAAAACCAGCTGGATATGTTTTATAGATGGCATCTTCCACCAACAAGACTTGCAAAGATATTTCCAAACAATACCTCAATGTGTTGGAAGTGCAAGAAAACTCAAGGAACATATTACCATCTATGGTGGACGTGCCCGGTGGCAAAAATTTTTAGGCAAATATAAAGAAGTGGATAGAAAAAATAATAGATCAACCAATTGAAAGAAAACCGGAAACATTCTTATTAGAAATATTCACGAGAACATACACCAAAGAAATAAAATATTTGATGCTACATATTATAACAGCTGCACGAATAACATATGCAAAAAATTGGAAACAGGAAAGAACTCCAACAGACGAAGAAGTGATAGAAAAAGTTTTAGAATGTGCTGAGATGGAAAAATTAACAAAAGAAATTAAAGAAAAAAAAGAGACAGATTATTATATAATATGGAATAAATGGTATGAATGGCTTGAGTCGAGAAATAAAGACTAATAATTACAGGGAAGAAGTTAGAAGTATAATATATATATATATATCAAAAGTATAGAAATGTATAAAATTAAGTTTATTAATGTAACCAAAGAAAAGGAGACAATGGGAAAAAAATGAAGAGATACGGGAGGAAAGATATAATAATGGAAAGAAGACCACGAAGAAACAATGTTTTAAAAAAGAGGAGATATTTATATGTTGTATGTTATGTGATTGTCATCTGTGTCATAATAAAATTTAAAAAAATTATTTAAAAAAAAAAGAAGACCAGACCAGGAAAGCCTCTAGGACTTTACAATCTATGGCAGAACCATCCTGACCCTGGGAGGAGATAGGAATGAATTTTATAATAGACCTGCCAGAGAGTGGGAGAAATATGATTATCTGGACCGTTGTGGATTTATTCTCCAAACAAGCTCATTTTGTAGCATGCCCAGGACTACCATCAGCCAGGAAATTATCCAAATTGTTTCTTAGAATATCTATTGATTACATGGAGTACCTCACAGGATAATTTCAGATAGAGGGGTTCAGTTCACCGCAAAATTCTGGAAGGAATTTATAAAAGCTATTGGGTTTTCTCAAGGGTTGAGTTCAGCTTTCCATCCTAGCACTAATGGATCAGCAGAACGTTTGAACACAATGATTGGTCAATATTTAAGTTACATAAATTACCAACAGTCCAACTGTACTGATTTATTGCCATTTGTTGAGGTTGCCTATTATAATGCCGTGATTGGAATGGAATTTGTCCCTATGCCTGAATTGCCAAGGGACCCCCCTCTATTCATGTCAGTAAATGAATGGATGGAATCCTTAAAAGAGTCGTGGGAGAACACAAAAAACGCTTTGAGTGCAGCAGCAGAAATCCACAAGAAGCAACCTGACAAATATTGCTCACAGCAACCTCACTTCAGAATAGGAGACAATTTATCTATCAACTAAATATTTGAAATTGCAGTTGCCTTTTAGAAAACTGAGTCCAAAATTCATAGAACCTTTTCAAATAATTAAAGTAATAAATCCAGTAACTGTGCAACTTAGACATTTGTTAGGGAAAGTGCATCCGGTTTTCCATAGCAGTTTGTTAAAACTGTTTGTTACTTCCTGATTGAGGCCAGCGGATTGTGTGGCTCCAAAACCTTTAATTATCACTGGGCATGAACATTATTTTTATTTATTTTATTTTTATTTATTTATTTATTTTATCTACTGCCCTACTCCCGAAGGACTCAGGGCGGTGTACAGTTGAACGAAATATACATGTAATAAAGGAATTGGGGGGGAGGGAAACCAATTTAAAATTACAATTAAATAGTTATGTTTGGATATAGAATTGAATTAGATCATTTCAAATTTATGGGGTAGATTCAGAATATAAACTTTAAAGTAGTTTTAGACGAGATTAGGTCAGGCCGGCCTGCTTGAAAAGAAATGTTTTGAGGGCACGGCGGAATGCACGAAGATCCGGGATTATCCGAATCTCCGAGGGCAGCTCATTCCAGATGGTAGGTGCTCCCGCAGAGAAACACTGTTTGACCGACGGCACCCTGAGAAGTCCCTCTCTATGGGAGCGTACTGGTCTGTGGGAGGTTATTGGTGGCAGAAGGCGGTCTCGTAAGTATCCCGGTCCTAAGCCATGGAGCGTTTTAAAGATGGTAACCGAAACCTTGAAGCGCACCTGGAAGACCACAGGAAGCCAGTGCAGCTCGCGTAGCAGGGGAGCCACATGGGAATGCCATGTCGCTCCCATAACAACCTGCGCGGCCGCATTCTGGACCAACTGGAGCCTCTGGGTGCTCTTCAAGGGGAGCCCCATGTAGAGAGCATTGCAGTAGTCCATGCGGGAAGAGACGAGGGCATGAGTGACTGTCTTTAACGAATCCCGATCCAGAAAGGGACGCAACTGGCGTATCAGGCGAACCTGATAAAAAGCTCTCCTGGCCACAGCTGTCAGATGTTCTTCTAAAGACAGCTGTGAGTCCAGGAGGACACCTAAGTTGCGGGCCCTCTCTGTGGGGGCCAATGATTCGCCCCCAATAGTCAGTGATGGTGCCAACTGACTATAACGGGATGACGGAAACCACAGCCATTCGGTCTTGGATGGGTTTAGTCTGAGTCTGTTTCTCCCCATTCAGATCCATACAGCCTCCAAGCACTGGGACATCACTTCAAGGGCATCATTGGGGTGGTTCGGGGTGGAGATGTACAGCTGGGTGTCATCAGCGTACTGGTGGTACTTCACCCTGAAACCACGGATGATCTCACCCAGTGGTTTCACATAAATGTTGAACAGAAGGGGCGAGAGAACCGACCCTTGTGGCACCCCACATACAAGGGATCTCGGGGTCGATCTCTGCCCCCCCCGTCAACACAGTCTGCGACCGGTCAGAGAGAAAGGAGGAGAACCATTGCAATACGGTGCCCCCCACTCCCAACTCTTCCAATCGGTGCAGCATGATACCATGGTCGATGGTATCAAAAGCCGCTGAGAGGTCTAATAGGACCAGGACGGAGGAACAACCTCTGTCCCGAGCCCTCCAGAGATCATCAACCAATGTGACCAATGCCGTTTCCGTGCTGTACCCAGGTCTGAAGCCCAACTGGAGCGGATCCAGATAAGCCGATTCATCCAGGTACTGAGGGAGCTGTCATGCCACCACACTCTCAACAACCTTTGCAACAAAGCGAAGATTGGAGACTGGACGGTAGTTAGCTAATACTGCCAGGTCCAGGGAAGGCTTCTTGAGGAGAGGTCTCACCACCGCTCACCACCGCCTCTTTCAAGGCAGCAGGGAAAACACCCTCACTCAGAGAAGCATTTATGATTCCCTGGAGCCAGCCTCGTGTAACCTCCTGAGAGGCCAGCACCAACCAGGAGGGACACAGGTCCAATAAACATGTGGTAGCATTCAGTCTCCCCAGTATCCTGTCCATGTTTTCGAGAGTTACAGAATCAAACTATTCCCAGATTATATTCTCAAGAGCTGTCTCCATCCCTTCCCTTGAATCTACTATGCCAGAGTCCAAGTGTTCCCGAATCTGAGCGATTTTATCATACAGATATTGTACAAAGTCCTCGGCTCTACCCTCCAAGGGGTCCTCCCGCGCTTCCTGAAGGAGCAGGGAGTGGGTCACCCTAAACAGTGTGGCCGGGCGGTTATCTGATGATGCAATAAGAGCGGAAAAATAGTTATACTTTGCCGCTTTTATCGCCACTAGATAAGTCTTAATGTGAGATCTTATCAGTGTTCGGTCCGATTCAGTTCAGCTGGCCCTCCAATCATCTTTTCCGACGCTTCATCTCTCTCAGCTCCTCAGTGAACCGAGGAGCCAAGCGAGACCGGCGTCGAGTCAGAGGCCGCAAAGGCACAACTTGATTCAAGGCACCGGCAGCCGCCCTATCCCAGGCGGCCACTAAGTCCTCGGTCGAGCCGTGAGCCAGAGACTCAGGAAATGGCCCAAGCTCCGTCTGGAACCACTCTGGGTCCATCAGGCGCCTGGGGCAGAACCATTTCATTGCTTCCACCTCCCTGCGATGGGGTGTAGTGGTTCGAAGATCAAAGTGAAGGAGGGAATGATCTGACCATGACAAGGGTTCAGTTACTATATCCCCGATATCAAGATCATTCAGACACTGACCAGAGACAAAAATCAAGTCTAGAGTGTTTCCCTCTGTGTGAGTGGGGTCATGCACTAATTGGGTCAGGTTCATAGCCGTCATGGAAGCCACGAACTCCCTCGCTGTCTCAGATGCTTCACCGATCGATGGCAGGTTGAAATCCCCCATGACCATAAGCCTTGGGGTATCAACCGCCACCCCGGCTATAACGTTGAGCAGTTCAGGCAGGGCTGCTGCCACGTGGCAGGGAGCCAGGTACGCGATCAGCAAACCCACCTGTACCCTATGACCCCACTTCACCAGGAGGGACTCGCATCCAGCAGTCTGAGGAACAGTGACCTCCCTCGGATTAAGTCCTTCTTTTATGATAACCGCCACCCCCCCCCGCCCCTAGCCTGTGACCTTGGCTGATGAAATGCACGGAAGCCAGGAGGACACATTTCAATGAGGGGGACTCCCCCCTCTTGGCCCAGCCAGGTCTCTGTGATTCCTGCCAGATCCACTCCCTCATCCTGAACAAGATCACAAATAAGGGGGGTCTTATTTACAATGGATCTGGCATTGCACAACATCAACCGAAGGTCAAGGGCCTGAGAATCTGAACTACCTGGGGAACGAGAGGAGCATTGGGGGTCGGAGCACGCCACCGCTCGGAGACAGCGGGTGCCCACTCCCATAACCAGGTTTGGCCGCCTGCTCCCGCCATATCTGCCCCTCCCACTCACAGTACTGATGTATTTGCCCTCGTTGCAAGCTCTGACCTCCTCATCAACCCAGAGCTTCATGTTACCTGTGCCCTGACCCCCAGCCCGTCCTGGTCCCTCCCTCAGTGGGTTATCTCCCAAACCCACAACCCTATTACTAATCCGATTATCCCTCCCCCTAGGGCCCCTTAAAAATTTAGATAAAAATTTGGAAAGGAAACTCTTCAGTCTCATTTTTGCTGCATGCCACCTCTCGTGATTCCAAAACCCGTCATCAAGGTAGGCCCTCGATAATGTGGAGGGCCAGACCTGCGAGAGGGGGGAGTCTCACAGCACCAGAAGTTCGTCCGCTGAATACATCCGAAACAGCCAGGGGTAAGATGGTATTTGGCTGGGGTTCACTCATGATGGTCTAGAAAATTGGTCCCAGAGAGAAAATACAGAGCTTTTAGGTATGTATCATCTGGTATCCGCTGTCCTCTCACGACAGTGAAAAAGGAGACTCAAGCCATTCATAAGAAACCGGAGGATAAAGTACCAAAAACCACCCTCTTACGCTGGCTGGCATTAAGATGAATTTCCACTTCCGGTGATAGAATAGCAGTAGTGGACCAGGCTCCCTCAGTATTACCAAATCTAAAGGCTAGAGCTCTCTTTACAGCTAGAAGATATGAAGTAAAATGGATATGGATTCTAGGATTTACAGGGGGCAACCTCAATATTTAATTCATTGGAAGGGATACCCTATTTCAGAAGCTTCCTGGGTTAAAAGCTGGAAAGTCAATGCTGATAGATTGGTTCAGAAGTTCCATGAAAGATATCAACATAAATCCAAAGGGGATCTTGCAAATGGCAGGGTAGGTTAGCTTTATGTGTACATGAGTAGCTAATATAACCTAATTGCAATATTTGTGTATTTCTATGTCATTGCAGGAATTTCTTTTCAGTTGGGGGAGGGCAGCCTGTTGAACCTAAAGTTGACATATGTGTAGCCATTTTAGTTAGCTTTATATTATACTCACTTATTTCTTTTGTTTCTCTCTGTTAGTAAGGGGGATTATGTGGGCTTGCCACATTCTTAAGGTAGGAGGAGGGAATAGATAGTGAGCTTTGTTTTGACTAGGTGGTCTTCTTTCCCATGGGAACGGAGGCCGTCCATGCTAAGAACTAAAGGAGGAATCTGATGACATCGGGCAATGTGGATTTTACTTTGATTGGGGAATGTAACTTTTGTGGGATGTTTCTAATTTTCAATATATGGTGTAATTCCGGTTTGGATCAGATCCGGAATTACAAGTCTTTGCCAATTTGATGCCTACCTAAAGAAATTTGTTTTGGAAGATGAACTTTGCATATTTCTTTTTTGAATAGGTTTCATCACTTGGAAATCTGACAGTATGCTAAGATAGCAGGCCTGACATTTTGCTCACCTTGGAGAAAACATCAGTCATATGGGAGAAGGAGATAAAAAGAGACAAAAACAGAGAGAGAGAGTTATTATTCAATGGAGTTTGCCTTGGTACTTGCTGTGGAACTTGCAGAGAATTTTCAGGCAGGGGTGAAATGCTCCTGGATCGCGAACCAGGCGGATAGTTTGGAGAACCAGTAGCAAAAATCCCTGCGCCCCCCCCCCCCATGCCCAGCTGAGCCACACGATCATCAGACTCCGATGATCGTGTCCCTCCGCGGTCCTCTCCCAGGTGACAGGGCTTCATCACCGACTCTTTTCCTCACACACATACACACATGCCCCTGTCACACTATGGCCGCACAGGAGACCTCTCTGGCGCCGCACAGTTCTAGGATGGCGGGAGAGCCCAAGCAAGCTCTGCCCCCCCCCCCACCATTGCTGCCACCTTCACCAGGCCCAGCTGCGCCACCACAGAGCCCACTGTGCTTTCCCTTTGGCCTAGGCCACAGCATGGGCAGATGCAGCCCCAACCAAGGCTGCCCTGACTGAGCGATCACCGCACCTCCGCAGCAACAGGTGTGCCGGGTCCACCTTGCCAGCCTTCATCGCCTCCATGCGCTGCTTGTGGAAGGGGCCGTCGCCACCACTCTCGCCACCATCCCATCCCACCTGGCTGCAGAGTGCAGACGTCCGCCTGCCTGAAGCAACCCCATCGCCATTGGCTTTCGTTTCGTGGCGGGAGAAAGAAGAAAGCAAAAGGCAGCAGTGTTTTGCTTTCTTCCTTCTCCTGCCGCGAAACGAAAGCCAATGGCGGCGGGGTTGCTTCAGGCAGGCGGACGGACATCTGCACTCTGCAGCCAGGCAGGATGGGAGTGTGGCAAAAGCGGCGGTGATGGCCCCTTCTGTGCACAGTTCATGAAGGCGGGCAAGGCAGCCCCGGCATATCTGTTGTTGCAGAGGCATGGTGATCGCTCAGTCAGGGCGGCCTTGGCTGGGGCTGCATCCACCTGTGCTACTGCCCAGGCCAAAGGTAAAGTGCCGTGGGATCCACAGTGGCATGGCCGGGCTGGGCCCACTCCCTGTGCGGGGGGGCTGCCACCCCGCCAGTGGCTTCCACCCCTCTCGAATGCACCGTGGATGAGCCTTTTTCCCTCGGAGCACCAGACTCCATGGGCCGAGTTCCCAAAGAAGTGCCAGCAGGCAGGTGGCTGGGTGGGAATCCAGTGGGCTGCTTTGGAGCCCCAAGCCCCATGGAGCCAGCATGGGAGGCACGGGTGGAAGGCTGCCTTTTCTGCAGCATCCCCCTCCCCTCTTTAGATTGCCCTACATGGGGGGGGGCTCTGCCTTTGCAGAAACGGGGCTGGCCGTTTATACAGAGGATTGGTGGAGGGGATGCACGGCCCTCCAGGATGGAGAGTGGGGCAAGAGAAGGCTCCGATGTTCATTTGGGTGGCGGAGGGAAACTCAAAATGTTGGGGGCTTCAGAAGGGCAGAATGTCCTTCAAAATGTGCAGCTCCTGGCTCTAACAGTGAGTGACATCAAGTCGGACACCCACCAGGTCTCACAACCATCATGCCACACCCATCAAGCCACGCCCACAGAACCGGTAGCAAACATTTTTACATTTCACCCCTGTTTTCAGGGCTTGGACATGTTGCACATCGAGCCACTCTGTCACTGAGGGAGAAAAGTTTTTCCATGCAATTTGTCACGTATGCCTCCTTTCACAACTCAAGAAAGAAAAACCCCAACTCCATTTTCATAGAGAAAGGTACTTTTACTGAGTATGAACTGAATGCAACCAAAGAAAAGCAAGGTCTGAGACAATAGGCATGAAAATCACATATAGAAAGTATCCCCAAAACCCTCCCCCCCAAGGGTCCAGTCAAGATTATTCAATCCACATCCCCCCAAGGTGTCATGTGGGGTGCAGCTTCAGGTGGCTCCATCCTTCTGGTATGCCAGGATGGTTGACCTTGACTTGTTATCAGCACGACTTCCAGCTGCAGAGAAACCGCTGAGAAAAACTTTCTCCAATTCACTCCCTGTTACAAGACATCTCCACCAGCTCGCTTCCCCCCAATGGTAGCCGAAGCAAGCAAACAATATAGAGGTGGAGGCTGACATTCGGCCCTCCTGCAGAAGATGTTAGTCCTGGAAAGAGAACAGAATAAAGGGAATATAGAAGTTCACATAAACAGATAATATATGTACAGCCCCCATAAGGGTTTATCAGGATATTTGGAATAAAACACTTGCAGCTGCCTCGGAGCTCTAACATCTCACTCATTTACCCATTCAGATTGAGATGATGGGAAATTTTTCCAGGCCACCAAGTACTGCACCTTCCCTCGATGTTTCCTAGAGTCCAATATCTCTTTAATCTCAAAATGTTGTCCTCCTTCGATGAGTATGGGGACAGGAGGAGGTTCTTGGTCCGGACGCAGGGGGGAAGTATGCTCGGGTTTCAGTAAACTAACATGAAACACAGGATGAATCTTCCACAAGGTTTTAGGTAATTTAGGATTTACCATGTGTACAATGGGGAAAGGACCCACATATTTAGGCCCAAGAGCCTTGGTGGTGCAGCAGACTAAAGTGCTGTTAAGTAGCACTTAGCTGCCAGCTGCCTGCAATTACTGCGAGTTCAAATCTCACCAAGCTCAAGGTTGACTCAGCCTTCCATCCTTCCGAGGTAGGTAAAATTAGGACCCAGATTGTGGGGGCAATAATCTGACTTCGTATAAAAAAGAACACCGCTTAGGGGGGCCCGAAAGCCCTACTAAGCAGGTATATACAAAAGTACAAAGGCTATTGCTTAACGTATTGTAAACCGCCCTGAGTTTCTGGAGAAGGGCGGCATATAAATCAAACCAATAAAGTTTTTTTGACCTTTGGGTAGTTTGCAAGTACTTGGTGGAAAGGAAAATTCTATCTCCTAGTTTGTAATCCCTACCCTGAACCCTTTTCTTATCAGCTTGTTTGTTTTGGGCTCAGTGAGCCTCCTCCAGGGCCTCACGTGTTACAGCCCAGGTACCAGGTAGCTGTTCAATCCAGTCAGCCAATGAAGGTATTTGTGATTTTTCCTGAGGCAACTCTGGGATGGGTACAAAGTCTTGACCCGAGACCACCTTGAACGGGGTAAAACCAGTACTGCTGCATATAGAGTTATTATAGTCGACCTCTGCAAGCAGCAACAGGTCCACCCAGTTATCTTGCTGATAATTTATGTAATATCTAAGGTATTGTTCAAATACCAAGTTAGTTCTTTCACAAACCCCATTGGTCTGAGGATGGTGAGCGGAGCTTAACCCCTGGGCAGAGCCTAACAACCCCAGGAAATCCTTCCAGAAGTGGGAGGTGAACTGAACACCTCTATCCAAGATTATTCGCTCCGGAACCCCGTGTAATCTATACACATGCTGGACAAACAGTTTAGCCAGAGTTTTAGCAAAAGGGATCTTGGGACATGATATAAAATGCACTTGCTTGGAAAACAAATCTGTAACCACCCAAATGACCGTATTTCCCCCACTTTCGGGCAATTCAACAATAAAATCCATAGATATCTCCTTCTATGGGGCCCCCAGTCTGGCTACACTCTGAAGTAACCCAGGGGGTTTCCCAGAAGGCTTCTTCGCTGACGCACATAAGGGCAGCTCGCCACGTAGGCTTCTATGTCTTTCTTTAGAGCTGGCCACCAGAATTGTCGTTTGACTAAATGTAATGTCTTTACGAACCCAAAATGCCCAGTGATTTTAGCATCATGGGCATGTTGTAACACCGCTCCCCTCAGGCTGGCAGGGACATACAGCTTCGCACCCACCCAGGCGAGACCCTCACAAAGTGTACACTCATTGGAGTGGGCTAAAAACCACTTATCAGTTTTTAATGCTTCTTTTAACTGCTCGCTCAAGTCACCGAACAAGGTTAAGTCCCCTTTCGCCTGGGCTCTGGTAACTACTGGAGCAGCCAGCTGTTTCAAGGGATAACTGGGCGAATCACTTCCGTCCGAGCACTATTGTATTGAGCTAGTCTCGAGAGAGCATCAGCCGTAAAGTTCTTTCCCCCAGGAAGGTAGGGCAGAGAGAAATTAAAACAGTTAAAGTGTTGGGCCCAGCGGACTTGCTTAGGTGACAACTTCCGGGGCGTTTTTAGGACCTCTAAGTTTTTCTGATCAGTCCACACCTCAAAAGGGTGCTTCGCCCCTTCCAGAAAGTACCTCCATGTCAGCAGCGCCCAGCGAACAGCAAAAGCCTCCTTCTCCCAGATGGCCCATCTCTTCTCGGTTTCAGATAATTTCCGAGAGGTATAGGCACAGGGTTGTAAATTTCCCTCAGCATTGGCTTGAAGTAACACTGCCCCGACGGCCACATCACTGAGGTCAGCCTGGACAATAAACGGAGCCTCCATGTCAGGTTGTTTAAGGACCGGTTCAGCGGCAAACAGTTGTTTCAGTTTTTCAAAAGCCACCTGGCATTCCATAATCCACTCGAGAGGCCAGGAAGGTTTTGGCTTCGCCTCTCCCTTTGTTTTCAGGAGGTTAGTAATTGGTAAGGCAATCTTCGTGAACGAGGGATGAGCTGTCAATAGAAGTTAGCAAAGCCACTTCCGGTGGCTCCGCGCTCGTTGAAGACACCTAGGATTAGGTGCCTGCTTCCTGGTTACGTAAGAACCCCCGAACAGCTGTTCAGCGCTGTCGGGAGGTTCCAAAAGGTTTCCCCCGGGCAAAGGGGGAGACCGAAGAGCAGGCTGGTGGGGGTAGAGCTCCTCAAAGCCCCCCAGGAAAAATCCTGGGGTGCGAAGAAGAGGAGCTCCCCAGAAGCCAGCCAAGCAGCTCCGGACCTAGAACGCCTCTGCTGAAGCAGAGCGAAACGGCGCGACCACACCAAGCAACTAAAAACATTTGGGGTAACATTTTAAGATGCTGGATTTTAAAAAAAAATTTCTATTTTTTGAAATGGATTTGAAGCTGGCTAAGCAGAGCAGGAGAGTGTAAATTGGGACTGTTTAAACTTTAACTCCGGGTAAACTGTCAGAAAAAAAATGGCGTCTAGTGAAAGTGATTGTTAAAGCCTGTTACATTTGTAGCAGACAAAGACCTACAGAAAACGTTTAGACTGGAGCTGGAATAGAAGTAAAAGCAGAAATAATGGTTGAAGCTGGACTTTTAAAAATAGAAGATATTCGGATTGAAATTGCAAAGGTTTTTAAAGAACTTTCAGACACTATTATTTCTAATTTGTTGGTTTTAACTGAACAGAAGTCTGATAATGAAGTGTTGCTGGGGAATCCACAGGACACTATACAGCAGAATTTACAGATTGAAGTACAAGCTGCAGGGATCTGTATGCTGGGAGATTTGGTACAAATGGAAGCTGTGGTGGATATTTTACATTTCTCTTTGGAAGAACAGCAATTGAATAAATTATTACAAGAGGAGGATTTATTTGCTAATTTGAGGTCTGCCACACAAAGGATGGATCTGCTGGACTATACAAGGAAGACATGGTGGAATCAGGGTTACAGAGGTCTGCTGGATTATACAAGCAAGAAATGGTGGAAACAGGACTATAAATTTAAGCTAAAGGATAAGACAACAAACTTGAAGGGATTTTTTATGATATCTCAACCTCAGGACAATTTTAAGAAATTGTTAGGAGGGTCAGAAGGAAGGGGGATAGAACTGTGGCTAACAAGAGATTGGAAGAAATTAAAAAAAAGAAAGAAAAAATTGCAAGATTTTTATTTTTGATGGTTTTAAAGGTTATGGATGTTTCATAGGTATAAAGGATAATGGTTTTTTTTTCTTTTCTTCTCTTTTCCTTATCATTATAATGGTTAAATTAAAGAATGTTGGCTACCCTCCGGAAGCTTGGGGGTTTATATTTATAATGATTTAAGAAGTTTTATTGATATTTTTTTCTTTTTTTAACAATAATATGAGATATAGGGTGTAAGGGGTTTGCCTTTTTTCATTTTCTTTTTTGGGAAAAATGTTGAATTCTAATAAGTTAAGGAGATGATTAATAATTTTAGCTTTATTATTGTTGGAAATGTAAAATAGTAAAAGTATAATTTTAAATTTACTCTTTTAAAAGGTTTAAGGGATTTGTTTTTTGTTTCTTTTTTTTTTCTCCTTTTTGGTAAAAAATGTTTAATTTTAACAAGTTAAAAAAATGGATTATAATTTTAGCTTTTTTATTGTTGGAAATGTATAATTTTAAAGTTATTTTAAAAATCCTAACAATTATAAAGGTTTAAGGGGGTTTGCTTTTTCCTTCCTTTTTTCTTTTGTTTTTTCTTTTTCTTTTTTAGTAAGAAACGCTTAAGTTAAAAAGAGGGATAATAATTTTAGTTTTATTACTGTCACAAATGAATAATTTTAAACTTATTCAAATATATATATATATATATATATATATATATATATATATACACACACACATATTTGCATAACTTTAACAAGTATAAAGAATGATTAAAAATTAAGGCTTTAATATAGAAGTTGAAAAGAAGATGTGGGAGGAAGGCGGGACATTTATTTAGGATTTTGTTTTTGGTTCTCATTCTTTTTTTTTTCCCTTTTTTTTATTGGTGTTTTTCTTTTCTTTTTGTTGTTATTTGTATTTCCAGGGAGGTTGATAAAATTTAATTGGGGAGTTAAATGAGTTTTGGGTAATTTTGAATTTCTTTTTAGTATGTTAGCTTATTTTAGTATATGTTTATGCTTGTTTGTAATATTCTGCTACTGCTTTGGGAAGTCAAGGGAGGGGTGGGATGGGTTGGGTGTGTGGGGGGAAAGATTTTATATAATGTAAACATAATTGATGAGTTGGGGTTGTTTAAATATCACTTTAAATTGTATTTAAACACAGGGGTAAAATTCGGAATGTTAAAGTGATGTAAAGGTGTTTTATTAAAAATATGAAAGGGGGTGGGGGGAGGAGGGAAAATGTTTAATTTTGTTTGTAAAACTTTTTAATAAAAAAAAAGAAGTTAGCAAAGCCCAGGAAGCTCTGTAGTTGCTTGCGGGTACATGGAAGTGCCCATTCCAGGACTGGCCGGACTTTCTCCGGGTCCATTTCTATCCCCTCATGTGAGATGCGGTACCCCAAACAGTCAATTTTAGTCTGATGGAATTTGCATTTTGACAACTTAGTGTACAACTCAGCAGCTCTAAGTTTTTTCAGGACAGCCCTCACTCAAGGGTTACTCTGCGAATTCCTTAACACACATCTCAAGTGGTTCGGTTACAAAATGGGCTCCCCCCCCCCAGCTACTGACCCATCTAACTGACAGAATGTGATGGGCCTTTTCGTTCTTAGTCTTGGACCCATCTTTTCCACGACCTCAGGGCTGATGACACACCTTGTGCACCCCGAATCTAGAAGGGGTAGCATCTTCCCTTGGGCCCCGGTAGATGGTACCTTTAGTTCCACTGGGATGGTCATGGGTCCCCCACTCTGACTTATCATAAGGTCCTCATCAGAATCAGTTTCAGTTTTGCTGTCATCATCGGTGGTCAGAGTTCCCAACTCTCCCTGGTTTGGGGGAGCGAACTCAACGACTTCCACCCCTTTTAGGGCGGTCTTGCGGGGTTTTGCGGGTGGTTTGTCAGCTCTTTTCCCTCCACCAGGAGTCGCTTTGGTTCCAGGCTTGGAGAAGCAATCAGCCGCTTGGTGCCCCTCCTTTCCACGTCTGAAGCACGCGGTGGACTTAGGCTTGGAGCTGAGGGTTCCCCGATGGCCTTTGTGGCCCCCTTTTGGGTTGAGGAGGGTGGCTTTTTCCAGGTGCGACCACCATGGTAGAGATCTCTGGCCAAATCGATCTCCATGTCAGCAGGCAACACATACCAACTTTGCAGATCCCGAGGGGCCCCTCAGGAGCAGCAATCCTTGTAGACATCCTGATTGAGGCCATACTTACAGCATTCCAGCAGGGCAACTTCTGTTTAGCAGGGTTTCTAATATCAAAATAAATAACAATGGTGACAATGGGCACCCTTGTCGTACCCCTTTCCTTATTTGAAAGGTGTCTGTAATATCCGCATTCAGTATTACTTTTGCCCTTTGTAGTTTATATATTGTTTCTATCATTTTCTCAAATTTGATTCCGAATTTCATTAATTTAATTTGCTCAATCATAAATTGCCAATTTAAATTGTCGAAGGCTTTTTGGGCATCCAAAAAAACGAGGGCCATTAGTTTCTCTGGGTGTGCTTCATAGTACTCTAAGGTATCTACAATTATTCTTACATTGTTCCTTATTTGTCTATGTGGGAGAAAGCCATCTTGATCTGGATGTATGATGGCATTTAGTATCTTTTTCAGTCTTTCTGCAATGATATTCATAAAAATTTTATAATCTGTGTTTAAAAGGGATATTGGTCTATAGTTTTTATCTGTTTTTGATCTGTACCTTCTTTCGGAAGTAGTGTAATATATGCTTCCCTCCACAATTCTGGTATATTTGCTTCCAATAGGGCCTCATTACAAATCTCCAATAATTTTGGTTCTATGATTTCATCTAGTTTTTTATAAATTTCTCCTGGGAGGCCATCTGGACCTGGTGTTTATTGTTTTTAAGTCTCAAAATTGCCACTCTTAGCTCTTCTATTGTTATTTCTTTATTTAACATTTCTCTTTCATCCTCCCCTAATGGTGGAATCCTTTCCTCCCTTAAGTATTTTTTTTTTATTGAAAAAGTTTTAAAAGTTTTACATACATTTTCTCCCCCCTCCCCAACCGTCCCCCCGACTTCTCAGAGCAAATACAAAATAAAATAGAATACAGCTCAAATTCTCTAAAACTCCATTTCACACTTATCATAATCATAATCAATAAACAAATAGATAAAAGGAAAGCAAGTCTTCTTTCTTCTTATTCCATCTAATTCAACAAAATTAATATCCATTCATAATTACAACAGCTAATAAAACAATTAAAGATTACCTAATTAAACCTATCTTTACTCAATTTAGCTATTTAACAAATTATTAGGTCTATACAATTTAACAAGATATTTTATAACTTTTTTCATTGAAAACAAAAGAGAGAGAGAGAGAGAAAAAGAAACCCTCACTCAAAAAACCCCAAATTTAAAATAAAATGTTATATAAACTCTTCCGTCCTCCACTTTTAAACCATAAAGGTCCAATTATAATTAAAGCACTTAATAAAAAATAATTTTTTTGAATTAAAAAAATAATAATCAAACCTCTTATTAGTTTATCAATACATATTAACAAATCAGCTAAAAACATCATTTATTAACTATATCAAACGTTTAAATTCTTCATACTAGATTAAACCGGTTGCTAATCTTCTTGTCTTCACATCCTCCAACAGCATTTAGAATATCTTCATTCATTTGCATCTACCCACCTAAATAAAAATTGCTTCTTTATATAAAAAAAACCCCCGAGTGACTTTATAATTGTATTTGAAATAACATCCATCAAATCCAGTCAAAAATTAGATTAATAAATTCATCAAACGTGTTAGGGAAACCACCAGATCAACTGCAGTTGCCCTAGGTCCATAGTCCTTTTGCCTTATATTTATTACCATCAGTCAGGAGACTCCAGTTTACTATATTCAATAAAACTTCTGCAATTGCCATTAAATCCAAATTTATTGCAGTCCTTAATAAAATATTCCAAATCATTCAAGTCAGGGCATATTTTACAGCCCAACCCACCAGCATTGCAGTGATCTGTTTATTCTTCTCAAAATAATCCAATACCGCTGTAGGTTGCCTCCTCATCGTCACTCATCGCTTAGATAACTGGCATTAAACTGCTGTCTGTTTTTTTTCCCACAAGTTCAAAATCTTTAAACTGCTAAACAATACTTTTTAAGGACCATCATCTCATCAAGCAGGGTTAGTTTCCATTTTTCCAATCTTTCTTCTTTTCCTTTTTACGAACTTTCTTTTTAACTTTGAACCCTCTGCCTTTTTTAACTCCAGTAAAATTTTGCAATTTTTGGGATTGCATAATATAAAATTTTTGGAGAAATATAACTTCTTTTGGAAACAGCTCTTTAAATGCAGATTGGTTTTTCAAAGTATTTTTCAATCTTTTCTATTGATATATCTTCTTTGTTGTAAAGGTTTGTGTAGTAGTCTTGTGCTATTTTCATTTTGGCCTCTTCTTTGTTCTGTAAATTCCCTTTTGTATCTTCCAGTTGTTGAATAATCCGCGCCTCGCTTTCTTTCTTCAATTTATAGGCCAACCCCCTGCCTGTCTTGTTTGCATGCTCAAAATAGAATTGTTTAGATTGTCTAAGTTTTTTTGCAGTTTCCTCTTGGTCTAATATGTTCATTTTATGTCTCAATAGTGTCAGCTTCTCTTTTACTGATTTGTCTCCTGGACTTAATTGAAATTTCTTCTCCATATTGCCAATTTCTTCCTGGAGGGTGTTGTGTGCCTTCCATTTTTCTTTGGTTTTTTTGTGTGTTATATGCTATCATTAGCCCCCTTATGTAAGCTTTCATGGTATCCCAAAGATTAGTTAAGGAAGTGTACTGTTTTTTATTTTCATTAAAGAATAGTCTCAATTCTATCATTATCTTTTCTACGTATTCCCTTTCTTTTAGAATTTGTAAATTTAACCTCCATCTTCTGATTTTCTTTTTTGGGGGGGCTCTCCAGTTTACTTCAAGAAGGTTGTGGTCTGCCCCTTATGAAAGACATGCTATCTCACCTGGCAAAGGGAAAGATTTTCACTAAACTGGATTTGAGAGAGGCATATAACAGAGTCCAGATTAAGGAGGGGTATGAGTGGAAGACTGCTTTCAATTACCCCTTGGGCTCCTTTGAGTTTAGGGTGTTCTCCTTTGGGTTACAGGGGCTCCCAGCAGTGTTCATGCAATTAATTAATCAGGGATTACATGAGCATTTTTACAAGGGGGTCCTGGTCTACCTAGATGACATTCTTCTCTAAACGGAGATCATGGACGAACATGTGAAACTGATGCAGTCGGTTCTGAAAAAACTCAGAGTGGTTGAACTGTATGCTAAATTGATAAAATGAGAATTCCATCAGAGTAAGATTGACTATTTGGGTTACCGCATATCTCATGAGGGAATAGAAATAGATCCAGAGAAAGTCCGGGCGGTCCTGGAGTGGGCTCCCCCCCTGCACCCGCAAGCAGCTACAAAGTTTCTTGGCCTTAGCTAACTTTTATCAGCAGTTTATTCCAACATTTGCCCAAATTGTATTACCCATTACCAACCTCCTGAAAACAAAGGGGAAAGCCAAGCCAAAGCCTAGTAGACGGCTCAAGTGGAACCATGGAATGTCAGGCCACTTTTGAGAAACTAAAGTGACTGTTTGCCACTGAGCTGGTTCTAAAACACCCTGACATGGAAGCCGCTTTCGTCGTCCAGGCCGATGCAAGTGATGTGGCTGTTGGAGCAGTGTTACTTCAAGCTAATGCTGATGTTACTTCAAGCTAATGCTGATGGGTGCAGCAGTGTTACTTCAAGCTAATGCTGATGGGTGTCTACAACCCTGTGCTTACACCTCCCGCAAATTGTCTGAGACTGAACGGGAGAAGGAAGCTTTTGCTGTCTGCTGGGCCTTTTAACCTGGAGGCATTTCCTTGAAGGAGCAAAACACCCTTTTGAGGTGCGGACAGAACTTATAAGCCTTAAAAGCCCCTCAGAAATTGTCACCCAAACAAGTGCAGTGGGCACAACACTTCAATTGCTTCAATTTCTCCCTGTGCTACCTACCAGGAGGAAAGAACACTATGGCACATGGCTGGAGGTGATCTGCCCAGTTATCCCTTCGAAACAGTTGGCAGCTCCTGTTGTTACCAGAACCCAGATGAGAGGAAAGCTGGACCTACCCACTGGTTTATGGGAGCAGTTAAAAGAAGTGCTAAAAACAGATGACTGGTTCACCTCCCATGGCAACGAGTGTACTGTTCGTGATGGTCTCGCATGGGTGGGGGCCAGGTTGTATGTTCTGGCCTGTCTGACGGGGGCAGTGCTACAACAGTCCCATGATGCAAAAATGACCAGACATTTTGGGTTTGTTAAGACTCTACATTTGGTCAAATGACAATTTTGGTGGCCTTTCCTTTTTTAGGATAAGCCCGGTATGTGCTTCACCAAAAAGGCCGCCTGGGAATCCACACAGGTTACTTCAGACCATGGCCAGACCAGGAGCTCCGTGGGAAGAGATATCCATGGATTTTATTGTCAAACTACACGAAAGTAATGGAAATACAGTCATTTGGGTGATTACGGATTTGTTCTCCAAACAAGTGCACTTTGTACCCTGTTCCAAGATTCCCTCAGCAAATACATTGGCTAAACTGTTTATTCAACATGTCTATAGGTTACATGGGGATCCAGAATGAATAATTTCTGATAGATGGGTTCAGTCCACCTCCCACTTCTGGAGGGAATTCCTGACCTTGTTAGGCTCCGCCCAAGGGCTTAGCTCCACCCACCACCCTCAGACTAATGGGGCTTGTGAAAGGACTAACTCAGTGTTGGAACTCAGGTTTTATGTAAATTACCAGCAAGATAACTGGGAAGATTTTCTACCGTTTGCAGAGGTGGCTTATAATAATTCCATACACAGCAGTACTGGGTTTACACCATTCAAAGTGGTGTCAGGTCAGGACTTTGTGCCTATCCCAGAGTTACCACAGGAAAAACCTCAAATTCCATCCTTAGTAGATTGGATTGAACAGCTTCAGGTTACCTGGCCTGTAGCTTGTAAAGTGTTAAATGAGGCTCATAGAGCCCATAAGAAACAGGCTGATAAGAAACGGGCTATGCCAAATGATTACCAAGTAGGTGATAGGGTTTTCCTCTCCACTAAGTACTTACAAACTACCCAAAAGTCAAAAAAACTTGGGTGTAAATATGTTGGACCATTTCCCATTGTGCAAATCATAAATCCGGTCACGGTACAGTTAGAGCCACCCAAAACCCTTTGGAGAATCCACCCAGTGTTCCATGTAAGTTTGCTGAAACCTGTACATACCTCCTCGATTTGTCCAGTGGAACCCCTCCAGTTCCACTTCTCATTGAAAGGGAACAACATTTCGAGGTCAAAGAAATCCTTGATTCCAGAAAACATAGAGGTAGAGTACAGTACTTGGTGGCTTGGAAACATTTCCCTTTCTCTAAATCGGAATGGGTAAATGAGCGAGATTTTAGAGCTCCGAAACTTTTACAGAAATTTCACAGTAAATACCCTGATAAGCCTTAAAAGTTTGGGATTTATACATATTATATGTATGTTGAATTCATTAAGCCTGACACAGGTTTAATGAAGGATCCCATGGTACACATGCCGATGATCCTAAATACTTACTGTAACAGCTTGCTTTATACTGATGATATAATTCTATTATCATATTCACTAGTAGGATTATGTAGGCTACTAAGAAGATTCAGCTCTTATTGACAGGATAACTCCCTAATCATTAGTAAATCTAAATTGAAAATAATGGTGTTTGGAAAACAGCATCAGAGACATGGGTGGCAATTAGACAGTGAACCAATTGAACAGGTTAACACCTTTGTATATTTAGGCGTAACCTTTTCCAAGACTGAAACTTGGGCTTGCCATCATCAACGGAGTACATTCAGAGCAAACGCCTTTGAATTTACTGCTTAAACTAAAGAACCATAGTTACCCAGGGTCCCTAGCAGTGGTGGGTTGCCCCTGGTTCGCACTGGTTCACAAGAACCAGTAGTAAACCAGTGGGAGGCCCCGCCCACTGCCTTGGATGTCATCAGAAGCAAGGTGCGCATGCGCGTGAGTGAAGCAAGGTGCGCACACACATGAGCAAAGCAAGGTGCGCTCACGCATAAGCGAAGCAAGCACACATGCACGATCCTGTTGCGAACCGGTAGTAAAGGTAAGTAGAAACCACCACCACCCCGGTCCCTAGCCCCATTAATTAAAGTATACAAAGTTAAGGTTGCCTCTATTCTCTTACATGGAGCAGAGGTTTGGGGTCTATATTCAACCACAGTCCCAGAACAAACCCACTCCCAGCATTTAAGATGTATTTTTGGTGTAGATCCAAGAACATCTGCTGCAGCAGTTAGAGCTGAACTGGGAACTCATACAATTCATGCACTATCCAAAATTAGAGCATATCGACTTCCAGTGTTGACATCATCGTGAAGAGGATGAGGGAACAGGGCACCATAACTGAAACCACAAAAAATCTTTACCAGGAGTCCTTCTAGGGCATTCTCGATCCCGTAGAGATCAGGAAATAAAAGGGGATGATCTGAAGCCCCCGGACGACACACAATTGTTCAGGAGGACAAGGGATAAATTCCTTAAAACCAGTGGAGAAGACATCGGCCTGCAAGGTGGACCAGGAGCAATGGCGGCCATATAGAGTGGAAGCAAAGAGTGGAAAAAACAGTTTCGAGTGGCAGATGAAGTGGACCCATAAGAAGGAGACAGAAAAAAAACGGAGAATCAGAGGTGCAGAGCGAGGGAGACGCAAAAGGGACAGACAAGACAAGTCCAATAAAGCGGCGACGGAATCGGAAAGGAGCACTGCAGAAGACAGATGGGAAAAGAAGTTAGTGCAAGTAAAGGAGGATCCCAGAGAGTGAAACAACAGAACGAGAGGAAGATTAGTGGCGGAGATAGGACCCCTGGGAAGGAGGGAAACAGAGAGTGGAAAAAAACTGAAGAAACCAAAATTATTTCACGAGGCTAAGAAGAAACTTAGAAACTTAAATTTGAAAAATCTGAGAAAGTTAAATTGTGACTGGTGATTGTAAAAACTGAGATATAAAAAGCAAAAAGAAAAGATGAGAAATGGATAGATGGACTTGAGGGTGGAGCTAAAGATTTGAAAGAGACTGAAAGAGACTGATGCAACAGCACAGCAGAAAATTACAACCAGAAGCTAAATGTGAAAAGGGAAAACATTGACAAAGAAGTACAAAATAAAAATAAAACACATATCTATCTATCTATCTATCTACCTATCTATCTACTATCTATCTACACATACATAAGTAGTAAAGTAAGAAAAAGTAATGTATTAAATTTATATTTAATTATCGTATTGTTATTTTACTGAGATTGAAAGAGTGGAATGGTATAGAGCAGGGGTACCCAACCTTTTGGACCTCAGGGACCACCAAGTTCATAATTTTAAATCCTGGGGACCACCAAATTCATAATTTTAAATCCCATGGACCACTTTTTAAATCCCATGGACCCATTTTAAATCCTGCAAACCACTAATTCAAAATTTTAAATCCTGCAAACTACTAATTCATAATTTTAAATCCCATGGACCACTAATATGAATTTTTTAAAAAAGATAAATACATTTGTAAAATAATGATCAGAGAACTTCCATTTTAAGAATATGAAATGCACCTATTTAATATAACAAAATTATAAATGCTTATTTAATTATAACAAAATAATAAATGCTTATTTAATCATAACAAAATCTAAAGATTGTTCAATGGTAACATTATTAGGGTTAGTGTAATTATTACAAAATAATTGAAGCTTATTTAAGTATTACACATTTTTAGTGTGATATTTGTTCCTGCTTGTTTGAAATAAGTTTATGGATTTTTGGCTCCAATGACGTTACTGCAAGATGGAGAGTCGTTTTTATTTCAAGCCAAGACTGGTACCGAGTTTTAATTGCTGTGAGAGATGAAAATGTCTTTTCGCACAAATATGTTGTTGAAAATTGAATCAAAATTTTCATTGCTTTTTCATTCAGCAATGGGTATTCACTTTTTACAGAGAGCCAGAAATGAGATCTTGATATGGATAACTGAAATTTAGTTTTGAGACTGTCGTCAAATGATAGATCGATGAGGCTTTCTTTTTCATGCGTACTTAAATTGTTATCTGCAATGGTTGCTGCAAATGGATCTATTATCCACATATTGCCATGTCTGGGTCTTCTTTCTTTAGGTAGTAATGACCAAAAGATTCTGTGAGTGAGTGTAAATGCTGTTGAACAATGGTTACCACCTGCTGGTTGACATCCTTCTCTCGCATATGTTCATCAAAATTTGAAAACATCTGCAGATCTTCTTCAGCCAATCGTGTTTGCCACAGTAATATTTTCTTTTGAAAAGCATCCATTTTGCCTCGTAGTGTGAACACATCCTTAAATTGTCCTTGCAAAGATACGTTTAGTTCATTTAACAGCAAAAAAATATTTGCCAGGTATGCAAGCTTGGCTACCCACTCATCGTCGGACAAGAGTTCTTGAAATTTTGGCTTATTTTGCTGGTAGAAAAATAATTTAACTTCTTCACGCAGGGCGAACAGTTGGGTTAGTATTTTGCCCCTTGACAGCCATCTCACCTCAGCGTGCAGAAGAAGGTGAGTATACTCGGAACCCATTTCTTCACAAAGTGCCTCAAACATTTGAGAATTGAGCGCCTTGTGCCAAATTTTATTTACAATTTTAATAACATCTTATAATACTTTGTGTAGTTTGGGGGACATTTTTTTCACTGCAAGTTTCTCACGATGTATAATGCAGTGTGTAGACAAAATGTCTGGGTGACCAACACTTTTCACCTTTGCAACAATTCCTGAAAGATGTCCAGTCATGTTTGCAGCACCGTCTGTACATATCCCAATACATTTTTTCCATTCAATTCTATGTTCCAGGAAATAACTATTCAGTGCTTCAAAAATCTCAGAGCTAGTTGTTCTACCTGGCAAGTTGAGTGAACAAAGCAGTTCTTCCTGTAACGCTCTTTCACACTCAATCCTCACAAAACAAAAGAGAAGTGCCTTCCTTGTTACTTATATCTGTTGATTCATCAAGTTGAATTGCATAAAATGGTGAATTTTTCACCATTTTTATAACTTGATTCTCAACATCTTCAGCCATGTCTTCAATTCTGCGCTTGACAGTTGTAGCGGACATAGGAATTGCTTTCCGTTTCTGGACAACCTGCTTTTCCAAAACCTCTTCACAGGCTTTTAACATGCAAGGCTTAATTAATTCTTCTCCAATCGTATATGGCTTTTTATTTTTTGCAATCTGAAGTGCTATCAGAAAAGAAGCCTTTAATAAGGACTTATCTTCAATTGTCATTTTTGTTAAAGCACTTACTTGCTTTTGCATATTTTCATGCATTCTTTGAAAATATTCAAGTGATTTATTAGCCACAGCTGGGTGTTTTGCGTGCAAGTGTCTTCTGAGTTTTGAAGGTTTCATACCATCGTTGGATAACTCTCAGAACACACGACACAAAGTGGCTGTGGATCCAGTTCACTACTAGGTTCTTGAATAAATCCAAAGTTCAAGTAGTTCAAATCATATCTTCTTGATACCTTGATTTTTTTCTTCTTTCCGCCTCCAGTTTGAATGTTCTTCCTAATGGTGACTGATGAGGATTGTGTAGGCTCTGATTCCTTGGTCAGCTCACAATTAAGCGAAGTACACATATTGTTACTGCTACTGCTACTATTATCGGTAGTAACATTATCTTTTGTATTACTAAAGAAATGCAAAATATTCCTTTGCTTCTTTTCACTCATCATGGAAACCATTCAAACCTAAAACCAAACAAAAAAATCAACTTAGCTTGATGCTGGGGCACTGTGTGTCTAGACAAAGCACTTTCTCTTGGCCTCTGGGTGGGAGACCCGAGAGAAATGTCTGCTCCAGGCACCCAGCCTGGAAACCACTTTTGTGTTCCTTCTCTCAAGAAGCTTGGTCAATCTGAGTGAAGGAAAATGGCTTGCTGACATTGGTGAGAAAGTTGGTCCCATGACTGTAGTAGTCACAGGACTGGCCCATTGGTCATCCCGAAGCAGCTCCTCCACCCGGGTGCAAGCTCTCGTCTCGAGGAGATTCCACCTTGGTATGTTTGTGGCGCAAGGCAGCCCTGCCCATTTTTACTTTCCTGCCTGCCCCCCCCAACCTCCCCCCAGATCTAATTTGCAGCAAACTACACCAGGAGAAATACAGGATATTCCAAATTACACAAATTGAAAAAGGTTGCTTTCCAACAGGTGTCCCCTACTAGGTCACCTGTTTGCAGGTGCAGCATCTTGGACAAAGCTTCTTAAAGGCCTCTTATGTCACCCACAATCCCCAACCCCATCAGGCAGACAGGCAAACCCGAGACCCCTTTTTTAGGAATCTGTGTCTGCCGGCTAGGATAGCGCAGGAGCGCACAAAGCCAAGGATCCAACAGCGCGCAGGCAAGGGCATCCCCTGGAGGAAGTCATCGAGCCTCCTCTCCCCCCACCCCAGTGCAGCACAGTCTGCCAGCCAAGAGAGCAAAAATGCCTCCGAGCAGCCCTCTCACAAGAAAAGGGACCCCGCGGGCGCTCTCCACCCACCCACTCACATCCCAAGCTACCTTCAGCCCAGCTCGGCTTTCCCTCCGGCCGCCGCTCAGCACTCAGTGCTCTGCAAGCTGCGGGAAATGCCCAGCCATTGGCTGAGCCCCGGTGCGAAAGTGAAAGTTATACTGGGCATCGGCGCTGAGTTTAGAAAGCGGCAGAGCTTTTCTGGAAAACCCTGCTTCTTCTCTCTGCAGAACGGCATCAACCTTGGTAAGTTTGTGGTGCAAGGCAGCCCTGCTGCTTGGGACTTAAAGCAGTAAACAGCATCTGGTTCGGAAAGCAACTGGATTTTGCTTTCCATTGAGGACGCCAGATCGGCCCCCTGCAAGCTCTCATCTCAAGGAGCCCCCGCTTGAAGTGGCATGGGAAACTTTGGCTGGGCTCCTCGAAAGATGAGAGTTTGCAGAGGGCCAATCTCGTGTCTGCAATGGAAAGCAAAATCTGGCTGCTTCCTGAACCAGACACTGTTTACTGCTTTAAGTCCCAAGCAGCAAAAAAAAAAAATAAATGCAAAAATACAAAAATCCCTCTGCAGACCACCAAAATTTTCTCATGGACCACCAGTTGGTGACCACTGGTATAGAGTATAAAGAATTATTGAATGAATGAATAAGACATTAAGTGAATCGTAGTATATAAAGAACAAATAGAATTAGAACAAAAGTAATTAAATAAATTATATTGATTAAATATACTGTAAATTAATATTTAAATATACTGTATAATAGATGAACTTAGATTAAGTTGATATATAGAGAGAATATAAAGTAACGGTGTATAAGCTTAAAAAAGAAACAAAGAAAAATGTTTTTGAATAAGTAAAAATTATAGAAATACGTGTATCTAAAAAAAAAAGAATTAAGGATTAATAATTATATGATAGTGTGGAAAAAACTTTACATGAGCTTTAAAAATGTCAACCACAACAACCATATCTAAAACAGGGAAAAAGCCAACTACAAACCCTATACCTATGGTGGCATCACCACTAAATCAGAGAACAATAGACAATATGATGGGAAAAGAAAAGGAAAAAGCGGAAGTGACAGTAAATAGTATGCAAAACATGTTCCAGATGATTCAAGAAACCCTATTAAAAACACAAGAGAAAATTGCGGATAATCATGAAGAAATGAAAATATTCCATACAGAAATTAAAAATGAAATTGGATGAATGATAAAATTGGGGACATTCAACAAGCAATAACAGAAAATGAACAAAGAATTAAAAAAATAGAAACAAAAATAGATCAAGTAGAGACAAAAAATGGAGACAATGGAGCAGAAATCTCTCCAGTTAAATAAAGAATTATCAGACTCCAATGTTGGAAATGGAGAAAGTCTCATATTTCCTGCACTTCCAAAACATAGCAGAAGAAAAAGATGAAGACCTGGGAGAAAAGATGGCGGAAATAGTGTCAGAAATAATACAAAGAGATAAGACAAAAATAAAAGGACAAATAGACGAAATTTATCATGTACATACTAATTATATAAGAAGACACCGATTGGCGAGGGACGTACATATTAGATTTACAAAATGAACAACTAGAGATGAAATATATAAGAAATCACGAGAAGAAACACTGACTTACAAGGGCAAAGAAATTCTAATTTTAAAACAAATAGCATGAAGGATTAGGAACCAACACCAACAATATCAATTTCTAACACTCAACTAATTAAGTACAAAGTGATGTTTAGATGGCTGACTCCAGACAGGATTTTAATAACATGGCAAAACAAAAAAATATAAAGTAGGTACACTAGCGAAAGCAAGAGAATTTTACAATCTGCACTTTACACAGGAAGAGGAACAGGAAAGTAAAGAAGAAACAGAGAGCAAAAGTCAGGAAGAAGAGCAAAGAAATGGAGCGAGAAAGAGAAATAATAAAGAGTCAGGAAAAAGAACGAGAGGAAAGAAAAGGGGCAAAAGTAAGAATATGGATGGAGACAAGGAATACAAAAAAACAACAGTAGGCAATGGAAGAAATCAAACTTTTCTCAGTAAATATAAACAGACTAAATCACCAAAGAGGAGAATACAAACATTCACAACATTACAAAAATTGGAAGCAGATGTGATATGTCTTCAAGAGATACATATTAAAAAAGGATATCAAAAACTATTAGAGAATCCAAAATTAGGAAAACTATGCACATCATTGATACAAAAAAAAGAAAAGAAGAGTAGCTGTCTATGTAAAAGAAAGGATAAAATCAAAGCTAATCTATGCAGACAAAGAGGGTAAAACCGTAATGCTGGAATTAGAAATGGAGGGGAAAAAACCATTATTAATAGTAATATATACCCCTAACAAAAAACAACACGAATTCTTTAAAAAAATACACAGTAAAGTAATAGATTCAGAATATGAAAATATTTGTCTAATTGGAGATTATAACGCTATAGTAGATGTTTAAAAAGATTATAAGAGCAACAAGAAAAATAAAAAAGGAAAGAAATATTACCAAAAGAATTCTTTAATATGGCATCGGAATTAAAATTGAGAGACGTATAGAGGGAAATACATGAAGACGAGAACCAATATACATTCTACTCCTACCCACACCAATCTTGGTCCAGAATTGATATGGCCTGGATGACTGCAGATATTCGGACAGGTTTAGAAACAATAGAGATAGGGGTAAATGAATGGGTGGACCACAATCCAATAACCACAAAATGGAAGGGACAAAAAAGATTCAGGAGCTGGACAATGAACCAAAACATATGTAGAGATAAAGAGTACAAACAAATGCTAGAAAAGGAATTGGAATCATTTTTTACAATAAACAAAAAAGAAGACACCTCTTTACAAAACATCTGGAACACGACAAAAGCATATATACACGGATTGATGATTGCGTATATAGGGAGGAAAAACAAGGAAAGGAGACAACAGCAAGAAAAATTATATGAAGAACTAAAGAAAGCAGAATACAAATTACAGGAAGATCCCCAAAATAAAAAAGTAAGAGAGGAATGGAACATAACCAAACATAAAATAAATCTGATAACTCAAAAGGAAATAGCCCAGAAAATAAAAATGGCAAAACAAAATTATTTTGAATTCACGAACAAACTGGTAGATGGCTGGCATACAAACTGAAGAAAGAAAAAGTTAAAAGAATGATATACCAACTCAAAGATGAGAATGGGGTAATGCAGTATAGAAGAGAATCCAAAAAGAAAATTATTCAAACATTTTTTTCAAATTTATATAATCAGGAAGAAATAGAGGAAGAAAAAGTTAAACAAAATATAGAAGGATCAGAAATGAATAAAATTACAGAAGAACAAAAAGAAATATTAAATAACCAATAACTAAACTTGAATTTGAATTGGCACTGAAAAAACAAAAAAACAATAAAACACCTGGTCCAGACGGGCTACTGGTGGAAATATATAAAAACTCACAGGAAATATTGGGAGAAATAATGCTAGAACTATACAACGATGCTGTGGAAAATGCAAAAATCCCGATAACCTGGACAGAGGCAATAATTACCATTATTCCCAAAGAAGATATGGATCACCACCTAATACAAAATTACAGACCAATTTCCTTACTAAACACCGATTATAAGATATTTGCAGCAATTATAGTGGAAAGAATCAAAAAAATTCTGAATAATTATATACACCCGGATCAAAATGGATTCCTGCCAGGCCGACAAATCAAAAATAACATGAGAATAATAAACAACACATTAGAATTCTACGAATCACACCCGGAAAAATAAGTTTCACTGGCTTTCCTTGATGCCCAAAAGGCATTAGACAATTTGAATTGGAAATTTTTAATGGGGCAACTAAAAATTATGCAATTCAGGACAAAATTTGAAAAAATGATGGGGAAAATCTATACAAAACAAATGGCAAGAGTAATTATGAACGATGATACCACAGAACAATTTGGCATAACAAAAGGGGTAAGACACAGATGCCCACTTTCTCCACTTTTTTATATATTAATGCTGGAGATGCTCTTGAAGAATGTCAGAGAAGATCAAGAAATAAAGGGTCTAAGAATAAAGAAAGAAGAATATAAAGTTCTGGCCTTTGCAGACGATTTGGTGTTTATAGTAGAAGAGCCGCTAAAATCAGGATCAAAATTAATTAAGAAATTAGAAGAATTTGGAGAAGTAGTGGAACTTAAGATCAATAAAAATAAATCAAAATTAATAACTAAAAATCTTATAAAGAAACAGGAAAAAGATTTGGAAAACATTATATAAATTGAAGCAACTAAGAAAATAAAATATCTAGGGATTTGGCTTTTGGAAAGGGGTTCATTAATCAAAGGAGACAATTATGACAAAATAGTAACACAGGTTAAGAAAGATTTGGACAATTGGAAAAATTTAGAAATATCATTATTGAGAAGGATCGCCACCATTAAAATGAATATTTTGCCAAAACTGTTATTCCTATTTCAGGTCATACCAATAAAATTGGAAAAAAAGTTTTTTGAAACACTAAATAAAATAACAGCCAAATGTATATGGCAGGGAAAGCAACCAAGAATTAAACTCAAGCTCTTACAGGACACAAAGGACAGAGGGGGAGTAGAACACCCAGAATGGGAACTATATTATCAAGCTGCTGGTATAACTTGGCTAAAAGAATGGATAGAACTAAGGGATAAAAGAATATTAGCAATAGAAAGGCATGATTTAGAAGTGGGATGGCACGCATTCCTTTGGGATGGAAAATACATAACACATAGTTATTTCAAAAGACATATATTAAGAAATGCACTATTACAAATTTGGTTGAAACCTAAAAAATAGCACTATACAAAAATACCAATCTGGCTTTCACCGATAGAAGCAGTAAAACACCCAAACTTAATAGAACTAAATAAAATAATAAGGTATAAAGATGTAATAGAACAACAAGGAAAACTGAAATCAAAAACAAGAATTGGAATTGGACCTAAATAGAGATATTGATTGATGGATGTACACCAATTATTGCGATACAAAATGGAAGAAGAAATAGACAATGATTAAATGGGCACAGAACTTTAATTATATGATAGATTTGGAGAGATGGAAAACAATGTGGCAAGTAAATTCAAAACTAACATTATCTGTGGCATACAAGGAAAACCAGCTGAAGATGTTTTATAGATGGCATCTTCCAGTGACAAGACTTGCAAAGATGTTCCCAAATAATACCTCAACATGTTGGAAGTATAAGAAAAATCATGGAACATATTACCATCTATGGCAAAAAAATTTGGGCAAATATAAAGAAATGGCTAGAAAAAATAATAGATCAACCAAATGAAAGAAAATCGGAAACATTCTTATTAGGAATATTCATGAGAACATACACCAAAGAAATAAAATATTTGGTTCTACACATCATAACAGCCGCACAAATAACATATGCACAAAATTGGAAACAGGAAAAGATACCAACGGATGAAGAAGTGATAGAAAAAAATTTAGAATGTGCCGAGATGGACAAATTAACAAAAGAAATTAAAGAAAAAGAAGAGACAGATTATTACATAATTTGGAACAAATGGTATGAATGGCTTGAGAAATAAAGAACAATAGAAATAAAGAACAATAAATACAGGGGAGTATCTAACAATGTGAAATATGTATATAACAAATATATAGAAATGTATAAAATTAAGGCTATTAGTATTAGAAAATACAATGTAACCAAAGAAAAAGGGACAATGAAGAAAATTAAACAGTAAGAGAGATATGGGGGGAAAGGTACAAAACGGAAAGAAGACCACTAAGAAACATGGGTTAAAAAGAGGATATATTTATATGTTGTATGTTATGTGTTTGTCATATTGTGTTTCAATATAATATTAAAATTTTTTAACAAAATTAGAGCATATAACTACTGGTGCAAAGTCAATGAAAGGGAGACTGATAGACTCCCCAAGTTATGTCTATTAGAGGAAATAAAATTACAATCACAAATCTCCTGAATCACCAAACTAACAATTTTTGTAAGAATCTGTGGCCTTCTTGTCTCTTGTGTAACAGGAGAACAATTCAAAAAAAAGAGCTGCCCAAATAATTAAGGATATAGAAGCACATAAGGTGAGTAACTTGAAATGGCTGAGCAAATACAAAGGTACTTTTCAAGTAGACAGCTATTTGAAGTTACAGTTGCCAAAACATCTTAGGGAGATATTTACGTGAGCGAGATTTGAGCAGCTTGACACAATGGTCAGATATGGGAGATTCCATTCTATATCCTACAATGAGCGTCTCTGCATTTGCGGAGCGGCAGAGGTAGAAGACCTGGCTCACATCCTATTTGACTGTTATTTGTATAAGGGGATGAGAGACAAGTACCTTGGTCCATATACCAAACAAATGACCCATTGGGATCCCCTTATCAAAACAACTTACTTTATGTATGGCCAGAACCTGAAAATAACATTTAACACAGCACAGTACTTAAACAAAATAATTCGGTTGAGATCTGAATACGTGGAACTGATTGGGGTAGATTGTAAGGGTGACACCGAAATATAATTTTATGTCATTTTATTCTATTTTATATATTTATGTATTAAATTATATTGTATCTTATCCTATAACTTTGTATTTTACCCTACTCCTATTTTAAATTGTTTGTATAAGATTTTATTGGCGATATGTGTTTGTACCTTGTGCCTATATGACCTATAGGCTAATCAAAGCTATCATTTTAAACTGTATTTTATTCCAATTTTGTTTTAAATCATATTTTATTCCAATTTCATTTTAAATTGTATTTTATCCAATTCCATTTTAAATTGTGTTTATCAGATTTTAGTAATAATCTGTGTTTGGAACTCTGCACTTTGATATGGCCCAAGGGCTAAACAATAAAGTAAACTCTTAATAAACACTTTAATTTCAAAATGTTGTTCCCCTTCAATTAGAATTGGGTTTGGAGGTGACTTCATTGTTGGGCATGAAAGAGAAGTGCTTGCTGGTTTTAATAGGCTACAGTGGAATACTGGGTGAATGTGCTTGAGAGATTTGGGCAGATCCCATTGTGCTGTTACTGGGTTGATGACTTTATTAATTGGAAAGGGCCAAATGTACTTCAGGCCTAAATTTTTAGATGGTTGTCTAGACTGGAGGTATTTGGTGGACAGATAAACATTGTTGCCTATGTTAAAGTCTTTTGGTTTGGAGTGCTTTTTATCTGCTTGTTTATAAGTCTCTTGTGCTTCCTCTAGCATTTTGCGAAATACCAGCCAAGTTCTTTGAAGTTCTGTAATCCATTTCACTAATGAGGTGGTTTGTGATTTGGCTTGGGGAAGCTCTGATATAGCCACAAAATCCTAGCCCATTGCAACTGTGAAAGATGTAAAGCTAGTACTGCTATGTATGGCATCATTGTAGGCTAATTCTGTGAAAGGAAGGAGGTCCCAATTGTCTTGCTGGTAGTTAATGTAGCATCTCAGGTATTATTCTAAAACCCCATTCATGCGTTCACACACCCCATTCATTTGGGATAATGGGAGGAGTAAGTCCATGGGTGGTGCCAAGCAATTTTAAGAACTCCTGCTAAAATTACAAAGTGAATTGAATCCTGTGATCCAAACTGATTTGCTCTGGGGATCCATGGAGTCTGTTGTACGAAAAGCTTGGTAAGGTGTGTGCTGAGGGGATTTTGGAGCGATATAATTATAAGTAATTATAATTAACAAAATTAATTATAATTACTTATTGCAAATTAGATTAGAAGATGAAGAAGTAAAAGAGACAATGATAACATGGGCAAAAACTTTGGTTATATAATAGAATTAGAGAGATGGCAACAACTATGGGAAAGGTATTATAAATTAACAATGGCAACTGCATATAAAGAAAATCTATATAAAATGTTTTATAGATGGCATATGTCACCAGAAAGGTTAGCAAAAATGTTTAAGGATAAATCAGCTAAATGTCGGAAATGTTTGCACTTGCCGGGATCTTATTATCACATGTGGTGGTCATGTACAGAAGCTATGTTACACCAGCATATAGAATTAAAACCAGAGACTTTTTATTGGATATTTTACCGGAGAGATATACTGTAGTAAAGAAGATACATATTTAATTATACACATAATAACAGCAGCAAGAATTGTATTTGCACAAAATTGGAAGGTAGAAAAAATCCCGTCAGAGGGTGAAGTAATAAAGAAGATTTTAGATTGTGCAGAAATGAATAGATTAACATTAAGAATAAAAGATAAAGAGGAATCGGTGTATTTCAAGACATGGGGACCATTTTATGCATGATTAGAAAGAAATATGAATAAAAGATGATAGATTAATAAATTAGACAATGTAAAGGTAAATGAGAGAGAAGACAAAAAAGGAATAGAAACTCAGATGACACCTGTGTAAATGTAAAAGGGGGATTGGGGGGGAAGAAAAAATGTTATTTTTTATTGAAAAAGTTTTACACATACAAATTTTCCCCCTTTTTTCCCCCACCCTTCCCTAACATTATAAAAATACATATACATAAAATATAATTCCCTCCCAATCCCACCCTAACCCTCCCCACCCCCCTTTTCCCTCCCATCCCCCTTGACTTCCACTATATGCAATGCTAATAATTCCAAACAATATATATGTTATTCATCCCTTCCATATCTTTTTCTCTATTTACTAGCTTATCCATCAATCCCCCTCAGCTGAAAGCTACATAATATTTTCTAGTCTGATATTTATTCTGTATATAATCAATCCACTTTTTCCATTCCTGTATATAATTCTCAAGCGTCTGATCTTTTAAAAAAGCTGAAATCTTCGCCATTTCTTCAAATCCAGCCATCTTCTGAGTCCATTGGTCCACAGTCGGTAAGGCATCATTCTTCCAATATTGAGCAATCAACAACCTAGCTGCTGTCACCATATACAAAATCAATTTTGTTTCTCCCAGTGTAAAATCCTTAACTATACCTAGTAAAAAATAATTGCGGAGAAAATTGTAATTTTTTCTTCAAAACATTTTGCATAACCCACCAAATTTTTATCCAAAAAGCCTTCACTTTCTTACAAGTCCACCAAATATGATAATATGTAGCATCTAAACACTCACATCTCCAGCATTTTGGTTGAACGTTAGGGTACATGCAAGACAATTTTTTGGGATCTAAGTGCCATCTATAAAACATTTTATAAAAATTTTCTCGCAGATTCTGTGACTGTGTAAATTTAACATTCTGAACCCATATTTTTTCCCAAGTATCCATCATAACTGGTTGAGAAAAATTCTGTGCCCATTTAATCATACAATCTTTAACTAACTCATTTTCTGAATCCCTTTCTAGAAAAACATTATAAACTCTCTTAATATGCATTGGACCTATCTCTTTTATCTGTCTAACCAATTCCACTTCATATTCCATTAAACCAGTTTGTTGATCTTCTTTCCATCTCATCTGCAATTGATTATACTGCAACCAAGTCAAAGAAATCCCTTCTTCCAACAGCGTTTCCAAAGTCTTCAACTGCCATCTACCCCCTTCAGTATAAAGTAGCTCTTTGTATAAAACCCTCCCGAATGACTTAATATTTGTATTCCACATGGTATCAGCAAGATCCAGCCAAAACGGAATCTTATAATCCCAATTGGTTCGGTGCTTCTTCCAAATTCTCATCAAGGCGTTTCTAAGTATATGACTATTAAACACTTTATCCACTTTGTATTCATAAAATAAGTATGCGTGCCATCCCCAAACAAGGTCGTGACTTTCTATATTCAGCAATTCAGTCTTTGTTTTTCCAAACCAATCACTTATTTGTGTCAATGCAGCTGCTTCATAATATAATCGAAGGTTTGGAAGTTTAAGACCACCCCTCTCACGAGTATCTTGCATAATTTTCAGTTTCACTCTCAGATTTTTTTTCTTTTCTTTTTTTTTTATTGAAAAAGTTTTAAAAATTTTACATACATTTTCTCCCCCCCTCCCCAACCACCTCCCCCGACTTCCCAGAGCAAGTACAAAATAAAATACAGCTTAAATTCTCTAAATTAAACTCCATTTCACACTTATTATAATCATGATCATTAAACAAATAGATAAAAGGAAAGCAAGTCTTTTTTCTCCTTATTCCATCTAATTCAACAAAATTATCTCCATTTATAATTACAGCAATTAAAACAATTAAGTATTATCTAATCAAACCTATCATTACTCAATTTGGCTAATTGTTACTTAACAAATTATTAGGTCTATACAATTTAACAAAATATTTTATAACTTCTTTCATTTAAAACAAAACAACAACAACAACAACAACAAAAAGAAAGAAAAAAAAAGGAAACCCTCACTCAAAAAACCTCCGATTATATAAAAAAAAATTACTATATAAACTCTTCCGTCCTTCACTTTTAAACCATCAAGGTCCAATTATAATCAAAACACTTAATAAGAAATAATATTAACAATAATTTTTTAATTAATAATCAAACCTCTTATATCAATACATATTAACAAATCAGCTAAGAACATCATTTAAGAACTTTATCAATCCTTTAAATTCTTCATACTAGATTGAACCAATTGCTAATCTTCTTGTCTTCACATCTTCCAACAGCATATAAGATATCTTCATTTACGTCTACCCACCTAAATAAAAATTGCTTCTGTATATATAAAAAAAAAAACCCCGAGTGACTTTGTAATTGTAATTATATTTGAAATGATGTCCATCAAATCCAGTCAAAAATTAGATTAATAAATTCGTCAGACATATTAGGGAAACCACCAGATCAACTGCAATTGCCCTAGGTCCATAGTCCTTTTGCCTTGTATTCATTACCATCAAGCAGGAAACTTCAATTTGCTATATTCAGTAGAACTTCTGCGATTGCAATTAAGTCCAAATTTGTTGCAGTCCTTAATAAAATAATCCAAATCATTCAAGTCAGGGCATATTTCACAACCCAATACACCAGCATTGCTGTGATCTGTTTATTCTTCTCAAATATTCCAATACAGCTGTAAGTTGCCTCCTCATCGTCACTCATCGCTTAGTTAACTGGCATTAAACTGCTGTCTGTTTTTTTTTTCTTTTTCCAAAAAATTCAAAATCTTTAAACAGTTGAACAGTACTTTTTAAGGACCATCATCTCATCAAGCAGGGTTATTTTCCATTTCTCCAGTCTTTCTTCTTTTCCTTTTTACGAACTTTCTTCTTAACTTTGATCCCTCTGCCTTTTTTAGCTCCAGTAAAATTTTGCGATTTTTGGGATTGCATATTATAAATTTTTTGCAGAAATGTAGCTTCTTCTGGAAACAACTCTTTAAGTGCAGACTGAGTTTTATTAAAAAAATTCGTGAAACCAAAATTTCATCAACTTGCAACACTTTTTGCTCCTTATTTTGCACAACATTCATCTTTCTCTCCTCAGTAAAATCTGCTATAATCTGTTGTTGTTTTTTTGCATCTCCCAACTCTTCATTCAATCCCCCACTGCTAGATTGCAACTCAGTATTTCCATGTATTTCATTATTTCCAGCTTGAGAAACTTGGAATATAGTATCAATCTCAGTTTTTTTTTCATTCCAAACAAATTTATTCACTCCTTTTTGCCATTCTAGCAATGGTTTATCAGATTTGAGCACCGGTATCATTTGAAATAAGAAGATAAATCTGGGTAAAACATTCATTTTTACTGCTGATAATCTTCCAAGTAAAGATAACTGCAGTTTCTTCCAAGTTTGCATATCTTTTTGTATCTTTTGCCACAGAACCTCATAATTGTTTTGAAACAGTTTTGTATTTGAATCTGCGACTTGTACTCCTAAATATTTGACCTTTGAGACAATTTCGAAACCTGCCATTCTTTCCAGTTCCTTTTTTTTGCTCTCTGTCAAATTTTTAACAATCATTTTAGTTTTCTTCTGATTCAGTCTAAAACCAGATACCATGCCATATTCTTCTATAATATCTTTCATCTGGATTATTGATTTCATCGGCCGTGTTAGGGTAATAACCAGATCATCTGCAAATGCCCTAGTTCTGTAGTCCTCTTGCCTTATAACTATTCCATTCAAAGAGTTCGAATCCTGTATTATGTTCAATAAGACTTCGAGAGTTAAAATAAATAATAGTGGGGATAGTGGACAACCTTGTCTTGTACCTTTTTGTATATTAAAATTTGATGTTAAACTTCCGTTGATAATAAATTGTGCAGATTGTTCATGATAAATTGCTCCAATCGCCTGTATAAACCGCTCCCCCAAGTCTATTTTTTCCAAAGTCTTAATTATAAAATTCCAATTCACTCAATCAAAGGCTTTTTCCGCATCCAAAAAAACCAGCGCTGCAGAGATCTGTTTATTCTTATCTAGATAATCCAATAAATCTATGATTTGCCTAACATTCTCCTTCATATATCTGCCTTCGATAAATCCCGCTTGGTCATGATGAATTACCTCTTGAATAACTGGCATCAGTCTGTTGGCTAACACTTTTGCAAAAATTTTATAATCTGTATTTAAAAGAGATATTGGTCTATAATTTTCTGGTTTCTTAGAGCCTGATTCTTCTTTCGGTATCAATGAGACAAGACTGCTTTCCACGAGGAAGGTATCTTACCTCCTTGTTGTATATTACAAAATAAGTCCTTAAGATGCTCAATCATTTCCGAAAAAATGTTATTATATAAATGTACAACCGCAATGATATATGTATAATTGGTAAAATGGAAAAGAAATTGAAAAGAAAGTGTATATTAATAGAAAATCAGGACTGCTCAGACACCAATAGGGAAAATATTTGGATTGAAAATAAATACAACAATGGAGAGAGAATGGAAAGAGGAGTAGAGGGTAAGAGAGGAGGGGAGAAGGAGAGAGAGGAACAGAAGAAAGGGAAAAGGAGAGGAAGAAAGGGAGGGGAAAAGAGTAGGAGAGAAAGTTATAAAAGGGAAGGGGAAGGAGAGAAGAGGAAGGAGAGGAGGAAAGAAGAAAGTAGTAAAGGATAGAAGAAGGGAGGGAAGGGAAAGAGAAAAGAAGGAGAAGAAGGATTGTTGTAAAATAAGGGAGAAGAAAAGGTAGAAGAGCAATCCCAAATAGAATTAAAAATCTTGACTACCGGCAGAAGGCGTGGGTCGCAGCGGCACAAGAAAGACGAGCTCCGCTTTCTCGTGGCGATTTTCAGCGTACTAAAGAGAAGGGCGATCGGTCCGAGTGAGGACCGTGAGAAGGAGGGCAACTTCGGAGGTCTGCTGTGGGGAAGTGCGATCTCCCAGCGAGCAAGGAAGAGCCCTTAATCCAGACGTGGAAGAAAGAGGCCGAAGCGGCGGATCCGGAGACCCGACGTCTGAGCACACAAGAAGGAAGCCGAGGAAGCGAGTGTGGGGAAAAGCGGCAGTGTGAGCAGTGATTAAGAGTTGAAAGCTGTCTATTTACATTACAATAAGGAGCCGACAGAAGAGTTGAGATTTAAAGAGCCCTGAAGTGCAGCGGAAGGAAGAGACGGCACAACGAGGAGGAGAAGTGGCAAAAAAAACCCTGATCTGCCAGCGTGACTCAGCGTAAGATCTGAAATATTAAAACTATCTTGTGTGTGTGAAGAGAATTGAGTATAAGACTAGAGAATTAATTTGTCACTCTTAAATAACATGATAGCTGCGCTGAAGGAAGCCTTATTGGGGCAAAGTAAACTGAATAAAGAGAAACAGACAAGAAAAACGCATCTTGGGACTGTGGCAGCCTTCTTAGATCACTGAAAAATAAAAGTTCCTTTCCGCTAAGACTGTTTAATTGCACTAAGAAAATAAGGAGCAACTCTAGTAAACCACGACCAGACCTTGAATCTTGAAATTAGTGACTGGATTTGGAGAATACTACTATAGACTGGACTGGGTGATATCAAAATTAAATATTTGTGATATAGATAAGGAATAATAATACAGTATTTAAGAATTATATATTTTTTATAAATCTTCATCTGCTAACCTATAAATTTATATTTAATGTAATAGAATAATTAAAAAAAATTAAGAACATGAATTTGTTAACAATGAGTTAAGTATTGATTAGATTTCATTGCTCTTTTGTTCTCCTTCTTTGTTATTTTTCCCTCAAATTATTTCATGATAAGTTATTTTCTAAGGAATTAATTGTTTTATTTAAAACTTGGATGAATTATCAATATTTTAATAGTTGTTGATTAATTAACCATTAAGACTACTTGATTGATTAGGATTATACTGTGATTTAAAAATATAGAAGTAATATTTACCTAATTAATATTTAGATATTTATATATATATTTATATCCATAAGCTTTTATATATTATATATTCAGATCTTCAATTCTATGTTTGATGCATATTTACATTCTTGACATCAAAAAAAAGGGGGGGAGGGAAACTAAAAACTTTTAGAGTATATCAAAGACTACATAGAATAGACACAATAACAAATAAATTCCCTCATAATATATGGAATTAGAGTGAAATAGGTAGAAATACATGTGAAATAAACATAAGAATAGTGGATGCTGATCTGGAGAAGGATAGAGACCATTCTAGAAAAACAACAGAAACTCTTGCAAGAAATGACATCAACAATAACAACAAGGAAAACTGGAAAAAAAACTATCACAATACCAGGTGGATCGACGGCCTCCCCGATTGCTCAAAAAACCTTAGACACCATGTTCCCAGCAGAAAAACAAACCCCCACACTAACGATACAGACCGTGCAGACCACCCTATCAGCTATACAGGAAACTATGTTAAAAATGCAGGAATGCATGGCAAAAAACTACGAACAGACCAGAAAGGATTTAGATGAGGTCAAGAATGCTGTTAAAGATGACATCCAGAAATTAGACGGAAAAGTAGACCTATTCCAAGAATTAATTTTAAAAAATGAGCAACAGATAACGGCGATAGAAGGGAAAACGGTACAAGTAGAGGATAAAATAGAAATGATAGACGGAAAAATGAATTCCCTCAATAAAGAGTTGGAATATACTGTGGCACGGCTTGAGATGGGAAAAGCAGATCTATACTTGAGATTCCAGAATATTAAGGAGGAAAGAGAGGAAGACCTATTTGAAGTTATGGCAGAGATATTGGCAAATGCACTACAAGGGGATAAAGACGAAATGATTAAGGAATTTGAAGAGGTGTATTGTGTCCATACTAATTATGCTAGACAACACAAACTCCCCCGAGAAGTCCACGTACGATTTGTAAGGAAAAGAGTGAGGGACGAAGTATACAAAATAATAAAAAATGAACGAATATATTATAAACAGAAAGAAGTAATTATATTGAAACAAGTACCGAGGCGTATCAGAGAGTGGAGAAGAGAATATGGATTCCTCACAACAATATTAAATAAAAAACGAATTTTGTTTAGATGGATTATTCCGGAAGGGATGATAGTAATGTGGCAGGGGAAAAAGATAAAGGTAGACACCATAGAGAAAGCCCGAAATCTTTATGACCAAGTGATGGAGACGGAAAAAACGAATGGCAGAAGAGAAGAATTGGAAGAGAGAAATAGATCCAGGCAAGCCACAGAACAGGAAGAAAGACCTTATGAGGGGAGAAACAACAGAAAAGAGACACAAGAAGGAAATGAAAAATTGGAAGACGAAGGAGTAACAACAAGAGCAATGAATGAAGCTAAGAAGAAGGACAAGAGGTAACAGGAAACACATATTGACATGGAAACGAATGTAAAAATCCTCTCACTAAACGTTAACGGTCTTAACTCAACAATCAAAAGACACCAGATATTTAAGAAACTAATTAGATTAAAACTAGATATAATATGTATACAGGAAACACACATTAGGAAGCAGGATGAAAAGTATTTGATATGCAAAAAATTAGGAAAGGAATATACATCATTGGCTGAGGAAAAGAAAAGAGGGGTAGCTGTGTACGTTAATGAGAAAGTAGAAAGCAAATTTATATATGCTGACTCAGATGGGAGAATGCTGTTAATAGAAATAAATATTAAAAACAAAAAAGTACTATTGGTAGTTCTGTATGCACTGAGTAATGGGCAAACAGAATTTTTTCAAAAAGTTCATGAGAAAATAATGGAGCAAAATATTGATTCTATTTGCTTATTGGGAGACTTAAATGCAATAGTTGATTTGAAAAAAGATTACAAAAGCAATTATAATAATAGAAAAAAGAGAAATATATTACCCAAGACATTTTATACCCTAACAGAAGACTTAAATCTGATAGACATTTGGAGATTCCACAACCCGAAAGAGCAGAAATTTACTTACTACTCCAACCCACATAAGTCATGGTCAAGGATTGACATGATATGGATTTCGAAGATGTTAATACAAGAAGTGGCAGAGGTGGATATTGGAATAAATGAGTGGGTGGATCATAACCCGATAACTATAGAATGGAAAGGACAAACACGAAGAAGGGGTAGATGGACGATGAATCCACAGACAATAAAAGAGAAGGAGTATACTGATAGATTAGAAAAGGAATTGGAAGGGTTCTTTAAAGAGAACAATAAGGACCAAACATCCCTACAAAATCTTTGGGACACCACAAAGGCTTACATTAGGGTGGTAACCATTGCCTATAATAGCAAAAGAAAAAAAGATAAAGAAAGGGAATATAAGATTATACAAGATGAAATTAAGAAGTGGGAAGAAAAATTAAGTGCCCACCCAAGAGACGATAAGTCCAAAATTAATTGGCTGACAGCTAAACATAAATTGAATTTGCTAGAACAGGAAAAGACCATTAACTCCCTGAAATATATAAGACAAAATTATTTTGAACAAGCAAATAAGCCAGGAAGGTGGATGGCATACAAGTTAAGGAAGGAAAGAGAAAAAAGGATTATACACCAACTCCAGGACAAACAAGGTAAATCACAAAAGGGTATGGAAGAAAAAAAAGAGATAGTAACCTATTATTATCAAGATTTGTACAAACAAGAGGAGGTACCAAATGAGGAAATAAAACAGTATTTGGAGGAAGAAAGATTCCCAGAAATCTCAGAAGAGGATAGAGAGGCCCTAAATAGAGAGATAACTATTGAGGAACCACAGGAGACAATTAAAAGACAAAAAAACAATAAAACACCTGGAACAGATGGGGTTCCCATAGAATTATATAAAAGGTTTGATGAAATTCTGAATCCAATCCTAGAGGTATACAATGAGGCATTAAAACACGCAAGAATTCCAGATACATGGAGAGAAGCCTATATTTCACTAATCCCAAAAGAAGAGACAGATACCACTCAGATTAAAAATTACCGACCAATTTTGTTGTTAAATTCGGACTATAAAATTTTTATGAATCTATTAGCTACCAGAATTAAAACAATCTTAAACCGGAAAATACATGCAGACCAAAATGGATTCTTACCAGGCCGACAAACAAAATATAATCTAAGGACAGTTTTAAACATTATTGAATTCTATGAAAGACACCCTGAAAAACAAGTAGCCCTAATCTTCATAGATGCACAGAAGGCTTTTGACCAAGTTAACTGGAAATTTATGACCCAACAAATAAAAAATACGAAATTTGGCGAGAAATTTGAAGAACTAATTTTATCCATCTATACTAAACAAAAAGCAAAAATATTAATTAACGGGGATGCAACAAACTTCTTTGAAATAGGCAGAGGAGTAAGGCAAGGGTGCCCTCTTTCCCCACTATTATTTATATTGACGCTAGAAAACCTTCTTCGAAGGATTAGATTAAATAAAGACATAAGAGGGCTTAAAATAAAAGGAGAAGAGTACAAGGTCCAAGCATTCGCGGACGATCTTGTATTCTTCCTAGAAGATCCACTAATAACTGAACCCAAATTGATGAAGGAAATTGAAAAATTTGGAAAGGTTGCAGGGCTGAAAATAAATAAAGACAAGACCAAAATATTAACTAAAAACTTAACAATAAAGCAAACAGAGGAATTAGAGAAACAATCGGGACTAAAAGTAGTAAAAAAAATAAATTTAGGAATAAATTTGACAACCAAGAATATCGATATAAAGAAAAACAACTATGATGGACTGACTTATCAAATTGAAAAGGACCTAGAAAAATGGGGAAAGTTAAATATTTCATTCCTAGGAAGAATAGCAGTTTTAAAAATGAACACCTTGCCAAGGCTCCTCTACCTATTTCAAAATATACCAGTTAAGTTGGAGAGAAAATTTTTTACCAATTTGAATAAAATTACCTCGAAATTTTTGTGGGAGGGTAAAAAACCTAGGATAAATTTAAACGTACTGCAAGATGATAAATCAAGAGGAGGCTTCGGTTCCCCGGCCTGGGAGAAGTACTATAGAGCTGCCTGCTTGACATGGCTAAGAGAATGGGTCAATCTGGATAACCAACGACTGTTAAAATTGGAAGGTCATGACCTATTGATGGGATGGCATGCCTTCCTGTGGAATACCGGGAACAAGACATTCCAACATTTCAAAAACCATATAATTAGGGGATCGTTAATTGATAGTTGGCTGAAAATAAAAAAAAGATGTTATAAGAAGGTTCCCGGATGGTTGTCCACAGCGGAGGCAACCATGCACCCAAACACTATTTCCCCCCATAGAAATGTAAGGTATAGGGATATTTTAGATTCCAATGGACTACTAAAAACACGCCAGGAACTTAAAGACACAGGAATAGAATTGGATTGGTGGCCGTATCTCCAAGCACAAAATAGATTTAGGAAAGATAGGGAAGGAGGAGGAATTGACGTAAGGCCTAATAGACTAGACAAACTCCTGGAAGGGAAGGAAGAGAAAACATTATCTAAATTATATAAATATCTACTAGAAATCGATTTGGGGGAGAACATAATTAAAGGACAAATGACTGCTTGGGCTAGGAACATAGGCAAAAATATTCAATTAGAAGACTGGGAAAAGATTTGGGAAAATAATATCAAAATAACAAAATCAGTATCCTATAAGGAAAATCAATTCAAAATGTGGTACAGGTGGTATCTCGCCCCCTCGAGGTTAGCTCAAATGCATCCCAACTTAGATCCCAGATGTTGGAAATGTAAGCAGGCCCGAGGCACATTCTACCATTCGTGGTGGTTATGCCCTAAAATTAAGACGTATTGGGAGAAAATTAAAATCTGGATTTTCCAAATTACAGGAGAAGTCTTAGAACTAGAACCAGAGATCTTCCTGTTAGGAATGTATAAACCAAACATTAGAAAGGAAACAGTATACTTAATACATCACATTATCACAGCTGCTAGAATAGCGTTAGCCCAAGTCTGGAAAATGGACTATTTGCCAACAGAGCAACAGGTAATTCAAAAAATTTATTTATGTGTGGAATCTGACCAATTAACATTGAAACTACAAGACAAAGAAAGCTCAAAATATTTTAAGGTATGGAATAATTGGTATAATTGGGTCAAGCAAAACAAATGTGGATAAGGTAATACTTAAAATAATACCAATAACTATTGAAATTTAACTTATTCCTATCTTCTTTCTTTCATTTTTTTCCTTTTTTATATATATATTTAGAGGCTTAAAATAACAAATGACCAGTTACAATATATCTATATGCTTGATATACTCAAATACCAACAAAGACTTAACCGCCAGAAGGATGATTGTGCGATTAATTTTGTATACGTATAACCTATAGATAAGGTATATATAGAGAAATGTTAATGAATAGAAATGAAATAAGTAATTATATAAGATGCTTAATATATTTGTATATTTTATTTTGATTTTAATTGTTTTTAATCTTTGTAAATTTAATAAAGTTTGTCTATAAAAAAAAGAATTAAAAATCTTTTTTTCTTTAGTATATATATATATATATATATATATATATATATATATATATATATAT
>WNWU01000048.1:10016724-10088139 GCA_012654045.1 Ptyas mucosa
TATATATATATATATATATATATATATATATATATATATATATATATGATTAACTATGGATAAGAGAATGTACATTTATAATATGCTTATAAGAAATAAAATAAAAACTTTTCTCAAACCCCCCCCCCCCCCCCAAAATTACAAAGTGAATTTAATCCCGTGATCCAAATTGATTTGCTATGGGGATCCATGGAGTCTATAGACATGTTGTACAAAAAGCTTGGTGAGGTGTGTGTTGAGGGGATTTTGGAGTGAGGGACAAAGTATACTTGTTTGGAGAAAAGGACAGTTACCATCCAAATTACAGGGTTCCCTGAGCTTTCTGGTAATTCCATTATAAAGTCCATGGAAAATTCTTTCCAGGGTGCTTGAAGTTTTGCTACTGGCTAAAGGAGACTTGGGATTTTTCCTAGAAACCTTTTGGCTGATGAACAGATAAGGCAGGTAGCCACATAGGTTTCAATGTACTTTGGTTGAGTTTTGCATTCCATTCTCACGATTCTGTCCTTGATCAGCCAGTTCATTCTGGATTAACAACTCTAATTCCTGTCACCCTGTTATTCCCTCCCTCCCTGTGCCCATTCCCTACTTCCCCATCTTCCTCCCTCTTCTCCTGTGTTTTATGGCAAGATGCCAGCAAAGTGAGTTATACTAAAGATGGCAGGCCTGACAATTAGTAACACAGTTGTTAAGTGAATCTGGCTTCCCCATTGACTTTAATTGTTGAAAGGTCACAAAAGATGATCACATAACCCCAGGACACTACAATTGTCATAAATACATGCCAGTTGCCAAACATAAAAAGAAGGACTAGGAGGAGATACGATAGCAATGTTCCAAATATCTAAGATGTTGCCACAAAGAAGAGGGAGTCAACCTAATTCTTCAAAGCACCTGAAGGCAAGACAAGAAGCAATGGGTGGAAACTAATCAAGGAGAGAAACAACTTAGAACTAAAGAAAAAAATATTGACAAAACAATTAATCAGTGGAATGACTTGCCTCCAGAAGTTATGGGTGCTCCAAAACTAGAAGTTTTTAAGAAGAGATTGGATAACTATTTGTCTGAAATGATACAGGGTTTCCTGCCTGAGCAGGGGGTTGAACTAGAAGACCTCCAAGTCCCTTCAAACTCTGTTATTTTGTTCTGTTACAGATATATTTAACTGGTTCTGTTAATATATAATTTTTCAAAGTAGCTTATCTGAAGAAGAATGGATAATTATTCTTTTGTTATTGATCTGGTCTCTTTTTTTCAGGTGAATACACAGTGATGACAGCTCATTTTCATTTGAAGAGGAAAATTGGTTATTTTGTGATTCAGACCTATCTTCCCTGCATCATGACAGTCATTCTGTCTCAGGTGTCATTCTGGTTGAACAGAGAATCTGTTCCTGCAAGGACAGTTTTTGGTATGTAGTCAGTAATAACTTATTATTTTGTATGCTAGCATAGAAGGATGTATAATCCTTTCCCCCTGTTTTTCTTTTAATAATCTTTTGTATATGATTGAAATTCATGAAAATATTCATTTCTATCTAATGCTATTTTAGGTTCGGTCTACTCTACAATTTCCCAGGAAGTTGGAAAGAGAATTAAAATGTAAAAGGAGTCATATTTAACCCCCCCCCCTTTTTTTTGCCAAGATGAGAGGAATATATGTATTTGTATAGTTGCCCCTTTCAAATCAGTTACTTTGGGCAGCAAACATTCATAAACAGTTAAAACCATTAAAAACACTGTACAAAAATAAATTAAATACAAATAACAGTCAAGAGATATTACACTCCATTGTTGTCAATGGTTTGTAAAAAATGCGTCTTTAACATATTCAGAACTCCAGGCCTGGAGGCTTGGAAAGGCCAGCAGGTTTAAGGCCATTCTACTTTCTAAAGTGAGATTGTTCTGGTAAGCAGGCACTGTAGAGTACAAATAAAATGGCAGACAGAAACCCAATGTACATTTTATACAATGAGCTGAAAACTATCAGGACAGGAGTCTCCCATAATTTCATAGCTCACAACCTTCTCATCTTCCCCAAGATTAACTGTATCCATCGGCTGGAACCTAGTGATTGTGATTTTTTAAAGTAGTATGGGTGTTTTTTTAGAGTGCTGAGTTGTTTTTTATACATTGGCTTTTATTGTTTTTATTTTTTTTTCTCAGTACTGCTGGTAAGGCCACCCAGAATTAACAGAACATAAGATGGGCAACTATATAAGTCTTATTTGTGAATCAATAAATAAAATAGTTTGTCAGGGTTCCGCCTCCCTGCAACAGGGTGTAGCAGTTCGAAGGTCAAAGCAAAGGAGGGAATGATCTGACCATGACAAGGGTTCAGTTACTATATCCCCGATATCGAGATCATTCAAACACTGACCAGAGACAAAAATCAAGTCTAGAGTGCTTCCCTCAGTGTGAGTGGGGTCATGCACTAATTGGATCAGGTTCATAGCCATCATGGAAGCCATGAACTCCCTTGCTGTCTCAGACGCTTCACCAATGGATGGCAGGTTAAAATCCCCATGACCATAAGCCTCGGGGTATCAACCGCCACCCCGGCTATAACGTTGAGCAGTTCGGGCAGGGCCGCTGCCACATGGCAGGGAGCCAGGTACGTGACCAGCAAACCCACCTGTACCCTATGACCCCACTTCACCAGGAGGGACTCGCATCCAGCAGTCTGAGGAACAGTGACCTCCCTCGGATTAAGTCCTTCTTTTATGATAACCGCCACCCCCCCACCCCTAGCCTGTGACCTTGGCTGATGAAATGCATGGAAGCCAGGAGGGCATATTTCAACGAGGGGGACTCCCCCCTCTTGGCCCAACCAGGTTTCCGTGATTCCTGCCAGATCCGCTCCCCCATCCTGAATAAGATCACAAATAAGGGGGGCCTTATTTACAACGGATCTGGCATTGCACAACATCAACCGAAGGTCAAGGGCCTGAGAATCTGAGCTACCTGGGGAATGAGAGGAGCATTGGGGGTCAGAGTGCGCCACCGCTCGGAGACAGCGGGTACACACTCCCATTATCCGGTTTGGCCCCCTGCTCCCACCATATCTGCCCCTCCCACTCACAGTACTGATGTGTTGGCCCTTGCCTTGAGCTCTGACCTCCTCATCAGCCCGGAGGACTACGTCCCCGGTGCCCTGACTCCCAGTCTGTCCTGGTCCCTCCCTCAGTGGGTTTCCCTCCCCCTAGGGTCCCTTAACAATTTAGCTAAAGATTTGGAAAGGAAACTCCTCAGTCTCCTTTTTGCTGCATGCCACCTCTCGGGATTCCAAAACCCATCATCAAGGTAGGCCCTCGGTAATGTGGAGGGCCAGATCTGTGAGAGGGGAGAGTCTTGCAGAGCAAGAAGTTCGACGGTTGAATACATCTACAACGGGACAGGAGTAAATGACCTCTGGCAAGGGTACTATAGAGATAAAAAGTCTAAGGACAAAGGCCGCAAACTTCGAAGCGTGGGTAATTGGATTCCACTGTCTTCCCACGACAGTGAGGGAGTTTTAAGCCATTTCGGTATGATCTAGGGGTATTTCTTCCAGGCATCCTTTCACGATGTCTGGTCAGATGAAATATGTTGTACAAAAGGTGAAGAAATATCCCTTCTATTCAAATGGTAGTAATAATCCAGACTCCCTCAGAACCCATGTCATGGCTGTCCATTTGTCCGATAGTCTGGGGTATGGTTGGAATATATAGGTGAAATAAGCCAGTCCAGGAGGCAGAAGTAGATGGTAAATAGTAAACCAGGGGCAGAGTTTGATGATATATGAAAAGATGGAAAAGTGGTTTACTAGGTAAAGGCAACTGGGTTAGAGTTCATCAGAGGCCAGCATATGCCAATAAAGGGAGGGGGTATGGCTTGAGGTAATCCAACAGCCCTCGGTCATCTGTATTAAAGGCCATCCATAATTAGCCTCTCCCCATCCCTATATGTCTGTCATAGACGGTTGTTAATCGCTCGTTTCCATCAACATCCAAGAGATACTCAAACACCTCATAGGCATCATTATCGCTGGTACCGTCGTTTCCACCAGGGATCCCTCCACGCTCTAGAAACGCTGGGGGCCTTTTTTAAAAAAAACCCAGAGAAGCCAGAGAGCTAGGGAAAACCCTCGTATCTCCTCCTATATCATACAAATGATTGTATTTTCCCCACTTTCTGGAAGCTCAACTATAAAATCCATCACAATTTTTTCCCAAGGTCTGCTGGGGCTTGCTGGAGGAGCCCAGGAGGTCTCTCTGGCCTCATTTTCCTGGCTGCACAAGTGGCACAGTTTTTTACATAGTCCTCTACATCAGCGTTTATTTTTGGCCACCAAAATTGCCTCCTGGCCAAATGTAGGGTTTTTAAGAATCCGAAATGGCCAGCCAAGCTGGAGTTGTGGCTGCATTGTAATACTTCCAGCTTCAAACTGGCGGGGCCATATAATTTTGGACCCTTCCAAGCCAGTTCATCCCTTATCGTCAAGATGTCCCTATTATCTATGAACCACTGGTCGGCTGGGAGCGCTGCCTTCAGTGCTGCCATCAGTTTATCCCGGCTCAGGTTGTCTTTTGGCTTGGCCCCTGGTGGTGACTTGTGCGGTTGATTGTGAGGGGGGAATGATTTCTTCCCTGTGGCTATCGAATTGGGGTTTTCTCAATAGGGCATCGGCTAGTAAATTATTTCCTGCTGGGATGTACTTCAATTTGAATTTGAACCACCTGAAGTACTGTGCCCAGCGAACTTGTTTGGGAGATAATTTCCTAGGGGTCTTTAGTGCTTTGAGTTTTTTGTGATCGACTTCGAAGGGCACCTTACCCCCCTCTAGGAAGTGTCTCCAGGAGAGGAAAACCCAGCAGACTGTGTAGGCTTCTTTCTCCCAGATGGCCCACCTCCTCTTGGTGTTGGTTAGTTTCTTACACACATAGGCACAGTGTAGGAGCTGTCCTTGTGGGTCTTTTTGCAGGAGCACGGCTTCCACAGCCATGTCACTGGCATCTGCCTGGATTATGAATTGCTGTTCTGGGTCCAGGTGCTAGTGGATCAGTTCTTCGGTGAAGAGCTTTTTTAATTTCTCAAAGGTTTTTTGACAGTTCATTGACCAAGCAAGCGGTTGGCTTGGTCATGGCTTCGCAGGGGTTGGCTTTATTTTTAACAGTTCTGTTAGGGGCAATGCAACCTCTGTGAATGCTGTTAGAAACTGTCTATAAAGGTTTGTGAACCCCAGAAGCTTTGCAGCTGTTTGCAGGTGCATGGGGGTTGCCAGTCAAGCACCGCTTTTACTATTCCTGGGTCCATTTCCACTCCTCCACTCAATATGTAGTAGCCTATCTTGCCCATTTTGACAGCATTGCGTAGAGCTTAGCAGCCAGGAGTTTTTTCAGCACCTGCTGCACTACCTTTATGTGTTCTTCAGGGGTCTTGCTGAATATAAGAATGTTGTCTAGGTAAACTAGGACTCCTTTGTATAAGTGTTAATGTAGCACTTCACTGATTAATTGCATGAAGACTGCTGGGGCACCTTGCAAACTGAACGGCATGATTTTGAATTAGAAGCTGCCAATGGGACAGTTAAAGGCTGTTTTCCATTCATCTCCCTCTTTGATCCTGATACAGTAATAGGCCTCCCTCAAGTCCAGTTTGGTGAACCCCTTCCCCTTGGCTAGATGACTTAGCATGTCCATGAGTGGAAGGGGGTAAGTGTTTTCCATGCATATGGCATTAATTCTGTGAAAATCCATTCAAAGTCTCATCCCCCCCATCTTTTTTTTGTTAAACAGTACTGGGGCAGCCACCCTGGACTTTGAGGGTTGGATAAAGCCCCACACTCTTTCATTTCCTTGGGAATCATAGAGTACATCTTTGGTTTGGACAGCCTGGCTCCCGACATGAATTCGATTGCACAATTGGTCGGGTGGTGGTGGGGGAGGAAGTTGCAATCCTTTTCGCTAAAGATGCCCGATAGGTCTTCGTATTCCTTTGGCACTTGTGGGCAGCCAAGCGGTCCATTGGTCACAGGGGCTGTGGCCTGTGGTTTGTTAGTACTGACATGGCTTAAGAGACTTGGCCTGGGTCGGGCTTTATGGGAGGCAATGGTCTGATGCCTATATTTAACTTTCTATAGCCGTCCTCCTAAGTCATGGTTGGTCCCCATTTGTCTAGCCAGGTGAGCCCCAGTATGATTGACTCAGTCATTTTTGGGGCTATGATGAATCGAATGAGTTCTTGGTGACGGCCCATTTCTAGTCTGATCGTTCTGTGATTAATGTGGCAGGGGCTCTGCCCATTAGTGTCGCATCAACCTGCTCAAAGTGGATGAGTAATGCTAGGGGCCTCATACGTATGCCTAGCTGCTTGACTATGGGGAGGCTGATTAGGTGTCTGGTGCAGCTGGTGTCTATGACAGCTTCTACTGCCCCTTGGGCTCCTATCCCCGGCACTACTATTCAGGTTTTGATGGTAAAGGGGCGGATGATTTCACTTACCATCAGGTCATCCTCCCCACTGCTTCCGTCGACTAGGGTTGGTAGGTTTTCATTGGCTGGAGTTCGCTCGACTTCTGTGGGAAGGAGTGGAGCCTTGACAGCCTGTTTGGCAATTTTCCCTTTATTGGGGGGCTTCCGTGGGGTCTTCCTTACCCAGAGTGTGGCTGGAGCTCTTGCTTGCAGGACCAGGGTTGAAGCCAAACATTCGGAAACCTGGTGATTGTGCTGGCCACATCCCAAATTAGCTCCTTAGGGGCTCGGACGGCTTGCTTCAGTGCTTTGATCTGGGATTCAGCCTCTATCCGGTGGGCCATATCTTCGAACTGACCCCTGAATAGTTGGATGGATTCATTGGCATCATCCAGTTTGGGGGCTTCTTCATCATGAAGCTCAGCTGAAGCCTCCCCTTCATTCACACCATCTGCTATGGCCAAAATCAGTTTCCAATCTGACGGGTATTGGTTTCCATATTGATCGATATAAGCCCAGACTTGATTGAGGAAATAGGCTAGCTTCCCTGGGTTTCCATCAAAGGTTGCCCTGAAGCGTGGGGGGATAGCTGCTGGCTGGGCCTGCTGCTGAACTAGTTGTTGGCACTGACTGTTGGGCTGGTACTTGCTGCTGGGCTGCAGCTGTCTGCAGGTACACAAGTGGTTGGACTGGGACCCAGACTTGGTGGCAGGAAGTACACCGGCGGGTAGATGGGCATGGGTTGTAACATCGGGGCAGGCATCTATTGATACTGCACCCACCCCTGGCCAGGGTAAAATGCCCATCTGGGAGGATTCTGGTCTGTAGGAGGCAGTCTGATTGCTGGCTGCTGGGATAGAGCACTTCGTCTTAATAGCCCCAGTTGGGGTCCCTGCAGCACCGTGCCAGGCTGGCTCAGAAAAATCTGTTGCTGCACCCATCCAATGATCTTAGAACCACTGAACCGCATCTTTCAAAGATACTGGAGCATCAGGAAACTACCAGAGGACTGGAAAAGAGTTAATGTGGTTCCAATCTACAAAATGGAAATACCGGACATTAATACCTGTGAAGATCATGGGAAAGATAATCAACCAGTGCATTTGTGAGTAACTAGAAATGAACAAGGCAATTAATAGAAGCTAGCAAGAGTTTGTTAAAAACAGATCATGAAACCTTATTGCATTTTTTGACTAAATTAGGGGGTAAGGCAAATCCTGTGGAGATTGTATACTTTCACTTCAGTAAGGCATTTGACAAAGTAGGCTGTAGCCTACTTCTTGCTAAGTCAGAACAATGTAGAACAGACAGTAACACCATCAGATAGATTCATAAATGGCTGACCTACCACACTCAGCAGGTAGTCCTCAATGAAACTAAACCTACATGGGGGGAAGCATGTAGTGCAGTACCTCAAGGTTCTGTCTTAGGCCCAGTGCTCTTCAATATTTTCATCAATGATCTAGATGAGGGGATAGAAGGGGAAGTCATCAAATTTGCAGATGACACCAAGCTGTGGGGAATAGCTAACACTTTAGATGATAGACTCAAGATGCAGAAGGATCTAGATAGACTTGAACATTGGGCTTTATAAAAAAATTCTCTTGGTTTTCTTTCTCAGTGGTATTGTGTTAGATTGGGCTTTTATACTCTTATTTGTCAGTATTTTCCAAGCATCTTGAGTTAGAATGCAGTACTGCAGGCTACTTTTGCTGACTGCTGGCTTTCAGCAGTTCGGCAGTTCGATTCTCATGGGCTCAAGGTTGACTCAGCCTTCCATCCTTCCGAGGTTGGTAAAATGAGGACCCAGATTGTTGAGGGCAATATGCTGACTCTGTAAAACTGCTTAGAGAAGGCTGTAAAGCACTATGAAGTGGTATATAAGTCTAAGGTCTATTGCTATTAATGACATCCTTCCTAAACACTCACTGTTTGTTGAAGTTAGCTCTTTCCCTTCAAAAATTTGCCTTCAGTTTGCTTATTTTTGTACAAAATAGATGCAATAATATGGTTTCAAATAAATGCTTTAGAAATATATAAATGAGTCCTGTTAATAAAAAAAATCCAAACTCTAACTTTCCAGTTCCATTTACTTAACAAAATTTTTCTTCATTCACCAAGTTTCTGGCATAGATCACATACAGTATGTATATTAAAACCAAATTCAACAATTTTCACAATATCATTGGCAAAACTAGTATGATATTTATATCTTTAATTCTACATATCGAAGATTAAGAAAGCAAGACATAATCAAGCTGAAAGTAATTTTTGTGTGCAAAGGAAAGAAAGGTACATTCCTAGTGAAAAGAAGTAATAGGACATGAATTTGAAAATCTAGAAAAACAATATGAATCTGGGAGTATTATTTGGATCCATACCTTCTGGTATGATCTAAAAAGGGCAATTGAAATAATCTCCAACTATTATATGATCTTCTCACCTCATATTCCATTTCTGAAAACAATTTTATACAGTGAATATAAAAAGTCTATACTCTGTTAAAATGGCAGATTTTTGAGCTTTAAAAAAATCAGACCTAGATAAATCACCTTAGATTTTTTTCCCTACCTTTAAATATATAAGTTGTACAATTCAATTGAAAAACAAACTGCAATCTTTTAGAGGAAAACAACAATAAAAACTAGAATGATGTAGCTGCATAAGTGTGCATACCCTCTTATAAGTAGGGATGTGGCTGTGTTCAAAATTAATCAATCACATTTAAATTGATGTTAAATAGTAATCAGTACACACTGCCATCAATTAAAGTAACTCTAAACAAGCCCATATAAAGTTCAGCTGTTTTAGTAGGATTTTTCTGGCATTTATTCAGTTGCCTGTCACAGTAAAAATCATGGTTTGCAAAAAACCGGAAGCGTCGCGGTGAGACTGGCTGGAGAAATAGTGGGCTCCAATGAGCCCCGTGAAAATCCAGCCAGATAAACCGCTGTCTTTGGACTGGAACCGTCCTGTAGGGATGATGAAGAAGGAGATGTGCCTCAGACGACCAAGAGGAACAGGCAAGTTCCTCAAAAGGTTGGAGGCTGCTCTTCGAACTGGGGTGGCAGCCATTGAAAAGTGACCACTCTGAAGCTGGGGCAACCGGACTACATTTTTTGTGCAGGAGCAGTGTCTGAATGGAGTGCTGCTACTGGGTGAATGATTGGCCAGCTCACATGTAAAAAAAAAAAATTAACAACTTTAAAAGGTGTCCCGGAGTGGAAATGAGTGGCTAATTGGCACTTGGGAAAGTTAATGGAGGGAGAAGAACAAAGAGGAAGTTAAAATACTAAAGTCCAAGAAAGGAAATTTTATAACTGGATTTAAAATTGAATTTGGAGAAACTAAAAATAACAAAAAAGAAACCCGAGAAAAAGAACTCTTTATGTGGGTTTAAAATATTTTTGACAGCTTTGATACTTGGTTGCTCTGAGAATATTGTGGATTTGAGAGAGACATCTGCTGGCAGAAAGTGAGTACTGCAATATTGGTTGGAAGATAGAAGATAAATAGCAGCTGTGACCATGATTTAATCTGGAAACTGTGAGAACTTTTAAGAAGTATCTGTTTTTCTGAACTGCTTGGTTTCGACTGTCAACAATTGTGGAAAATAACAAAGCTTTAATTTGGAGTGGATTGGATAAATATTTGAATTGGATACTTTCTGGAATTAAAAAGAGACTATATGGACTTTAGAATTTTAATTAAAGTAAAAGTTTTAATAATTTTTTAAATTGACAATATGAAGTCTTGGATGTGTGAAGAATTAATTGAGATGTTTAAAAATATGCATAAATCAGTAAAAGGCAGGGGTGAAATCTAAAAATTTTTGCTACCAGTTCTGTGGGCGGGGCTTAATTAATGGGTGGGGCTTGGTGGTCAGATGAATGGTGCCAAGTCGACATCACTTCTTTGCCCTTTTTTAACCTACAAAACACAACACAACACAACTGGCTCACCCACAATGTAAAAGCAGCTGTGCTAGACCCAAAATGGCCCCTGGAACAAGCAGGAACCTCACACAGCCACAAAAAGCCCAAAAAATCAACTTTCACACTTTACACACACACACACAACACAACTGGCTCACCCACAATGCAAAAGCAGGGGCAAAATGGCCCCTGCAACAAGCAGGAACCTCACACAGCAACAAAAAACCCAAAAAAACAACCTTCACACTTTACACACACAAAATTCCACATACAGCTTTGTGAGATTTTGTGTGTTTGTGTAGTTAGAGTGAAACACTACAGAAACACACAAAATCTCAGAAAGCTGCACAAATATTATTTTATTTTATTTTTATATAAAAGCAGCTAAATTTAAAGCTTCCTAAACTTTAAATGGCTAGGTCTAAAAAAAGAACAACTAAAAAACCCCCAATTAACTATTTTTTTTAAAGCTCCCAAAGGGGGAAAAAACTTACAGGCAGGCAGGCAGGGAGGCAGGGAGGCAGGGAGATTGATTGCAGGCAGGGAGATTCAGTTGCTTGCTGATGCAATGGATTGCAGGGATTACAGCAAGGGAAGCAAGGCAGGCATGCGAAGGTAAGCAAGCTGGAGGCTGGGGGTGAAGGGATTTTTGCTACTGGTTCTCCGAACTGCCCGCTGTCATCGCTACCTACTCATCCGAGCAAGTCCGAACTGGGAGCATTTCACCCCGGTAAAAGGTAATAAAAAGTTAGAAATTTTGCTGGAACATACAGAGCAGGAAAAAAAGAGTATAAATGAGAAGGAAGAAAATAATATTGAAAGAAAAGGAATTGAAAGCAAAATGCAGTTAGATGATTTAACTGGGATTAACAGTGGGGAAAAAAGAGTGGATGTGGGGAATATTCCCCCCAAAAGAATCAAAGGGAAAAGAAGGAAATAATGGAAAGATACTAGGAGAAAACTTGGGGAGAAATATATTGAGTAATATATTTAAAAAGAAATTTCCAAGTCATTAGATATACCATGGAACACAGTGAAGACAGTCATCGACAATGGTGAAAATATGGCACAACAATGACAGTATCAAGACCTGGATGTCCCTCCAAAATTTCTGAAAAACAAGAGGAAAATAAGTCCAAGGGGCTACCAAGAGCCCCACAGCAACATTAAAGGAGCTGCAGGAATTTTTGGCAAGTATTGATTGTATACTACATGTGACAACAGTCTCCCCTATTCTTCATGCAGTATATCTGGGCTGTGGGATATGGTGAAAAGACAGAAACCTTTTTTCAGAAAGAAAACTAAAAGCCAGCTACATTTTGCAAAAATGTACATCACATGTGACAAAAGCATGTGGGGAAATGTTTTTTGGTCTGATGAGCTCAAGATTGAACTTTTGGATCATCATTCCAAAATGTATGTTTGGTGCAAATGCAACACTGCACATCACCAAAAGTACACCATAGCCACAGTGAAACATTATGATGGCAGCATTATGCTTTGGGGGTTGTTTTTTCTCAGGTGGAATTGGGGTGTTAATTATGTTGGAGGGAATTATGATCAATCAGTTTTGGCACAAAACCTTCAGGCTTCTGCTAAAATGCTAAAGAAGAAATGGAATCTTACCTTTCAAACCGACAACAATCTAAGGCATATCTCCAAATCAACAAAAGAATGGCTTCACCAGAAGATCAAAGTTTTGGAATGGACCAGCCAGAAGCTGGAACTGAATTCAATTGAAAATCTGTGGGGTGACCTGTAGGGGTCTGTGCACAGTTGTCCCTCGCAACCTGGCAGATTTGGAGCACTTTTGCAAAGAAGTGGGCAAAGTTTCCCAAGGCAAGGTGTGCTGTGATGATAGGCTCCAACACCAAAAGTGCTTTGAATAAAATGAAAAGTGCTTCAACAAAATATTAGTTTATGCATGTCCACACTTATGCAGCTATATTATTGTAGTTTTCTATTGTTATTTTCCCCCCATCCAATTTCAGTTTGAATTGTACAATTTATATGCTATAATAAAGGTGGAAAAAATTCTGAAGTGATTTATTTTGGTTTGATTTTTTAATATCTCAAATACCTAGCATTTTAACGGGTTAATATCCACCCTATTTATTCTGATAGTCTATGGTTGGACTACATAGATTTAGAAGTGCTAAGCATTAATCAGTCAGACTATTAGTCTTCATCTGATAATTATTCATAAATGATGTTGGTAACATAAGTAAACTTTTCACATCCAGGCTTTCTGTAATCATGTCACTGCCCAAAGTACATAGAATCAGAATGGGACAACTCACCATGGCCAGCTCACCGCTACCAGCTCATTACAGCCAGCTTACTACTGCCAACTTGCCTCTGCCAACATGCCACTGCCAAATTGCTGCAGGACAAATCTATATGACCAATTTGCTGTGGGGACAACTCACTGCAGGTGGCCTAAAGGAGAGCCAGGTGGGTGAACGAAAGGGAGGGCAAAGCACAGAACACAATGGAGAGGGCAGTGGGGAGGCAGTGGTGGCCAGGGGGTTTCCCATTTACACCTGCTGCTGCCGCGCCGGGTTCTGAATGAAAGAAGTCGGAGACAGCAGCAGTTGGGATGACCTGTGGGGAAACAACAGCAGGGAGCCTGGCAGCAGCTCCATAACTGGCACATCAGCGGCATGGATGGTTCCATGCACAGCATGGTAGTGGCGGCAGCAGCTCTGAGCCTGGTATGTCAATGCCATCAGTGATAGCTCTGAGCCCAAATCAGCAGTGGATCCACATTCAGTATGGCAGCAGCAGCAGCTCTGAACCTGATGTGGCAGTAGCAATGGCAGCAACAACTTTGAGTGTCTGCCCCTCACCCCAATAATGCAGCCTGTCAGGGTTCCAAGTAACACCCCCATCGAAAGAAGACTCCAAGGTTTGAATTTCCTCAAATTTCCTTTTTATTGAAGATATATTGGCATATCTGGAAAAACCCTAATCTGAAAGTTTCCAGGTTTTCCCCACCCAAGTGAAAGTTCAAGTCCCTGCCCAGCACCCATATGTCCATCACATGGTCCAATCATCCAATGTCCAAACTGGAGACACCTCCCAGTCATTCAACTCCAGGTGCCAGGGCAAGGCATCCTTGACTTTCTGAGACAGGAATGTTATTTTGACTACATATCACCCATACGCTATGCAATCCCCCCTCCCATTTTCCCACAGTAGAAAATGTGGCAGGCGTGAAATGTAAAAAATGGCTTCCAGATCTGACAGATCACTTCCCCCCATCAGAAAAGTGTGTCCTGGAACGAGAGTATTACAGGGGCTTAAAATCATTCACTTAACACCCCCCCCCCAAGGAGACCCTTTGGCTTATCAAGATATTTGTCATGGAATTACTTAACTAGTCTATCTGCCTTCACATTCCAACTCTTAACCCAAGTAGCTTCAGACAAAGGGTACCCTTTCCAATGAACTAAATATTGTAATTGACCTCTGCATAATCTAGAATCTAATTTTTTTTCACTTCATAATGGGTTTCCCCTTGTACTACTATAGGAGGAGGTGGTGGTTGGGTCTGGGTTCTCAATCTAGACCCAAAGGCTGGTTTCAGTAAACTACAATGAAACACAGGGTGAATTTTCCCTAGAATGCGGAGAGGCTAAGCTGGACTGTCACTGGGTTAATTATTTTCACTATTAGAAAGGGACCTAGAAACTTAGGTCCCAATTTCTTGCTAGGCAGTCTCAACCATATGTATTTGGTGGACAGAAACACTTTATCTCCCACACGGAAGCGGGGTTGTAGGGAACGGTGCTTGCCTGCTTGCTTTTTACTGTATATTCCTCTGCCACTTCTGCCAGTGCTTTTTTAATATTCTCCCATCCCTTTTTCAGAGACTCCACCCATTCTGCCAAAGACACAGACGAGGGGGGGTTCTCTGGGAAGTTCAGGCATGGGGACAAATTCCATGCCTCTGGTAACTTGAAAAGGGCTCAGTCCAGTACGGATATGCACGGCGTTGTTTTAAACCATTTCTGCAAACGGTAATAGATCTGCCCAGTTCTCTTGTTGGTAATCCACATAACATCTTATATATTGTTCCACCATTGTGTTTGCTCGTTCTGCCACACCATTCGTACTCAGATGGAAAGCTGAGCTAAGCCCTGTGTGGACCCGATGGATCTCAAGAACTCCCTCCAGAACTTGGCTATAAACTGGACTCCTCGATCTGAGATGATTTGGCAGGGTATTTCATGTAGGTGGTAGATGTATTTGATGAACAGTTTAGCCATTTTTTTCACAGAAGGCAATCCTGAGCAAGCAGTAAAATGGGCTTGCTTGGAAAATAAGTAATTGACTGTCCAGATTATTGTGTTCCCCCCAATCTCTGGGAGTTCAACTATAAAATCCATTGCTATTTCCTCACAAGGTTTGCTGGGGCTTGCCACTTGCTGAAGGAGTCCAGTGGGCTTTCCTGGCCTCATTTTCATGGTTGCACAGGTGGCACAGCTCTTTACGTAATCTTCCACATCTGCTTTCATTTTTGGCCACCAGAATTGCCTTCTAGTGAGGTGCAAGGTTTTCTAAAACCCAAAGTGATGGGCTAGCTTCAAGTCATGACTGCGCTGTAATACTTCCAGTATTATTATTATTATTATTATTATTATTATTATTATTATTATTATATTTAAAATTTTATCCTCCCCCTCCTCCCCTCTTCCCCTCCCCTCTCCTCCCCCCACTTCCCAGATCAAATACAGGGTATAACATTCAATAATCAAAATCCAGCCTAATCTAAATAATTATAACATTCAACATTTCTCGATTCTTCAATTCCCTAATTACCCTACCAATTTAATTGCTTAAAAACACTCCAAATATCTACATACTTATCCAAACCCTATCTGTAACTTCTTATTCCGATAATTATTTTGGATATAATCTATCCATCTTCTCCAGTCCCTTAAATATCTTTCATTTGATTGTTCCTTCAAGTACGCCGAAATTTTTGCCATCTCCGCTAGGTTTATTACTTTCATTGTCCATTCTTGGATTGTAGGTAAATCTTGCTTCTTCCAGTGTTGTGCCACCAACAATCTTGCTGCTGTTGTCAAGTTCAAAATCAAATTAGTCTCTATAACCGTACAATCCGTAACTATACCCAGCAGAAACAACTGTGGTGTAAATTTTAGCCTCTTTTTGAAAATATTTTGTAAAATCCACCAAATTTTTATCCAAAACGCTTTAACCTTCTTACAAGTCCACCAAATATGAAAATATGTGGCATCCTGACAATCACATCTCCAGCATTTTGGTTGTACATTCGGATACATTCAAGATAATTTTTTTGGATCTAGATGCCATCTATAAAACATTTTATAAAAATTCTCCCTTAAATTTTGCACTTGTGTAAATTTTACATTTCTTACCCATATTTTTTCCCATGTTTCCATCATTATTGGTTGTTCAAAATTCTGTGCCCATTTTATCATACAATCTTTAACTAGCTCAGTTTCCAAGTCTATCTCTATCAATATATTATACAGTCTTTTTATGTGCATTGAACTTTTGTCTCTGATTTGTTTTATTAAATTTTCATCACTTTGTATAATACCAATTTTCTGATCTTTTCTCCATCTGGCTTGTAGTTGTACATAGTGAAACCAAGTTTGTGTTATTTTCTCCTCTTTCAACACGTTTAAAGGTTTTAATTTTAATATGCCTCCCTCCATGCAGAAAATATCAGTATATGTAGTCACATCCTGTCTTCTTTCTATACTTGTATTCTCTATTGCGTGCCTGGGTACTGTCCATATAGGTATCTTGTCATTTAGCTTATATTGATATTTCTTCCAGACACACAATAAAGCATTCCTCAATATGTGGCTCTTAAACGCTCTGTCCACCTTTTTATCATACACTAAATAAGCATGCCAACCATAAACCAAATCATGCCCTTCAATATTCAAAATCCTTCGTTAAATTGATCCAATCACTAATTGCTGATAATACAGCTGCTTCATAATATAGTTTTAAATTAGGCATTTTTAACCCTCCTCTTTCTCATACAGTATATCCTGCATTATTTTCAATTTTATCCTTGGTTTCTTACCTTGCCATACAAATTTATTAATACCTTTCTGCCATTTTTCCAGGTTGGCATCCTTTTTTAATATTGGTATCATTTGAAAGAGGAATAAAAATCTAGGTAAAACATTCATTTTTATAACTGCTATCCTACCTAACAAAGACAATTGTAATTTTTTCCATTTATCCATTTCAAGTTGTATTTTATGCCATATCAACTCATAATTATATTTATACAATTTCCCATTAGAAGGTGCAATATAAACTCCTAGATATTTAACTTTTTTAACTATTTCACATCCCGTTACCCTTTGTAGCTCCTCTTTTTGATTTATTGTCATATTTTTAACTATCATCTTTGTTTTTCCAACATTTATTTTAAACCCAGACACTTGACCATACTGCTTAATTATATCTATCAAGACCTTTGCTGAATCCGCTGGTTGAGTTAAAGTCATAACCAAATCGTCTGCAAATGCTCGTACCTTATATTCATAATCTCTAACTTTAATACCCTCTATCCCCTCTGTATTACGTATTCTATTCAACAACAGCTCTAGAGTTAGTATAAATAATAATGGCGATAAGGGGCATCCCTGCCTTGTACCTTTTTCAATTTTAAAAATTTCTGTTAAACTTCCATTAACAATTATCTGAACTGTCTGTTCTTGATATATTGCTTTTATTGATTGTATAAAGCAGTTCCCAAATTGCATCCTACAAATCACCCTCAATAAAAATTGCCAATCCAATTGATCAAAAGCTTTTTCAGCATCCAAAAATATAAGCACTGCAGGGATTTGATTATTCCTTTCCAAATATTCCAATATATCGACAATTTGTCTTACATTATTTTTCATTTGCCTCCCTTGTATAAAACCAGATTGATCAGCATGAATCATTTTTTGCATTACTGACATTAACCTGTTTGCCAATATCTTAGCAAATATCTTGTAATCTGTATTCAGTAATGATATAGGTCTATAATTCTTTGGGTGCGTCAAGTCTTGGTCTTCTTTTGGAATTAAAGAGATAAAAGCTGTTTTCCATGAGGGTGGTGCCCCTTCTCCCAACTGTATTCCATCAAACAATTCTTTAAGAGGTACAACCATTTCAAGTTGTAAATATTTATAATACACAGCTGTTAATCCGTCTGTACCAGGAGCCTTACCAATTTTTAACTGTTTAATTGCTAAGAGGATCTCCTCCTCTGTTATTAATTGATTTAACTGTTCTCTTTGTTCCTCTGTAACTATAGGAATATTATTATTATTATTATTATTATTATTATTATTATTATTTTATTTATTTATTTTTAAAAGTTTTTTTTATTTATAATACAAATTAAAAACAATACTTCCAGTCTTAACTCTCAGGGACATATAGCTTAGACCCTTTCCATGCTAGTCCATCCCTCATAGTTAAGACAACTTTATTGTCCATGAGCCAGGAGTCTGCTGGTAGTGTGGCTTTCAGCATGGTTGTCAGTTTGTCCCAGCTGAGGTTGGGTGGTTGCCTGGTCTGGCTTCTGGTGGTGACATGCTGCTGGTTGTGTGGGAGGAATGATGGCATGGACTAGTTCCTTCGGCGGCTGTCAAACTGTGGTTTTCTCAACAAGGTATCTGCTAACAGTTTTCTTCCTGCCGGTATGTACTTTAGCTGAAATTTGAATAATCTAAAGTACTGTACCCAGCATACTTGTTTGGGAGATAGTTTCCTGGGGGTCTTCAGGGCTTCGAGGTTTTTATGATCAGTCCAGACTTCAAAAGGCACTTTTCCCCCTTCTAGGAAATGTCTCCATGAGAGTAGGACCCAGTGGACTGTGTAGGCTTCTTTCTCCCAAATGGCCCATCATCTTTCAGTGTCAGTGAGTTTTTTTGACATGTAGGCACAAGACAGGAGTTGTCCTTTGCTGTCCCTTTGCAGAAGCACCACTGCCACCGCTACGTCACTGGCATCAGCTTGTATTATGAATTGCTGCTCCGGGTCTGGGTGCTGAAGGATAGGGTCCTGGGCAAAAAGCCTTTTTAACTTTTCAAAGGCTTTTTGGTAGTCCATTGTCCAAGAAATTGGTTGGTTGGGCTTTTGTTTCATCAGGGGAGACCCTGTTTTCAACAGTTCAGTCAGGGGTATGGCAACCTCCGCAAAAGCCGGGATGAATTGCCTGTAAAAATTGATGAATCCCAGGAAACTTTGAAGTTGTCTGCAAGTGTGCAGGGGTTGCCAGTCGAGCACTTCCTTTACTTTTCCTGGGTCCATTTTTACACCCTCACTAGAGATTCAGTAGCCTAGATAATCTAAGAAAGTTTTGCGGAATTTACATTTTTGACAGTTTTGCTTAGAGCTTGGCGGCAAGGAGTTTTTTCAGTACTTGCCGTACCAGCTTCATGTGTTCTTTGAGGGTCTCATTAAATATGAGAATATCATTCAGGTAAATGAGGATCCCTTGGTACAGATGCTCATGCAGCACATCATTGATTAGCTGCATGAAGACTACAGAGGGCCCTTGCAATCTGAATAGCATGACTTTGAATTGGAAGCTTACTGAAGGGACAGTTGAATGCAGTCTTCCATTCATCTTCCTCTCTGATCCCTCTGCAGTAGTATGCTTCCCTTAAATCCAATTTGGTGAACACCTTGCCCTTCGATAAGTGATTTATCATGTCCTTCATGGGGGGGAGGGGGGTAAGGTATTTTCCATGCACATGGCATTAATTCCACGAAAATCAACGCAAAGCCTCATCCCCCCATCTTTTTTCTCTTTGAAGAGCAGTAGGGCTGCTACTTTGGATTTTGCAGGCTGAATGAAACCATACGCTAGGTTGGCGTCAGTGTATTTCCTCAATTCCTCCATTTCTTTAGGAGTCATGGAGTACATCTTAGTTTTGGGTAGTTTAGCCCCTGGCACAAACTCTATCATGCAATCGGTTGGGCGATGAGTGGGAAGGAAGTTGCAGTCTTCCTCACTGAAAACCCCTGATAAGTCTCTGTATTCCTTTGGCATTTGTTGGCTGCCGGGTAGGTCATCAGTGGCAGGGGCTGCAGTTTCAGGCTCTTTTGAATTGTTAGGGACCGGGGCTTCTTGGCGAGGGTCCGGCTGTACTGGTAGCAGTGGCCCGATGCTGAAGTTTAGCTTCCTATAGCCATCCTCCCAAATTATAGTTAGACCCCACTAGCCATGCAAGGCCTAGTATGATCGACTCAGTCATTTTTGGGGCTATGACAAATTGGATGAGCTCTTGGTGGTGTCCCACTCTAGTCTGACAAGCTCAATGACTAGCATGACAGGGGTCCTGCCAATTAGTGTCCCATCCACTTGCTCAAAGTGGATGTGCTAGGGGACTTGTGCGTATGCCTAACTGTTCAACTATGGAAAGGCTGATTAAGCATTGAGTGCAACCCGTGTCTATGATGGCCCCTACTTCCCCTTGGACTCCAGTTTCTGGTACTGTTATCTTGGTGTTTTTTTTTTAATTGAAAAAGTTTTAAAAATTTTACATACATTTTCTCCCCCCTCCCCAACCACCACCCCCCGACTTCCCAGAGCAAATACAAAATATAAAATACAGCTTAAATCCCCTAAATTCAACTCCATCTCTCACTTATCATAATCATTAAACAAATGGATAAAAGGAAAGCAAGTCTTCTTTCTTCTTATTCCATCTAATTTAACAGAATTAGTATCCATTTATAATTACAGCAGTTAATAAAGCAGTTAAATATTACCTAATCAAACCTATCATTACTCAATTTAACTAATAAATACTTAACAGATTATTAGATCTATACAGTTTAACAAGATATTTTATAACTTCTTTCATTGAAAACAAAAAAAACCCCTCATTCAAAAACCCCAAATCTAAAATAAAATACTATATAAACTCTTCCGTCCTCCACTTTTAAACCATCAAGGTCCAATTATAGTTAAAACACTTTTAAATTTTTTTTTCTAACTAAAAAATAATAATCAAACCTCTTATTAATTTATCAATACATATTAACAAATCAACTAAAAACATCATTTAATAGCTATATCAAACATTTAAATTCTTCATACTAGATTAAACCAGTTGCTAATCTTCTTATCTTCACATCTTCCAACAGCATGTAGAATGTCTTCATTTGCGTCTACCCACCTAAATAAAAATTGCTTCTTTATATAACCCCCCCCCGAGTGACTTTGTAATTGTATTTCAAATAGTATCCATCAAATCCAGCCAGAAATTAGATTAATAAATTCATCAGACATATTAGGGAAACCACCAGATCAACTGCAATTGCCCTAGGCCCATAGTCCTTTTGCCTTATATTTATTACCTTCAAACAGAAAACTCCAATTTACTATATTCAATAAAACTTCTGCAATTGCAATTAAGTCCAAATTTATTACAGTCCTTAATAAAATATTCCAAATCGTTCAGGTCAAGGCTTATTTCACAACCCAACACACCAGCATTGCAGTGATCTGTTTATTCTTCTCAAAATATTCCAATACAGCTGTAGGTTACCTCCTCATCGTCGCTCATCGCTTAGTTAACTGGCATTAAGCTGTTGGATGTTTTCTTCCAAAAGTTCAAAATCTTTAAACACTTAAACAATACTTTTTAAGGACCATCATCTCATCAAGCAGGGTTATTTTCCTTGTCTCCAGTCTTTCTTCTCCTTTTTATGAACTCTTTTCTTAACTTTGATCCCTCTGCCTTTTTTAACTCCAGTATAATCTTGCATTTTTTGGGATTGAATATTATAAAATTTTTGCAGAAATATAACTTCTTCTGAAAACAGCTCTTTAAGTGTAGGTTGGACTTTGTAAGAAAAAATTCGTGTAACCAAAGTCTCATCAGCTCCCAAAATTTCTTGCTCCTTATTCTGCAAAGCATCCATCTTTCTCTCCCAAAAAACTACTAAAGGCTGTTGTTGTTGTTCTTTTCCTTCTCCCAGCTCTTCAATCAATCCCCCACTGCTAGATTGCAACTCAGTATTTCCATGTATTTCATTGTTTCCAGCTTGAGAAGCTTGAAATATAGTATCAATTTTTTCCAATAAAGCAGAGGTAATTGAGCTCCAAGCTTCCTCAAAATCAGACCATATCTGAGGGTTAATTAACCCTTCTTTGCTTTCTTTGCTTTCAAAAAGACCAGCATCTTGCCCCCCTTCTTCCTTCCCTTCCAAAAGGACAGGGGGGGGGGGGAAGTATCAAAAAGAAAAAAAGACCCTTTGCAATTTGTAATTTATATTACTACTTCAATTATTATAATTACTTCCTTTCTTGGTTCATCCACTTTTCAAAAAAGAGTTTTACGTTTCAAACAGGGGCTTGTCAATAATTACTTTTAACTTTCACTTCTTCACGCCCCGTTGAAACTCAAACGCCATCTTGCTTTCACTTTCAGCTTAAAGAAAATCTTTTAAAGAAGGTAAATCTTTGGAGTTAAAAAAAAGAAAATACTTGCTGTTTTATTCATGCTGCTTATGCTCTGCCAGCTCGATTCAAAAAGTATTTGTTTAAAGTTGATTGCTGGGATGGTCACGACATCTAGCTCTGCAAAGCAGAGACATCCAGGGTCCGGAGTACTGACAGGCTTAGCGGGGAGCTCTCATCTTCGAGTGCCAGATTATGGGTAAAATCTGGCACTCTCAGGGAGCTCTACCCCACCCGTCTACTCACTTTCCCCCCTCTTACCAGGAGGAAAGTTTCCAAACCACAAGACAGCTGATAGTCGCTGTTCTTGCGGTTCTATGGAGCCCTGGGTTGGCGCTTCAAAAAGAAGCGTCCGGCGATGTCGCGATCCCACCAGAAGTCCCCCTGTTATCTTGGTTTTGATTGGAAAGATGCGGATGGCTGCCCTTACCATCGGGTGGTCATCACCACTGATTTCCCTTGCAGGGACTGGAGGAGTTTCACTGGCTGGAGTTCCCTTGGTTTCGTTTGGGAGGAGTGAAACTTCCACAGCCTGTCTGGTAAACTGTCCTTTGTTGGGCAGCTTCCACGGGGTCCTCCTCACCATGGCAATGGCTAGAGGTCGAGTTCAGGGAACTGGGGCCAGGGCCAAGCATTCTGCAGCCCAGTGCCCATGTTGGCCACATCTGTAGCACTTGACAGTTCCAGATGGTGTAGGAGGTGGCACCTCAGCTTTTGTCATCTGGGCTCGGTGTCCCAGGAGTTTCCTGGCTGATTTGTCCACAGTTGGATTCCTGTGGGGGTGAATTTCCAGGTCCAAAATGACAGTTGTATTGTACAACGCTTGTATTTGTTCTGGTACTCCCCTGATGCCACATGCTTGCCTAAGGTCTGGGTCCAGAGCCTCCTTGAAGGTGTGCACCAGTAGGTGTTCTGGCCAGTCTCGTAGCTTCCCAGTCTTTGAAACTCCCAGATTAGCTCTTTTGGGGGCCTGCTGGCTTGCTTTAAGGCTTTAATCTGGGTTTCTGCTTCCACTTGCTGGGCGATGTTGCTGAATCTGGTCCGTATCAGCAGGACAAACTTGTCAGCATCTTTTAGCTCACAGGCTTCTTCATCATGAAGCTCAGCTATCCATTCTGATGCTTCTCTCTCGTTCATGCCATCAGCGATGGCAGAAATCAATTCCCGGTCAGATGGGTATTGATTTCCATATTGGTCAATATGGGCCAGACCCGGTTGAGGAAGTAGGCTAGCTTCCAGAGGTTTCTGTCAAATGTCGCTTGGAACCATGGGGGAGGAGCAGCGGATTGGACCTGCTGCTGGGCTTGCATAGGTGGTTGACCAGGCACTTACTGCTGGGCTTGAACCTGTTGTGGGACCACAACCTGGGACTGCAGTTGTGGCTGCAGCTGGACAGGTGCTTGTTGCAGAGCCATGGCCAGTTGCTGGAAAGGACCAAATGGCTGGAGAGGCATCGCTTGCTGGATCGGGGTTGGCGTCCACTGGCACTACACCCATCCTTGGCCTGGATTAAATGCCCATCCAGGAGGAATCTGGTTTGCTGGTGGCAGCCCTAAAGCCGGTTGCTGTGGTGGGATAGGTAGACTCCAGAACCCCTGTTTGGGCCCAGTATCCCATAGCTGGGCTGGCTCCATTCGTGGGCCGAGGCCTGTCCTGCACCCATCTGTGGTCCCAACAGCAATTCCTGATTTGGGGAGATTCCCACAGCTTTGCTTTGCAGGATCAGGTCCAGTTGTGAGCTCCATTCAGGCATTGGCTCTTTGCGTCAGGCACCCAGCTGGCGTTCGGCTTCTGTGGCTTTTATGGTTTCCACAACAGCTTGGGAAGGAATGTAGATGGTCTTGACCTGGGTCACTGAGCCATCATCCGCTGCTTCCTCCATGGTCTTCTTGTCCTCCTTCATCTTCCCTCAGTCTTCTCACCACCTGGTTTGGGTCAATGCTTGGGACTCAGGACCCTGGACAGTGCCCTGAAGTTTGGGGAAGCTGCTTTAGTTAAAAAGGAGATTCGAGTTAATGTCAGGGTTCCAAGTAACACCCCCAATGAAAGAAGACTCTGAGGCTTGAGTTTCCTCAAAGTTCCTTTATATTGAAGATGTCATATTGGCACATATGGAAAATGTTTCTATATGTGGGTTTCCACAAAACCTGGAAAAACCCAAATCTGAAAGTTTCCAGGTTTTCCCCACCCAAGTGAAAGTTCAAGTCCTTGCCCAGCACCCACATGTCCATCACATGGTCCAATCACCCAACATCCAAACTGGAGACACCTCCCAGTCATCTGACTCCAGGTGCCAGGGCAAGATGTCCTTGACTTTCTGAGAAAGGAATATTATTTTGACTACATATCACCCATATTCTATGCAATCCCCCCGCCCATTTTCCCACAGTAGAAAATGTGGAAGGCCTGAAGGTCCAAATGTAAAAGATGGCTTCCAGGTCTGACTCAGCCATCATTGTCCCCAGCTTCTTCTGCTCTGAGCCCAGTGGCAGTGAACAGTATGAAAATGGGAAGCTGCCACCCATCCTATGTGCTCTGCACTCTGCCCACTCACTCATTCGTCCATCTGCCTAGCTCTTCCTTTGGCCTCCCACAGCGAGTTGTCCCCACAAGTTGGCTGTGTGGAATTGACCTGGGGTGACTTGGTATTGATGAAAAATGGGTGAGAGGAATGAAAGAGAAATGAAACACAAGAGGAAACCATCCAGTCTTAAAGAAGTTATATATTGATAAGCTTTCTCAGTAATCAAAGACCTAGAGAAGTAAATGCAGCTATATAATTAAGAGGCAAAAATAAAGAAATGGGACAGGACAGAAATGAATGTAATTTCTAAATATAAGAAAGGTGAAAAAGATCCTGTTTTTTTCAACCAGAATTTAAAATTTAAGATATATTTTGTCTTCATTGTTATGAAATTATTTCTAGGTATTAACTGATATTTTCAGAATAAAACTTATAGAACCACTTAATTTTTAAAGGTTCTTCTTTCAATTGGCATTTTTGCTTTTGTGAAACATTTTACTCCACTGTTGGATTTCCTTTGACAAAACAGGAGAACATAATGGTATTGAAAACTGTCCAACTAGCAGACCCACAAGTAGTAAACACTCTTGGGAGCTTTGAATTCCTAAAAGTAAAAGTATTTCAGCACTGAAGAATCAAACCCAGCTCTGGTTTTCCTGCACAAAGGCTTGCTTAGTTAAACAATAGCTTCCCTTTCTCCCCATCCTGGGTGTTCACGTTGTCGAATTATGAGCCATCATTTTGTTATAGGAATAATCCACCTCCTTGTCAGGCACCTTGTAGTAGAGACTTTGATTATGTCCAGGCTCTCACGATTCATGCGCAAAACCTCAGCATTCCAGTCCATCCTTCCCTCCCTCCAGTTCAATGGCAAGTTGAATAGCAATAAGATTCAAAAGGAGCAAAACTGTTCAATCTTGACAGGTATCTTTTTAATCAATAGATTATACAAACAGAGCAGTATGTGTTTAAAATATCATTTCTTACAAGTGAATGTTAGAAATCTCACAGTAAATGGTTAGGGTTTATCAGAAGCACAACAGCCATAGTCAGATATAATGAGCCCGGTCAATATCTACCATATTTTTTGGACTATAAGATGCACTTCCCCTCCTCCAAAAAAGTGGGTGGAAATGTCTGTGTGTCTTATAGAATGAATGTTGCTGATGCACTGCTCACCTGCTGGCCATTAAGCAATGGCTTTCATACTTTTGTATATACCTGCTTAGTAGGGCTTTCACACACACACACACCCCCAGCGGTGTTCTTTTTTATACAAAGTCAGCTTATTGCCCCCACAATCCGGGTCCTCATTTTACCCACCTCGAAAGGATGGAAGGCTGAGTCAACCTTGAGCCTGGTGAAATTCGAACTTGCAGTAATTGCAGGCAGCTGGTGCTAGTTAACAACACATTAGTCTGCTGTGCCACCAAAGCTCAAGGATTCCTGGATCATGATCTATACTACCTCCAGGATGGGCTTTTGGCAAGGGATGGGTTGCACCTCACAAAGACTGGGAAGAATGCTTTCGGAAAATGACTGACTCAACTTATCAGGAGGGCTTTAAACTAAAATTGAGTCTTTAGGATCTCCAGGACCTAATTCCAAGCAAAAACCCCTAAGAAGCAAAGCAAACAACGAAGTAAGGAGGGAAGGGAAGGAAGACAAACTCAAATACCAAATAGGAGACATAGGAAGCATACCTAGAGTCAGGCATAAAGATCTCAACTCCCTATATACAAATGCACAGTCTGGGGAACAAACAAGGTGAACTTGAACTATTAATACACGAAGGTAGATATGACATAGTAGGAATAACAGAAACTTGGTGGGATGAAACCCACAACTGGAACATACTGATAGAAAGATACAAACTTCAAAAAAAAAAACAGACCCCATAAAAGAGAAGGTGGAGTTGCACTGTATGTAAAGGACCACTATATTGCTACAGAATTGCATGAAACCAAAGATGAAAACCTCCTAGAATACATATGGGTCAACATAAAAGACAAAAAAAATGACATGGCCATAGGTGTATACTATAGGCCACCCAACCAAGCAGAAAAATAGATATCCTTTTTGCCAACCAACTAACAAACATATGTAGGAAACACACTATAATAGAAATGGGTGGCTTCAATTACCCTGATATCAATTAGAAAATTATTTCTGCACCAAGTAAAAAATCAAATAGGTTCCTAACCAACCTAGCTGACAACTTTGTTGTCCAAAAGGTAGAGGAGGGAACTAGAGGGGCAGCTATACTGGATTTAATACTTAAAAACAGAGAAGAAGTGATAGAGGGAGTTGAAACTGCAGGAATCTTGGGTGAGAGTGACCATGTCATAATAGAATTCAACATAACGCAAACACAGGCAGTAGAACATAATGATACCAGAGTCTTAGATTTTAAAAGAGCTGATTTTAATAAACTCAGAGAGAACTTGGGAAAGATTCCTTGGATGAAAATCCTTAAGGGGAAAACAACTCAAGAATCTTGGGAAACTTTGAAAAATACGATCATAAAAGCCCAGACCAGCACAATACTGCTGAGAAAGAAAAACAAGAAATCCAAGAAGAAACCAGCATGGCTGCACAAAGATCTCTCTGACAAATTGAAAGACAAAAAGGGCAAGTACAAAAAAATGGAAAGAGGGTCACATAACTAAGGCAGGGTATCAGCAGATAGCCAGAATCTGCAAAGATGAAGTCAGGAAAGCAAAGACTCAGAATGAACAAAGACTTGCAACAAAAGTCAAAGATAACAAAAAAAGTTTCTTCCAACATATAAATAACAAGAAAAAAATTAAGGAACCAGTTGGTCCACTAAAGAGACAAAACAGCAAGAAAGTAACAGGCAACAGAGAGAAAGCAGAGCTGCTTAACTCATTCTTTGTGTTGGTCTTCATGCAAAAAGAAACTATAGCCCAACCTACCAGAAACATGTAAAAAACAGACTGGAAATAAAAGTTAAAATAAGCAAAACAAAATAGTAAGAGAACACCTTTCTGATCTTGATAAATACAAATCACCAGGATCTGATGGATTACATCCCAGAGTTCGAAAGGAGCTGGCAGATCTCATCTCAGAACCACTGCACCACATCTTTCAAAAATCCTGGAACACCGGGGAACTACCAGAGGACTGGAAAAGAGCTGATGTGGTTCCCATCTTCAAAAAAGGAAAAAAACAGACCCCGGAAACTACAGTCCAATCAGCCTAACATCAATACCCGGGAAGATACTGGAAAAGATAATAAAAAAACAGATCTGACAACATCTAGAAACGAGTAACGTAATAACTAGCAGCCAGCACGGGGTTGTTAAAAACAGATCATGTCAAACCAATCTTATTTCATTCTTCAACATAGTGACTAAATTAGTAGACCAGCAAAATACTGTGGACATAATATACTTATACTTCAGCAAGGCATTCGACAAAGTCAACCACAACCTACTTCTTCATAAGCTAGAAAAAAGTGGGATAGATTGCATCACCACCAGATGGATTTGCAACTGGCTGACAAACCATACTCAATAAGTAGTCCTTAATGTGTCTACATGAGAGAAGTAAGCAGTGGGGTGCCACAAGGTTCTGTCTTAGTACTCCTCATATCTTCATAAACGACTTAGATGAGGGAATAGAAGGGGAACTCACCAAATTTGCAGATGATACTAAGCTGGCAGGAATAGCTAACACCCTAGAAGATAGGTTCAAGATCCAGATGGATCTTGACAGACTTGAACACTGGGCCCTATCTAACAAAATGAAATTCAATGTAGAGAAAAGTAAAATCTTACAGTTAGGTAAGAAAAACCAAAAGTACACATATAAACTGGGTGAAACCAGGCTTAATAGCAGTGACTGTGAGAGGGATCTTGGAGTCTTAATGGACAACCAGCTAAATATGAGCCAGCAGTGTGCAGCGGCAGCCAAAAAAGCCAATGCAATCTTAAATTGCATTAACAGAAGGATGCAATCAAGATCAAGTGAGGTACTAATACCACTCTATAAAGCCCTAGTAAGATGATGAGGGGGCGGGGCCAGCTGCCAAGAGGGAAAGCTGTGCAGAACAGCTCTCCATTTAAGAAAGTCAAATACACAGCTTTTTCCATCCGATCGGCGGATTCTTCGGAGTCCCAGATTCCTTGGAGGGGAATCGGAAGAAAGGGGAGCCCTGCAGAGCAGCTCTCAGCGGCAGTTGAGAGTGCGAATGGCAGGAAAGCTTCGGAGAAATCGAACGGGGGAAGAAAGGCAGCCCATAATGGTGGCCATGAAGAAACAACAATAGGCAGCTGGACTACCTGGACAACAGAGAGATGGACCTGGGCAAAAGTGTTCTTGACAGCCCTCTGTAAGTGACCCAGGGTGATGATCTTCTCAGGGGATTGCAAAGAGGGAAAGTCAGAAGGAGGCCCAAAGAAGGAGGAAATTTCCTCTGTAGTAAAGTGGCGAACAGCAAGTGGAGGCCAAAAAAAGAGACCATTTCAACACGATAGATATCACTGGTGACATGAGGGGAAAGAGGAAGAGGAAACGTACCATTATTGCTGATTTAAGTAGACAATTTAGTTTATGAGCGAAAGTGCTGACTATCAGAGAACACAGGCATTTTGAAGTAAGACTGACTGTTAACTAGGATAATAGGGAGCAAGAGACACCTACTGGCCGAGGAAAAAACTGGAGACAATTTAAGTAAGGAGAGGAAATTTAAAGAGAAACAAGACCTATTTTGGATGGCCTGCCAATAACTGACTTATAAATCAAGGAAACTTGAGTAAATTTGGATGCGAAAAATTTAATGAAATAGTCGTAGTGGAACATTTTCAAGAGGAAATCATCTCTCTAATTATTATTCTTTCTATGCAATCTTTGGACTACTATTTTATTAGCTCCGCCACCTACTGCATTAATTATTGATATTATTAAGTGATTTAATTATAGATTTTGTTATTAATTAATTGTTGACTAAGGGGAAGGTTTGCAGACTGTAGTTGGGGTAGGAAAGATCAAGAAAGGAAGTTAAAGAATACATAAGAGACATTTAAAAACATAAAATAGAGAGTGAAAGCTGCAAAGTTAAGCATTGAGAATTAACTAGTTGAGAGAGTGATAGTTGAAGGGTGCTGGAAGAAACTAAGAGAAATATAAGGAAGTGGGGAAGTCAATTTAAAGCGGTATTGAAAATGACAAGTATCCCCGATTTGACAAAAATTGGTGCAGGAAGGAGGCAAGGAGCTCAAACTACAACAATGGAACTAAGTCCAGCAGGACAAAGATCTATTGAAGGAATGCTACAGAGAGAGAGCTCAAACTCATTTAAGGATCTACAACAGATGCTACAAACAATGCAGGAGGTTATGTTAAAGAACCATGAGCATTTGGAATGAGAGATAGGAGAAGTAAGGAGTGACACGGGAGAAATGAAAGAAAAGATGAGATCGATGGATGATAAATTTGAATGCTTCCAGCAACAAATTTTTAAAAATGAACAAAAATTAGGAGATGGAAGATAGAATGGGAAGGGAAGAAAAAAAAGTGGAGGAGATGGAAGAAAGATTAATTCAAGCCAATAGAGATCTCGAACAGACAATAATCTAATTGGAAAAGATAAGGCTGCCCATTTTTTACGATTTCAGAATGTGTGGGAAGAAAAGAATGAGGTCCTTCTGGAGATGATGGCGGAGCTATTGGCAGGAGCATTAGGAATTGGAAAGGAAGAAATGATTAATGAAATGGATGAAGCTTATAGAATCCACATGAATTATGCACGTAGACGTAATCTACCTAGAGAAGTGCATATTAGATTTGTTAAAAAATCGATCCGCAGTGAGATTCTCCATAGGACCAGAGAAGATTCACTAGAGTTACGAGGAAGACAGCTTGTGGTGCTCAAACAAGTCCCGAGAAGGGTAAGAGACTTAAGACGACCCTACCAAACGCTTACAACAAAACTAACAAGAAAAAACGTAAATTTTTGGTGGCTGACTCCGGAAGGGATTATGGTATCTTGGGGAGAAAGGAGGTTGAGATTGGACATGGTGGACAAAGTAAAAGAGTTTTACAGACAAAATTTTGGTAGTGAGGTTGAATTGGAGGAAAGAGAAAGAAGGGAAGAAGGAGAACTAGGAGGACAGTCACCAAATAGGGGGAAATCCCAAATCAAGGAAAAAGAGAATTGGAAAGGAGAGAATGTGGATAACGGGAAAGACAATGATGGTGGGCGCAAGGAATATAAAGAAGTCAGACAAACGAGGGCAACAAGATCTAAGTATAAATAGAGGTTTTCAAGAAGCATTAGCAATTCTATCATTAAATGTTAATGGGTTAAATTCTCCAGGGAAAAGGAAAAACTTCTTTAGTAAACTCTATAAGACAATTGTGGATATAATAGTGCTGCAAGAGAGGCACATAAAAAAGCAACATCAGTACCTATTAAAATGCTCTAAGTTAGGAAAGATGTTCATATCTTCATCGCAGCAGAAGAAAGGGGGAATTGTAATGTATGTAAAAGAGGGTATTTTGGCCAAACAGATGTATAAAGATGAAGAGGGCAGAATATTGATAATAGAATTAATGATGGATGGAAAAAAACTGATGTCAGTTGGAATATACGTGCCAAATGAGGGCCAAAAACTATTTTATAAGAAACTGTATAACATGATTAGAGACTTAGAATGCGATAATTTGTGTATAATTGGTAATTTCAATGCAATTGTAGATAGAGAACTAGACAATAGAAATGACAGACGAAAGAAAGGTGTTAGAAGGATATTACCTAATTCATTTTTCGAGAATTGCCCAGAATCTCAGAGGAAGGTAAAAATTTATTAAATAATGAGATAACAGCATGGGAGATATCTGAGGCAATAAAAAAACAAAAAAGTAACAAAGCTACAGGCCCAGATGGTCTACCTTCAGAAATTTATAAAAATCACCAGGAATTATTAAGCCCACTGTTATTAGAGGTGTGCAATGATGTACTGTACTTAATGAAGCTAAGATACCTGAATCGTGGAAAGAAGCAACAATCACATTGATTCCCAAAGAAAATTCTGATTTGACTTATATTAAAAATTATAGGCCGATATCCCTACTAAATTTGGATTATAAAATCTTCATGACAATTATGGCAGACAGACTAAAGAAAATTTTAGAGAATTTCATTCATACTGACCAAAACGGATGGCATATAAGGAACAATATTAGCATTATCTTGGATACAATAGAATACTATGAAGTCCACAATGAAAAACAGATGGTGTTGATATTCATTGATGCGCAAAAAGCATTCGATAATGTCAAATGGGACTTCATACTAGAACAATTAAAATATATGGATTTTGGGGGGAAATTTATAAAGATGTTTAAAACAATCTACTCCAGACAAGAAGCCAGAGTGGTGATAAATGGGGAAACGACAAAGAACTTTTTAATCCAAAAAGGCACAAGGCAAGGTTGTCTGCTATCACCACTGCTTTTTATTTTATCACTAGAGGCTTTAAATAGAACAATTTGAGAAGACAAACAAATCAAAGGTTTAAAAGTAAGAAAAGAAAGTTTTAAGGTACAGGTATTTGCGGACGACCTTGTATTTATTATTGAAGAGCCTGTACAATCTGGTCTTAGGCTAATGGAAGTGCTGGAGGACTATGGGGAAGTAGCAGGCCTGAAAATAAACAAGGATAAAACAAAAATGATAGTTAAAAACATGACTGAAGAGGAAAAAAAAGAATTGGAGGGAAAGATAAATATTCAGACTACGAAAAAAAATAAGATATTTGGGAATTCAATTGACAGCGAGATGCATTACACTTAAAGAAGATAACTATGACAAAATAATGGTGCAAATTAGGTCTGATTTGGAAAAATGGGGGAAATTACTGCTATGTTCTTCCGAAAATGTTGTTTTTATTTCAATCCATACCAATTCGGCTCAAAAAAGATTTTTTTACAAATTTGGACAGACTTATTTCAAAATTCATATGGCAGGGGAAATGACTGAGAATCAGATTCAAATTATTACAAGATGCTAGAGAAAGAGGAGGATTTGGCCTACCAGACTGGACAAAGTATTATCAGGCAGTGGCATTGGTTTGGCTAAGTGAGTGGATGCATCTTAAAAACACAAAGGCTATTGGCACTAGAAGGTCATGACTTACAGACAGGGTGGCACGCTATTCTATGGGAGGAAAAACATTTAGTCCATCAGTACTTCCGGAGGCATTATATTAGGAGAGCACTATTGGATATTTGGAAAAAAACAAAAAGAAATAATTATATGGAAATTCCTAATTGGGTGTCAACATTAGAAATGTACACACATCCAAATTTGACAAAACGAGGGGGAGCTGTCACCTATAAAGATATTTTGAATGAGAAAGAAGAATTAAAAGCGAGAAATACTTTAAAGGAAGAAGGGATCCAATTGGAATGATGGGCGTATCTCCAAATTCAATCTAAATTTAGCAAAGATAAAAAGGAATGGGACATAAGGCAGGAATCGTCAGAATTAGATAAAATTTTATTTAGCAGGGAAGGCAAGACCATAAGTAAACTATATCGATACTTATTAGAACAAGATATGATTGAGGAACAGGTGAAAGAAATGATGATAATTTGGTGTAAATATTTTGGGCACAATATCGATCTGGACAACTGGCAAAGTTTATGGGGGAAAAAATTAAAAATCACACTAGCAACCTCCTACAAGGAAAACCTCTATAAGATGTTCTATAGGTTGCACCTCCCCCCCCCAAGATTAACCCAAATGAATAAGGGGAAATCCTCGATATGCTGGAAGGGGTCTGAGTGGCGCAGTAGACTAAGGCACTGTGATTAACATTCAGCTGCCTGCAATTACTGCAAGTTCAAATCCCACCAGGCTCAAGGTTGACTCAGCCTTCCATCCTTTCTAAGGTAGATAAAATGAGGACCCAGATTATGGGGGCAATAAGATGACTTTGTATAAATATACAAAAGTATGAAGGCTATTGCTTAACACATTGTAAGCCGCCCTGAGTCTCCGGAGAAGGGCGGCATATAAATCAAATAAAGAAAAAAAAATTACTGCAAGTTCTAATCTCATGAGGCTCAAGGTTGACTCAGCCTTCCATCCTTTCTAAGGTAGGTAAAATTGTGGGGGCAATATTTATACTTTGTATAAATATACAAAAGTATGAAGGCTATTGCTTAACGCATTGTAAGCCACCCTGAGTCTCCGGAGAAGGGCGGCATATAAATCAATCGAATGAATGAATGAATGAATGAATGAATGAATGAATGTGTGGAGAGACCGTTGGGAATTATTACCACATGTGGGAATGCCCAAAGGCGCAAAAATTTTGGAATTTACTAAAGAACTAGCTGGAAGAAATTTTGCTAATAGATATAGAGGTCAAACCAGAATTTTTCTTATTGGGAATTATAGAAAAAAAATATAAGAAAGATACAAATTATTTATTACTGCATATAGTCACAGCAGCACTAATAGCCTTCACTCAAAAATGGAAAGAGAAAGATATTTCAAGTGAATAGGAAATATTACTGAAAATCTTTAACTGCACAGAAATGGACAGACTCACTTTGGAACTCAAGGATAAAAGTGAAACTAAGTACTATAAAATCTGGGAACAGTTTTATGATTGGATAAATAACAAGAGGGTAGCCAAGACAAATGTATAGTGTTAGAACAAAAATAAGGGGAAAAGTATTAATATCATATCATATTATGCTTAAATAGTGAACAAAGCTTAAGAATTATATGTTTATATGAGTACTAATATTATTGTAAAGTGACGGAAGATATTTGGAACCAGTGATGTCATATCCATGTCCAATGTTTTTTTAATTTTGTATTATTAATAAAAACTTTAAAAAAAATTTTTTTAAAAAGCCCTAGTAAGACCACACCTAGAGTACTGCATCCAGTTTTGGTCACCACATTATAAAAAAGATCTTGAGACTCTAGAAAAAGTGCAGAGGGGAGCAACCAGGATAATTAGGGGACTGGAGACTAAAACATGAAGTATGGTTACAGGAACTGGGCGTGACTAGTCTAGTGAAGAGAAGGACCAGGGGAGACATGATAGCAATATTTGAGGGGCTGCCCCAGAGATGAGGGGGTCAAGATATTTTCCAAAGCACCTGAAGGCCAGACAAGGAATAATGGATGGAAACTGACCAAAAAGAGATTCAACCTAGAAATGAGGAGGAAGTTTCTGACAGTGAGAACAATCAACCAATGGAACAGCTTGTCTTCGGAAGTTGTGGGAGCTTCACCACTGGAGGCTTTCAAGAAGAGATTGGATTGCCATTTGTCAGAAATGGTGTAGGGTCTCCTGCTTGAGGGGGGGTTGGACTAGATGACCTATAAGGTCCTTTCCAACTCTCTTAATCTGTTAGCGCATTCCTAATGATGAAGAACCCGTTAAATGACAGTCTTTTTCTAAACTTGTAAATGCATACACCAGAGCTGGTTTGGTAACCTGGGTCACCTTGGGTGGTTACTTACTGAGCCCCAGAATGTAGACTTGCCAATTCTGAAGAGCTTGCCAAGAAAACCACTGGGAGTTGTACAGTGTAGTGACTTTGTCCAGGAGTGAAAAACTGATTTGAACACACAAATGCAGACACACTACATATATTGAGTATAAAAATAGTTTGCAGAAACAATTGAAATTTATTACCTGAAAAACCCTAAAAATCAATTATTCTTGTTTCATGAGTAATTCCTTCCATCATGAAATATTCTTACTATTTCAGATCATAATTTATTTTTGTGGAATTGCATTCTTAACATTTAGAGACTTCTCTTACCACACTATCCAATACATGTTATCTTGTGACATATTGTATACTGATAGTTAATGAAGTATTTCATTATTAATCCCCTTTTCTTTCCAATTCAATATTAGTAATAATGCAATGCATTACCAGTCACCAATTAAAGGCACATTATTAAACCAACAATCCAATTATTTCTGCAGCATTTGTATAAAAATAGATCCAGTATATTTACAGACATCACTTCTTCCCCCTCCTTTGAATTGAAGTGAGATAAAAGCAATCTTACCATAAGCCACTCTAGACTTCAGAGACCAAGCCTGGTGTTGTTGCAGGTTCATTTTATAACCTGTTTCATCATGAGCTGAAGATATTTCTTCTGTTACTGCAACTTTTCTCAGTGTTTGCTAAGTAGGTGAGTGCAAAATAATTCTTCAGATCTATGATGCATGGAAGAATCAAGGAAACATGAAAACCACAAGATACATATTCATTTATATTGATACTATAAGCACACATAAGGTGTTTATACATGTAGCAGTTTGAAGAATCTAATGACTAATGCACAAAGTAATTTTCTATTTTAAGAGCATGCTTATTAATCCTTTTAACTATAGTATGTTATAAATAGACCTTCAAAATCAGATCGGAATATAAAAAGTGCTTTCCCTAGATATGGGGAAATTTAAGTTTAAAGTCTAAGTATGTTTATAGCTCAGGGTTGAAATGAAGGAGCTTTGGTGCTCTCTTGGACAACCTTTGTCTGATTGCACAACCATTTGTCTGAAATGGTATAGAGTTTCCTGCTTGAGCAGAGGGTTGGACTGGAAGACCTCCAAGAACCCTTCCAATTCTCTGAGCTCTATAAGCTTGATTATTTTCTTCCAGATGTTTCATTACCCAAACTAGGTAATGTAAGAGAAAGCAGTCTCTGAGGGCCCTCAGGCCATAAGTTAGAATAAAGGAATTAGAAACTCATTCCAACAGTCTGATGTGGATTCAGCCAATCCACAGGTGCGAAGATGTTATTGTACCAGTTGCTCTGAGAAAGTGATAAGGGAATTTTCTCAGCGTCATCCTTCCGCTGGTTCTCAAGCGATGGAATCCACATGGCCCTCCCTCCCCTAACATTCCCCCAAAGGTGCGAAAATGCCAGGGCTCTTAGGCGCCAGGCTAAAGCTATAAACTAATACATTTCAGGATACAGGATATATGAGAAAGAACTTAATAAGCAAAGTAGTAATTTAAAAAAACCCTTTCCCTGAAGAATGGCAGATACATGGATCTGACATACTGTCCTCCTTAGAAAAAAGGATAATCCACCTGGAAAGATACAAGGAAAACATATATAAGTTAAGATGGTTTGGTTGGGTATTTCAGGTGGAATTTCCTTAAGAGTGTGGGGGCTTTGATGTGTTTCTTAGCCACCCACTCATTTTGAGATGGTGGCAAATGTTTCCATGCTATTAAGTACTGCATGGAGCCATGGTGTGTGTGTGAGTCTAGGATTTCCCTAATCTCGAAGTGTTGTTCTCCTTCAACCATAATGGGAGCTGGAGGTGTGGGTGTAGGTGGTCTTATGTTAGAGGTAATCTCTGGTTTGAGTAAGCTACAATGGAACACTGGATGTACTTGCCCAATTTTGAAGTGGATTGGACTCCCCGATCAGAAATTATCCTTTGGTAATGGAGGCGATAAATGTGAACTAAGAACATTTTTGCCAGTGCCTTGGCAGTTGGGATTTTGGGACAGGGAATGAAGCAGACCTTTTGGAAAAAAGGTCAGTTACCACCAAAATAACAGTATTTGCCAGCACTTTCTGGTAGTTCTACAATAAAACCCATGGAAATCTCTCTCTCCAGGGTGCTGAAGGCTCGGCTACAGTTTGTAAAAGTCTGGGGGATTTCCCGTGCCTTCTTTTTGCTATAGTATAAACAGGGCAACTGGCCACATAACTCTCAATGTCCTTCTTGAGTGATGGCCACCAAAATTGTCTTTTGATTAGGTGCAAGGTTTTTACAAATCCAAAATGTCCCGCTAATCTGGAATCATGGCATCACTTCATAAGGTCTAGTCTCTGGGTTGCAGGGACATACAGTTTTCCTCCCACCCACACCAAGTCATCTTTAATCAGGCAATTGTTCTTGTGTGCTGGGAACCAGTCGTCCTTGAGGAGGGCTTCCTTAAAAGCCTGAATGGTGGTGTTGGGGTGGGGGTTTCTTGTTTGGCTTGCACCCTGGTGATTACCTTAGCTGCCAGCTGGGGGCTTTGAAGTAGAGGTTTGATTACTTCCGACTTGGTGCTATTGTATTGGGGTTTTCTGGAGAGGGTGTCTGCCAGAAAGTTTTTCCCCCGGGAGGTATCTTAGCATAAAATCAAACCTCATAAAGTATTGCACCAAGCAGACTTGCTTGGGAGAAAGTTTTCATGGGGTTTTACGGGCTTCTAGGTTTTTGTGATCAGTCCAGACCTCGAAAGGTACTGAAAACTGGGGGTTTTCAGTTTTTTAAGGTGGATCCCCAATTTCCTCACCAGGGCTGGGCTAATTAGGCACCAGCTGCAACCTGAGTCCAATAAAGCTGATATCTTGGATGAAAAGTCTTAGGGGTAGAGTGATGGGCTCGATTGGGTCACTAACCTGTGGGTTGTCATCCGGGTCACTTTCAGATGGACTCAGGTCCACACATTTGGGGGGGGGGCGGTTTCTTCTTCCGGGGTAGAAGAGCTGTGAAACTCCATGGCTTCTCTGCTTCTCAAAGTGGTTTCTTTCTCTCGGGGGGTTGATTTTATGGATTTTCCTCTAGACAAGCGTTCTGGTTTCCTGGCGGGAATCTTTGAACGGCACTCTGCTGTGCGGTGTCCCTCTTTTCTGCACTTGAAGCAGCCTGATGGCCTTGGTGCTAAGGCTGTTTGTGGCTTGAAAAGTTCCCTCTTCTCCAAGTCCCCCCCCCCCCAGTATTGTGTCATGTTGATCTCAGCTTCCTCCACAGCTAGGTACCATTCATTCCATTTTTTGTGCTTGTCCTTTTTGTCTTTCAATTTGTCACAGAGATCTTTGTGCAGCCATGCTGGTTTCTTCTTGGATTTCTTGTTTTTCTTTTTCAGTGGTATTATGGTGTTCTGGGCTTTTATGATCATATTTTTCAGAGTTTCCCAAGATTCTTGAGTTGTTTTCACCTTTAGGATTTTCATCCAAGGAATCTTTGCCAAGTTCTCTCTGAATTTGTTAAAAGCAGCTCTTTTAAAATCTAAGACTCTGGTAACATAATGTTCTATTGCTTGTGTTTATGTTATGTTGAATTCTAGTATGACATGGTCACTCTCACCCAAGGTTCCTACAGTTTCAACTCCCTCTATCACTTCTTCTCTGTTTGTAAGAATTAAATCCAGTATGGTTATCTGTCTAGTTCCGTCCTCTACCTTTTGGACTACAATGTTGTCAGCTAGGTTGGTTAGGAACCAGTTGTAGATAAAAAGGGGGAGAGAAAAATAACTTGTCTTAAAGATTCTCCTCCTATATACACAACATTGTTTTTGATTTCAAATCATTTAGCCCTGGTATCTACCTATAATTTAGGGTCCTTGTGCCAAAACACATTAAATTTGATTCAGTTTTCCTTTCTTCTTCACTGGGTTTCAATAATTCTCCAACATCAGACAGTATGCACCCTGTATATTTAATAATGGCAGATGTAAACCTATGGTAAATGAATGAATACTGGAATAAAATTGTGTAAAATGCGAAGACTGGATTACTTTTTACAATTATTTTAAAGAACAAATAATTTACACCTATGCAAAAAATGAGGTATTCTGCAGCCCTGCTAATAAGTTTTATTCGTCAGAAAAGGTTAGCGTTTTAGCCAGATCTCCAGCATGGTTTTTTGTAGCTTGCTTGCTCTCAGCTGCCATAAAAATGGGGAGGGAGGTTTAGGCATTTGGGATAGGGAAGTGAGTTGGTCCTGTGAGAATTGGAAGGGAAGTTTGCACTCATGAGCTATTGCACTGCTGAGTGGAGTTGTTTGGACTTTTCTGAGGCCAACTGTCCTGGGACTCCAGAGGCATACAACACCTGCAGAGGAGCTTTTCCCATAACATTATGGGTGCTGGATGCTGATTGGTCTTTGCTGGACCCTAGGCGGTAGGGATTTGGGGTGACTTTCAATGTGTAACTTTTGTGGAAGTTTTTCTCAGATCTTGCTTTGCTTTTGCTGCTATCAGTTCTTCCTTAGTAAAAGTATATCTTCTCTAAATCAACGGAGTCATGGGTTTTCTTTCTTAGGATTTGAACAGAGGCAGACCTGACATTAGGCAAGATCTGCTTTAATGGCCAACCTGGAGATCATAATCTAGTGTGGGTGCTGGGGACACAATGTCAACCCGTGGGAGCAACCAGGAAGAGTCCAGTGCCCCGGAGAACCCCCCCCCCCAAGGCCACGCTGCACTCAAGATGAGATGAAATGGCTGGAGAAGCTGGACCTTGATGAGGAACCAGTCCGAGTCAGATGGTCGCTAGGCATAGGATGACTGGAGGACTATGAGGAGCATCCACCGGGGTGACTATTACCAGAGGGCATTGAGAATCCCACAGAGTGGAGAGGCACGAAGGAGAATGTCATGAAATTCCCCCCTGACTCTGACCATGAGGACTTCATGCTGAGCCACGCATTGTATCTGTGGGAAGAGGCAAATGAAAATCAGAGAGCCAGAGAAATGCTTGCCTAGATGTCTGCCAAGCAGTCTCACAAAGAGATCAGCCAGATGGCAAGTGGAGCTGCCACCTCCACAGCTGCTTCAGTGGTCTTCGTTGCTCCACAGAGGGGTGGCTCTGGCTGCAGTCACATTGCCACTAGCAGCTGCAGTGGCTCCAGCTCCCCTGAAGGTGCCAGGTTCCCCAAAGTTCTGCTACTAGGAGTGAAGTTCGACAAGCATCCCAAATTGTTGGGATTCTTCCTAGCTTAAGTGTGGAATTATATGCAGGTGTATGGGAACAAATTGGAATCAGAAACAATTAAAGTGAGATGTGTCACCATGGCCTTGTAAGGGGCTATAGCAGAGTGGATGTTTTTTCTTCACAACAACAATGCCCTTCAGCTACAAAACTTATCAGTTTATGGGAGCCCTCCACCAGCAGTTTGAGGACCCTCTAGCAGAGCGCAAAGCCAGAACCTGGATGAAGACCATCACCCAGGGGCAGTGGTTGGCAGGAAACTCTCAGGAGTTCTGCAAGCTGGCATGTTGACTGTCCACATGGCCTGAAGAGATCCTGATTGAATGTTTCAAGAATGGGTTTAATGACAAAGTCTATCACACCTGCATCTTGCAGGGCGCCTCTCAAGACCTCCAACACTGGTACATGCTGGCAGATGAAATGGAAATAGATCTGGCCAGAGACCGACACAGGGCAGCCGTGGCTGGAGCAAGTCCTCACTCCCTGCTCATAAAGAATCCCTGAAAGCTGCCAAACAGTGGTCCACAACTTGATTCAAGTGCAGAAAAGGGCACCAAGCAGGTGACTGCCGTTCTGCCAAACCCAGTCCCAAGGGGATAGAGGTTGTTGAGTTTGGCCAGGAGGGGTTGGGAACTCCGACCTCACTGGAAGAGAATGAAACTGACTGATGACAACCCTTTGGTACGTTGACATGTGATCCCCCTGATCATCCCAGTGGAATTAATGGTGCCCTCATCCCATCCAGGGGAGGATGTTGGCCCTATTTGACTCAGAGTGCACCAGTGTGTGGTTAGCCCTGAAGTTGTAGAGAAATTGGGACTGAGGGTGCCCATAGCCTTCTGCCAATTGGATGGGTTGGTAGCAGGGGGTCCTTGGCTCATTTTGTAACAGAACCTGTGGAAATGAGAATGGGGAGTCACAAAGAGCTTCTGAGTTTTACAATAGCACCTGAGTCAGTCCCTCTTACTTGGACTGACCTAGGTCCACAAGTGGAACCCTCTTGTGAATTGGAGAAGAATGCTCCTAAAAACCTGACCTCAACCAGCAGGGAGAAGGGAAGGGAATCCCTTGGCACAAACCAAAAGAGTCAAAATGACATGGTAGTAGGGGGCTACTGTGCAGGAGCACACAAAGAGAGAGGAGAAAATCCCAAAGAAATACCGGGACAAGGAAAGCTGATGCTAGTGACATGGTTGCTGCATGCGAATGCAGCCATGTTGCTGCATGAGAATGCCTAGGGGGTTTTACAACACTGCACTTACACCTCCAAAAAATTAACTGAGACTGAAAGGAGGTGGTGAGTCTGGGAAAAGGAAGCATTTGAGGTGTGATGGGCATTGCTAACTTGAAGGCGTTTCATAGAAGGAGCAAAGCAACCTTTTGAAGTGTGGACTGATCACAAAAACCTGGAAACCTTGAAAAACCCAAGGAAATTGCCACCTAAACAAGTCCTTGGGCTGTATTATATCCCTGGGAGTGGGGGGGGGGGGGAGAATTTCATGGCTGATGCTTTATTCAGATTACCCCAATACAATAGTGCTAGACCTGAAGTAATCCGGCTAGTTATCCCTTCTACAGTTAGCTGCTCCAGTGACTACCAGGGCTCAGAAAAAGTCAGAGCCCTGAGTTGCCCAATGAATTGTGTGAGGAATTGAAGGGGGCATTGAAAAGTAATGAATGGTTTCTGTTTCACACAAATGACTGCACCATGTGAGATGGATTGGTGCCAAATTGTATGTGTCTGCCAGCATAAGGGGCCCCATCCTACAGTGGGCTCATGATTCCAAAACTGCCAGTCATTTTGGTTTTGTAAAGACATTGCACTTGATCAAGTGACAATTTTGGTGGCCTTTTTTGAAAAGGGACATTGAGACTTATGTCGCTAGTTGTCTCATCTATGCAACTGCTAAACAGCCTCCAGGAAAGCCCACCAGACTGTGGCTAGCCTTAGGGGCCCAATGGAAGGAAATATCCATGGACTTTATAGTGGAGCTACCTGAGAGTGGGGGGAACACAGTCATTTGGGTTGTTACAGGTCTTTTCTCCAAAAAAGTACATTTTGTTCCCTGCACTAAAATACCATCAGCTAAGGAGTTTGCTAAACTTTATTCAACATGTGTATAGGTTACATGAAGTTCCTGAATGCATTATCTTGGATGGGGAGGGGGTGCAATTCACTTCCCAGTTTTGGTGGGATTTCTTAAATTGCTACACTCCAAGGCTCTACCCATCATCCTCAAACCAATGGAATGTGTGAGTGCAACAAATCAGTTCTGGAACAGTACCTTAAGTGCCACATAAAATATCAGCAAGATAATTGGGCTGACCTACTGCCATTTGCAGAGGTCACTTATAATAACTTGGTGCATAATAGTACTGGTTTCACTGCGTCCAAGATAGCTTCTAGCCAGGATTTCGTCCCCATACCAGAACTGCCTCAAGAGAAGTCTCTTCCTCCCTCCTTGATTGAACAGCTTCAACACACCTGGCCAGTAACACGTAAGGTGTTGGAAGATGCACATCAAGTCCATAAGTAACAGGTTGATAAAAAGAGGGCAAAACTGAAAGACTTCCAAGTGGGTGATAAAACATATTTGTCCACTAAATACTTACAGACTACCCAAAAATCAAAGAAACTGGGACCTAAATATGTGGGCCCATTCCCAATTGTAAAAGTTATCAACCCAGTTACCATGCAGAGATCATACCTGCCAAAGAATCTTAAACGGATCCACCCTTTCATTGTTAGTTTGCTCAAGCCTGAAAAGATACCTTCTCTTCACCCTGCTCAGCCAACCCCTCCAGTGCCCAATCTCATAGAGGAAGAACAGCATTTTGAAGTCAAAGAAATTTTAGATTCCAGAAAGTGAAAAGGGAAAGTGCAATACTTAGTGGCCTGGAAGCATTTCCCTACTTCACAATCAGAATGGGTGAATGCCCGAAATATTCGAGCTCCTAAACTCCTTCAGATGTTCCACAGGAAATATCCCAATAAGCCTGGGTGAAGCAATGTTCTTTAATTGGAGTCGACCTGTGGTAAATTAAATTGATTGGACATGATTTGGAAAGGCACACATCTCGCTGTAGAAGGCCTCACAACTGACAATGCATAATGTAGCAGAACAAAAGCCATGGTCAAAGGCACTGCCTGCAGAGCTGAGAGACAGGATTATTACAAAGTACAGATCTTGGGAAGGCTAGAATAAAATTTTTGCTGTATTGAAGGTTCATAAGAGCACAGTGGCCTCCATAATTCTCAAATGGAAGAAGTTTAGCACAACCAAGACTGTTCCAAAAGCTGGTTGCCCAGTCAAACTGAGCAATTTGAGAAGGGCCTTAGTAAGAGAAGTGACCAAGAACCCAATAGTCACTCTGACTGAACTCCAGAGATCCTGTATAAAGATGGGATAGAGTTCTACAAGGACAACCATCACTTCAGCTCTCCACCGATCTGGGTTTTATGGCAGAGTGGTTAGACAGAAGCCTCTTCTCAGCGCAAAACACATGAAAACCCGCTCAAAGTTTGCAAGAAAGCAACTGAAGGATTCTCAAACTCTGAGCAACAAGATTCTCTGGTCTGATGAAAGACTGAACTGTTTGGCCTCAGTTCTAAGCATTATGTCTGGAGGAAACCAGGCATTGCTCATCACCTGCCCAATATTATCCCAACAGTGAAGTATGGTTCAGCATCATTCTCTGGGGATGTTTTTCATCAGTAGGGACTGGGAGACTGACCAGGGTTGAGGGAAAACTGAATTGAGCAAAGTACAAGGATATCCTTAATGAAAACCTGTTCCACAGTGTTCAGGACCTCAAACTGGGCCGAAGGTTTACTTTCCAACATGACAATGATCCTAAGCATACAGCCAAGACAACACAGGAGTGGCTTAGGGACAACTCTGTGACTGTTGCAGCCCAACCAGAGCCCTGACTTGAACATCTCTGGAGGGACCTGAAAATGGCTGTCCACTGACAGTCACCATCCAACCTGACATCTTATGAGGATTTTAAGGAAGAATGGCAGAAAATCCCCCAATCCAGGTGTGTAAAGCTTGTTGATTCATACCCAAAATTGAGGCTGTAACTGCTGCCAAGGTTCTTCAAGTATTGAGTGAAGGGTCTGAATACTTATGTCAATGTGATATTTCAATTTTTTCTTTTTAATAAATTTACAGACATTTCTAAAAACCTGTTTTCACTTTGTAATTAGGGATACTGAGTGTAGATTAATGAGAAAAAAATTGAATTTCAACATCTGTAGAATTAGGCTACAGCATAATAAAATTGACAAAAGTGAAGGGTGTCTGAATACTTTCTGAATGCACAGTATTTTTTCTGCTGGTAGTGGCTGGTAGTACACACCTATAGCAATGTCATTCTTTTTTCTTTTCCTTTGATTCATTATCATTTATTATTTTAGCTAACGGACACTTGGAAGAAAACTGAAAACTAATCTGGATACATTACTAATAGAATAACAGATTTGAAAGGTACCTTGGAGGTCTTCTAGTCCAACCCCTGCTCAAGCAGGAGACCCTATACCATTCCAGAAAAGTGGCTGTCTGGTCTTTTCTTAAAAGACTCCAGTGATGGAGCACTCACAACTTCTGAAGGCAAGCCATTCTACTGGCTAATTGTCTTCACTTTTACAAAAGTTCTCCTTAATTCTAGGAAACTTCTCTCCTTGTTTAGTTTCCATCCACTGTTCCTTGTGTTGTCTTGTCTTCTGGTGCTTTGGAAAAAAGGTTCCTCTTCTTTGTGGCAGCCCCTCAAATATTGGAACACTGCTATCATGTTATCCCCAGTCCTTCTTTTCACTACAGTAGACTAGACATACCCAATTCCTGCAACATTCAAGGTACCTTCCAACTCTATTCTGTATTCTGTAAAACTGGATGCAGTATTCAAAGTGTAGTCTTACTATGGCTTTATAGAGTGGTTTTCAACCCTGAAGCTGGCCTTATTGAGGCCATTTTGAGACTTCAGTGCTGACACACTGGAGAAGAGGGATAGGGAAGGGGGAATAGAGATAGTTGGGGTGTTGTAGTCAAAACAAAATACTTTCTCTTGGGAACCAAGAACATTCCTGCAGGTGCTCAGAAGGAGGGGACTGGAGTCACCTAGCAACTGGACAATATCTTGATTGGACTATGTGCCTGTTTTGAGAAAATGGCAAACATTTATTTTTAATTAGGTGAAAACTGTGGGAATAATCAAAGTTGCTTTTTACCAGCCTGTGTCAATATACCATATCCAATAAACCTATTATTTGAAGAAACTGCCTGACTCAGAGTTTTGATTGCTATGGGTATGTTACTTGGAACCCTGACAGTGGTACTAATACTATACATGATCTTGAGTCTACCTCTCTGTTAATGCAACCTAGGATTGCATGGGCTTTTTTGGATCATATCTTGAGAGATCTGGAATGTTGGCTATTCCTGCCAACTTGGTGTCATCTGCAAATTGGATGAGTTCCCTTCTATTCACCTATCTAAATCATTTATGAAGATATTAAAGAGTACTGGGCCTAAAACAAAACCTTGGGATACCCCACTGCTTACTTCTGTCAATATAGATGTAATTCCATTAAGGATTACATGTTGAGTGTGGTTTGTCAGCCAGTTGCAAATCCATCTGTTCACAGATCTATTGCTTTTTGATATTTTCCAAGATCTTCCCGATTCAATGGTTCCGAGATCACATCTGCCAGTTCCTTCAGAACTCTGGGATGTAATCTGTCAGGTCTATGGACTTGAATTTATCTAGAGCAGACAGATGTTCTCTTACCATTTTCTTGTTTATTTTAATTTATATTCCTAGTCTGTCTTTTACAGTTATGTTTTTAGTAGATTGGGCTGTATTATCTTTTTGCATGAAGAGAAATGCAAAGAATGCATTAAGCAGTTCTGTTAGTGGTATTGAGCCAAGTTTCACGTAATTTGTATCTGTATATTTGGTTTTTCTTGCCATGGAGAAAAGTAAAACCTTACATTTCTCCATGTTGAATTTTATTTTGTTAGATAGGGCCCAGTGTTCAAGTCTATCAAGATGCATCCGGATCTTGAGCCTATCTTCTGGGATGTTGGCTATTCCTGCCAGCTTGGTGCCATCTGCAAATTTGATAAGTTCCCCTTCTATTCCCTCATCTAAATAGTTTATGAAGATATTGAAAAGTCTGGGCCTAAAACAGAACCTTGGGGCACCCCACTGCTTAGTTCCCTCCATGTAGATCTAGTTTGTTAAGAACTTCATATTGAGTATGGTTTGTTAACCAGATACAAATCCATCTAGTGGTGGTGCTGTCTAGCCCACATTTTTCTTGCTTATCAAAAAGTAGGTTGTGGTCTACTTTGTCAAATGCCTTACTGAAATCCAAATATACTATATGTCCACAGCATTTTGCTGGTCCACTAGTTTAGTCACTTTGTCAAAGAATGAAATAAGATTTGTTTGGCATGATCTGTTTTTGATGAACCCATGTTGGCTTCTGGTTATGATTTTGCTTGCTTCTAGGTGTTTGCAGATTTGCTGCTTGATTATCTTTTCCAAAATCTTCCCCGGTATTGATGTCAGGCTGGTTGGTCTGTAGTTTCCTGGAAAAGCCTCAGATTCAATTCTTGACATGGTATCTTGAAATGGAAAAACTTCTATTAACAAATATTAATTTAAACATCAGATATGAATGGTGGGCTTATTTTATTTCAAAAAAATGTAAGAGCTGTTTTTTTTATTTCATAGCTTCTTCCAGTGATAGGATTCAAATAAGTTAACAACCAGTTCTCTGTCCTAATGACCATCTGGGTAGGTGTGGCTGGGTGGTCATGTAACTGGGTGGGTGTAGCCAACTCGACGTCACTCATGTTGAGGGGTGCTTCACCTCACCCAGCCTCTTGTGACCGTGGGGATGCTGCAATGGTCATAAGTATGAAAAATGGTCATAAGTCACTTTTTTCAATGCCATTGTAACATTGAATGGTCACTAAATGAACTATTGTAAGTCAAGGATTACCTGTACAAAAATACAAAAAGCTGCTTTGCTTGCAAAAAGCTGCCCTAAATACCAATCATTAGATTAGAAATGGGGGAATACACACTGAAAATCAATGACAGTCACAGCCATTATGGAAATCTAAATCATTCTGTCTGAATGCCTTCCTTTTCATCAGCAATACCTGCAATCCAGTGTTACAAATCAGGCAGGGCACCAGAGCACATTGAGGAATTAAAATAGTTAAAATGCAATGATAATTATCAGCAGCCAACTCTTGCTCATAAAGTGAAACCTTTTAGCAGAGAGGTCATTTAAACTCTCCAAAAAGTGAATGGGCATACTTGAGTCACAAAATGTCAAGCTAAAGAGACAAATTAACAAAATATAAAGGGGACCCAGGTTCAAATCTCTGCCCTCCCACGCTTGTCAGGATCACAATAAACTTAGTACATGCCACAGATATCTAAATAAACTTCAAGCCTGTGTTGGAAGAAATATCCATCTGGTTCAGTTCCAAGCTGGGAGAAAAACACTGGAAACTTGGAGGCTAATTGGAGAGATGGTTTAATGATGAAGCAGAACCACATGGGTTTAGTTGAAATTTGGAGTCTCTGAGATGATGTAATGAGAGGCTTGTGTCCTAAATGGGTGTTGGGCAGTTCCTATTGTGTCTTAATACCTTTCCTCCTGTTTTAGATCTTGAGTGAGGGCTAATCCCATTCTGCCTTTGTTCAGATCTTGCTGCAGGGAATTTTTGCCTATGAATAGAGCTGTCTATCTCTTTATCTCTTAAGTGCTGACATCTGCTGTGGGCTATTAAGGAAGGCGGGGACTGCTTTCTCCCGATAAGAAAACATGTTTCTCCATTTTTCATCCAGGGAAATATATTCTTCTTTTTAAATATTTCTCAAAATATTTCATTCTTCTAGGAGAGGGGTGGGTGCTAACTTTCTACAATTGGTGCCATGTTACTAAGCCTTATTATCATGAGAGAAAACTCAAATGAATTGTAAGGAGGATCCACTTACTATCAGTGAGCAATCATGTGCCTTGGCCACTCCAAAGCAATGCAAGAGATTCCTGTCCCAAAGTTACTTTTTCAAGAGGCAACTGAACTTTGTGGAAGCTAAGAAAGTCCAGTTGCCTCTTGAAAAAAGCACCTTTGGGACAACCACGTGGATGACTGAAGAATCCTCATAGACAAGAGACTCCTGTACTCAGTGAACTGACAAAGCACCCTTTCCCATCCAGGAGAAGCAAATCCTTAGATCCATTTGCACCACTCAAAGATACCAGCTGGTCTCACTCACCTCACAAGATATCCTTAGGAAATCATCCAGTTTTCAGGAAAGATCACATGCCCCCAGAAAATCAGTAAAAAAAAATCAGACAGAGTGCCAAGCTTGCATCCTGCCTCTCTGCCATTTTTTCTATGGCTATGCCAACCCTTATGTAAATAGCTCTTAATCCAACCAGTCCCTCCTCCCAAGCCCCAGAATAAAAGTACCAGCAAAGGGGGGGAAAACTCCAGAGAAGCCACTCAGGCTATAGAAAGTCTGGTTGTACTGCCAAGAACCATTAAGACCAGCTGTAACAATGTAACAAGGCTTAACCCAGAGGCAGTTTCAGAAAACACTTAAGCAGGCTAGAAACAACACACACAGGCACACCAGAACACTTCCTTCCTGCCTGAGAGGCTTAACCCCATAAGTGGGAAAAACAAAAGGCTGTTGGAAGGAGATTTCTTCCAACAGCCGGTTTGCCAAACTGCTCAGAAAGTTAACTACCAGTTCGCATGAACCGGTGCAAACTGACTGAATCCCACTACTAGCTTCTTTGGAACAGAATCTATTCATGTTTTGTTCTCAACAAAAACATGATTTCAAATTAAAAGTCAAACATTTTCTTCCAGAGAGATATGCATGTTATTAGTTCATATGTTATGTAGGGTATACCAGGCAAAGGTTTGGTATTCTTCAGTCACTTCTATAACATTAGCAACTCAAGAGTCTACATCTTAGAGAAAATATATGTAAAATGTGATCCCGAACAAATGCATTAAGCACATCTGCAGGGGGAAGTAAAAGATATCTAGATGGCAACCATGTGATTTAAAGTCACTCTTTTTTAATCCGTGTCACAATGCTTATAAAAAGAGTTGAGGATTTGATTACAGAGTTGCAGCTGTCATGTTGACTTTTTGGGGTAAGTTCCTTAAAATAATAAATCCCAAACATTATATAATTTCATAGATATCATTGAACATCTTATTTGTAATGTCTGCACTTTGGTCTTTTTAAATTTAATTTTCTATCATGTCCCTTCATTGCAGTGGTGAAATCCAAATTTTTTTTACTACTGGTTCTGTGGGCATGGTGTGGCTTGGTGGGCATGGCAGGGGAAGGATACTGCAAAATCTCCATTCCCACCCCACTCCAGGGGGAAGGATATTGCAAAATCTCAATTCCCACTCCACTCTGGGACCAGTCAGAGGTGCTATTTGCCGATTGTCCAAATTACTCAAAATTTCCACTGCCAGTTCTCCGAACTGCTCAAAATTTCTCCAGAACCTGTTGGATTTCACCCCTGCTTCATTGTCTTTAGCTCTGGTGCTAAACTTTCCATGCATTTTGCATTACCTTGACCAAGTTCATTCTTCTTTTTCTACCCTACAGGAGTAACAACAGTGCTAACAATGACAACGCTAAGCATCAGTGCTCGTAATTCTCTGCCCAAAGTAGCTTATGCCACAGCTATGGATTGGTTTATTGCGGTTTGTTATGCATTTGTGTTCTCTGCCTTAATAGAATTTGCCACTGTAAATTACTTCACAAAAAGAGGATGGGCCTGGGATGGAAAAAGCATAGTCAATGATAAGGTGAGTGATGAAAAATATGTTTAAGGTTTCTTCCAATTTGAAAAAAAACAATTTAGCAGCATCTCTGTTGAATGTTTTCCATTACGGAAAAATAATTAGTCTTAAACCAATATAAAGACAGGGTATGTTAAAACAAGAATGATTATGAAAAAAAGTAGAGAGTTTGGATCTGCATTTCAGCAGAAATTAAACAGTTCATATGGAATCTTTCTCTACCTGTTTCATCTTAAAGAAACAAATATTATCCCAAGGCTGTCCATAAATTAAATCATAGCCCATTTATGCTTGTTTAATTTTCTTTAAAACCTTCAACCACATTTCATTATCTCCAACAATTTTTATAAGGAAATTAGTGAAACCAAAGATACTTTGCTAAAAGAATTTTAACTATGGTATATTGAGCATTATAAATTAAGAACTGTCATAGATTTATATAATCTTTTCTTTTGTAATTGTACAGATTCTCATTTGACTAAAGCAAATGGTTTATTTTTAAAAACGTTTACCATTTTCAGAGATGTTTGATCTCAGTAGAGGAATTCTGTGTTTAAGATATATAAATATCCCTAAAAAGGCATTTAACAGCAATAACAAAAACAATAATGACAACGACAATAATAATAATAATAATAATAATAATAATAATAATAAAAAATCTAGGTTTAATAAATAAACCTTTTTATTTATCAAGAAGGGTTTTTAATCAAACAAAAAATAGAACAGCTGGTTCTATTTATCCATCTGAACCAAAACATGTTTTTGATGTTTTCAGTTGGAAGTAGAATGAAAAAGGCCTATTCTGTTCAGGGATATGAACCAAAATGCTGTTGTTCTGGGAGAAGAGGTTATAGTGATGGATATGAATGGGAAAAAAACAAGGATAAATGTCAGAGTTCCAAGTAATAGCAAGCAAAATTCTGAGGCAGGTAGATTCCTCAAAGAATAGCTTTATTGAAAATATCATATTGGCACATTTTTTCCTCAATCCCAAACAATCAGTCACATGGCCCAATCAAGGTAGCGTCCACTGGTCAAGTGACATCATTCCTCTTTCCTCCAGCCAGGTGTGAGAACATCCTTGGGTCCCAAGAGAAAGTATTTTATTTTGACTACACAACCCCAGCTATCTCTAATCCCCCCTCCCTATCCCTCAGCTCCAGTGTGGCAGCACTGAAGCTCCAAGAAGCTCCCAGCCAGGCCAGCTTCAGAGTTGACAATAAGGACTTTTGTTGAATATTAATGAGAGAGAAGTCATGTTGTACAACTTCCCCCTCATAGATCCAGGCTCCAAGGCAGGAGAATGGACTAATGTGAGTGGCTGAAACGCTGGACAGCTCCGGGGTTTAAAAGGAGCTGCCGGCGCATCTGCCACTTGCTTTTTTAAACTGCAGAAATAAATTATTTTACTGAACCATGCCGCATTCTGCCTCCTCACTCTGACCCCATATCTAACACTGGCGATGAAGATTCTAGGTGAGAACAAAGGATAATCACTGCGTGGTGCGGATGACCATTTTTTTCCCCTCCAACTGGATTGCCTTTTCTTCCAACACCGGCCGGCAGGATGACTACCTACGCACCCCCTGAACCTTTCAACCTGAACCAACATGACTGGCTCACATAAATGGGACAATTCAGGATATTTGTCAGGTGTGCTTCCTTCAAAATCCAGGAAAGAAAGACCCAGACTCCATTGTTTATAGAGAAAGGTACTTCTACTAGAAAATGAAGTGAACGCAACCAAAGAAAGCTGAAACTAAAAGCAATAGGCGCGAAAAGTGCATATAGAAAGCATCCCCTCCCACTGTTCATCGTAAATCATCCAATCCAAAGGTCTCTCAGGGGTCAGGTGGAAGCACGTCTGGCAGCGTCATCAATCAGGAATGCCACGACAGTTGCCCGACCCCAACTTCAAAGATACAGTTTCGTTTCTTCTTAAGTTTCGTTTCTCTCCTCCAGCTCACTTCCCTCCCATGGTCCCTAGCTCTCCCCCCTCCCGTTACTATGGCAGCCAAAGCAGAACAGGTGGAGGCTGACAATATTCCTGGAAGCTAATGGTCTGCAAGGAACTGGGGATGAAAGGAAGCGAGCCTTTCTTTCTGCAGCTATTGTGGCAACCGCCTGTACAAGATGGCTCAAACCCTAGCTGCCCCAAAGAACATTGAAACCATGGAATGGAAGGAACTACAAGAAATGCTGGAGGAACATTATGCCCCCATGGCATCACCACTTGCCCACCAACTTGAGTTTTACCGTAGAGAGCAACAACCAGGTGAGACCATTAATGAATATATTACCAAGTTGAGGGATATAGCAGCTGGTTGCAAATTTGAAAAGGTAGATCAAATGCTATTAGACAGAGTCCTTGTGGGAAGGAGACATCTGAGACTGCAGAGGAAACTAGTAACTAAGAAAGCGCTCACTTTAAAAGAGGTACTGGAAGAGGTGAGGGTAGCTGAACTTTCTGATAAGCCAGTGACCGATAACCCCAAGACAGAAAGCGTCCATTCCTCCAGGGGGGCTGACTATACATAGACGGGAGTGAAGAAGAGAGAAGTGAGGAAGAAGAAGATATTTATAGACTCAAAGCAGAGAGAAACCCAAGGCAAAATGAGGCACAGCAGAGAACCCCATGGTGTGCAGGATGCAAAGGGAATCACCCCAGGTCGGCGTGTAGGTTTAAGAATACTATATGCCGACAGTGCGAAAAGAGGGGGCACATTAAAGAAGCCTGCAGAGCGAGCCTGCCTGAATATCCCAATCAGAAGCAGCCTCCCAACAGGCAATGTGACCCACAATAAAGGGGATTCCAGAGGGCGCCAAACTCAAACTACAGGTGGGAAGGAAACAGAACTGAAAGAGACAGGGACTATGAACACACAATAATAGGGCATTCTGATGCCTATAGAGAGAGAAAAAATGCACATCACAGTACAGATTGGGAAAGAGCCATGTAGTATGGAGATAGATAGTGGATCCTATATCTCCATAGTATTCTGGGCAACTATAAAGAAGGCAGTCCCAGAAATAACCAGTCAACAACTGGAGCCACAATGAATCAAACTAAAGGATTATCAAGGAAACAACATCCCAGTCCTGGGAAGAGGATTTTTCCCTGTCAAATTCAAGGAATTCAAGGGCCACCTGCCACTAACACTTTATCGTGGATAAAGACCTGCCCAGCCTGCTTGGGGTAGAATGGTTTAAAGACATTGGCATAGAACTAATCATACATTCCCTACAAGAAGAGGACCCTAATGAATTGCAAGCAGAGTTGCTGTTGGAATTCGAGGACGTTTTCGATGGAAGACTGTGCAAGTATACAGGGACCTCTATATCTTTCAACTCAGGCCCTAACATTACCCCTGTCAGACTGAAACCAAGGCAGATTCCTATTCCCCTTTGGGCCAAGGTGGATGAACAATTAGACAAATTAATTGCATATGGGGTTTTGGAACTGGTTGACCACACTAGGTGGGAGACACCTATAGTCACACCTGTGAAACCAGATGGGTCAGTTTGCGTATGCGCTGACTATAAGGCAGCAATAAACAAGGCACTGCAACAGAGCGCCTACCCGGTACCAATAGTACAACATCTGTTGCATTCCTTTAGAAAAGGAAAAATCTTTGCTAAACTCGATTTAGCCCAAGTGTATCAACCAGTAGATGAAGCTACTGCAGAGGCACAATCCATTGTGACCCACAGGGGGGGCTTTTAAATGACAGACTACAATTCGGGGTTAGTGTGACCTCAGGAATTTTCCAATGCTTAATGGAGTGCCTCCTACATGGCATTCCAGGGGTGGTGCCTTACTTTGATGATGTCCTCATGGCCTCAGAGAACAAGGAACAATTAACACAAAGACTGAGATGAGTTTTCAGTAGATTCCAAGAGGCTGGCCTTAAGATAAAGAAGGAAAAATGCCAAATAGCAGTACTTGGCATTGAATTTTTGGGATACTTAATTGATGAAGCAGGCATCCACCCCATGAATAGCAAAATCAAGGCTATTATTGTTGTTGTTGTTGTTGTTGTTGTTGTTGTTATTTTAATTTGTATACCGCCCTTCTCCCAGAAGGGACTCAGGGCGGTGAACAGCCAAAATTAAAAATACATAAAGTACAAAAGTTAGGATAATTAAAAGAAATTAAATCAATCAGCTTCCCAATTTAAAACCTCAAATCTATAAAATTAAAATCCCATTAAAAACCATTTAGGCTAGGCTGGCTTGATGGAATAAATAAGTCTTTAGGCCTTACGGAAGGTCCGGAGCTCCAGGATCAATCGTATTCCAGGAGGTAGCTCATTCCACAGGGTGGGGGCCCCACCGAGAAGGCTCTCCCCCTGGGGGCCGCCAACCGACATTGCTTGACCGACAGCACCCTGAGGAGGCCCTCTCTGTGAGAGCGTATTGGCCGGTGGGAGGTTATCGGTAGCAGCAGGTGGTTTCGTAGATACCCTGGCCCTAAGCCATGGAGCGCTTTAAAGGTGAGAACCAATACCTTAAAGCGCACCCGGAAGACCAACGGGAACCAATGCAGCTCGCGCAGGAGAGGTGTTACATGGGAGCGCCACGTCACTCCCATAATCACCCGCGTGGCCACATTCTGAACCAGTTGGAGCCTCCAGGTGCTCCTCAAGGGGAGCCCCATGTAGAGAGTGTTGCAGTAGTCCAGGCGAGACGTAACAAGGGCATGGGTGACCGTGCATAAGGAGTCCTGATCCAGAAAGGGGCGCAACTGGTGTATCAGGCGAGCCTGATAAAAAGCCCCACTGGCCACGGCCATCATATGCTCTTCTAAAGACAGTCATGTGTTCAGGAAGACACCCAAGTTGCGAGCCCCCTCTGTGGGGGTCAATGACTCATCCCCAATAGCCAGCGATGGCACCAGCTGGCTATATCGGGATGCTGGTATCCACAGCGACTCAGTTGGTTTTTTAAAAAAATTTATTTATATGCCGCCCTTCTCCAGAGACTCAGGGTGGCTTACAATACGTTAAGCAATAGCCTTCATACTTTTGTATATTTTATACAAAGTCAGCTTATTGCCCCCACAGCCAGGTCCTCATTTTACCCACCTTAGAAAGGATGGAAGGCTGAGTCAACCTTGAGCCTGGTGAGAATTGAACTCGCAGTAATTGCAGGCAGCTGAATGTTAAATGCTGCCTTAGTAGGAGGCATTAGCCTCCTACGCCACTCAGGCTCCACTCGGTCTTGGAAGGGTTGAGTCGAAGCCTATTCCTCCCCATCCAGACTCGCATGGCACGGAATTAAGGAAGTCCCCACCCCGACAAATAAAACAGAACTTCAAGCATTTCTGGGGCTATTGAATTTTTACAACATTTTTTACCACAGAAGATGACTGTTGCGGAGCTGCTGCATCAATTGCTTGATAAGTCAACAGAATGGAAGTGGAGACAAAAAGAAGCTTTTGCTTTTGCGGCAGTAAAAGAACTATTAACTTCTAAGAGCGTCCTCATGTTATATAGTGAGACACTGCCTCTCATACTGACTTGCGATGCATCCCCATTCGGGATAGGAGCAGTCCTCAGCCACCATCTACTAAATGGAACAGAGACGCCAATCGGTTTTTATTCAAAAATGCTGTCAAAAGCTGAACGCAATTACAGCCAACTGGATAAAGAGGCATTGGTGGCAGTGGCAGGGATTAAGCATTTCCATGAATATGGCTATGGGTGTGAATTTGAACTAATTACGGACCACAAGCCATTATTAGGCCTCATTGCAGGCAATTGACCAACCCCGAATTTTTTGCCTCCCCGTATGATGAGATGGACTATCTTCCTGGCCGCTTACAAGTACCGCCTTATCCATTGGCCAGGGAAAACCATTGATCACACAGATGCCTTGAGTCGATGCCCACTGCCAGACCGCATTGAGGACCCAGCCCCAATCACATCCGTCCTGCTGATAGAGGAGTTAGAGACCAGTCCAATAACAGCAGAGATTGCCAAACTGTCAGCAAAGACAGCATCTTGCCACAAATTTTAAACTGGGTGTTGAGGGGATGGCCAGAGGTAGTAGAGAGCGAATTTAAGCTGTTTAAAACTCACCAATTTGAACTATCTGTAATGAAGTGTTGCTTACTATGGGGGGATAGAGTCGTAATACCCCAGGTATTGAGGGAATCAATCCTAGGATCATTGCACGAAGGTCACTTGAGGATAGTCAGAATGAAAGCACTAGCAAGGAGTTTTGTCTGGTGGCCGGGGATGGACAAGGAAATAGAACAATGGGTGGCAACGTGCTTACCATGCCAGGAGACTAGGCCAGCCCCCCCTAGTGCACGCCCCAGGGACTGGGAAATCCCAAAATCCCCATGGGATGCATACACATTGACCTTGCTGGGCCGGTACGTAGCCAAACATTTCTCATAGTGGAAGATGTATATTCCAAATGGCTCAAATTGGCTCTCATGAAAACAACCACGACAGAAACAATCATCAAAGTCTTGAGGAGACTGTTTGCCACCCATGGAATACCAGACATGGTAATGTCAGACAATGGGCCCCAGTTCACAGCCAACCAGTTTGAAATGTTCCTAGCCAGCCAAGGAATCAGACATGCCCTGGCAGCCCCAGCGCATCCAGCAGCTAATGGATTAGTAGAACGAATGGTCCGGTCAACAAAGGAAACACTGGCCCAAATGGGCCTAGGGGACTGGCAGGAAAAGATAGATAAGTTATTCTTAGTCCAACACATTACGCCTATTGCAACCACACACAAAAGCCCAGCCAAATTGTTAATGGGCCGGAAGATAAGGTCTCAACTGGACAGACTGCACCCTAATTATAGTGCAGAGGTACATGTAGATTCAACCAGTAAATACCAGTTGTTCGAAGTGGGGAAATTAGTGTTTACCCACAATTACGTGGGCAACCCAAAGTGGGTACCAGCAAAAATAACTCAAGTTACTGGGCCAAGATCTTACAGGGTAGAATTAAATGATGGTAAGATCTGGAATAGACATATGGACCAACTCCAGAGCCAGAAACACTTCAACAACCGGCATCCAGTACTCACAGAATCAGGACACACAAAACAACAACAGCCTAGGACAGTGATGGCTAACCTTTTTGCCATCACGTGCCAAAAGCGGGGGGAGCATGGTGGGGTCACATGCAAGTGTGCCCACATCCATAATTCTATGCACCCTGCCCCCCCATGCTCCCCCCTGCTTTTGCCACGCGATGGCAAAGTGGGCCTGGTAGGCCCATTTTTCGCTCTCCCCTGGCTCCAGAACCTTTCTAGGAGCCTGGGGAGGGCAAAAACGGCCTTCCCCACCCCACCCAGAAGCCCTCTGGAGGCCGGAAACTGTGTTTCCTGACTTCTGGTGGGCCCAGAAGGCCCAAAAATCAGCTGGCCAGTGCACGCATGTGTGCCAAATCTGAGCTCGCATGCCCACTGAGATGGCTCCACGTGCCACCTGTGGCACCTGTGCTATAGGTTCACCATCACGGGCCTAGGAGGTGGGGAGACCCAGCGGAGTTCTTTTAAAGAGCCCAGGCCCGCAGAACCAGCCACGCCCCAAGAATCCATCTAGGCGCTCCCAGTGGCAAAATCCCGAGTGGACGCAGGCCCGACAGTTCAGGTCACCGAAGCTGATTCAAGGGAACCATGCAGGTCCAGTCGTGTCCATTGGAAACCCACCTACCTAAGCGATTATGTAACGTAAGATTGGTTGAATTTACCAGAAGGGTAGGGGTGTTGAATATTAATGAGGGAAAAGTCATGTCGTACAACTTCCCCCTCATTGATCCAGGCTCCAAGGCGGGAGAATGGACCGACGTGAGTGGCTGAAACGCTGGACAGCTCCGGGGTTTAAAAGGAGCTGCTGGCACATCTGCCACTTGCTTTTTTAAACTGCAGAAATAAACTATTTTACTGAACCATGCCGCTTCCTGCCTACTCACTCTGACCCTACATCTAACAACTTTGGCATGTTATCCTAGAGCAGGAGTGCCAAACTCATGGCCCGCTGGCCAGAGGCATCATGCACTAGCCGTGCCCACCCCTGGTTTAGTGAAGGGGGGAAAAGTCATGATACATCGTGTGATGACATGACACCACGAGTTTGACACCGCTGTCCTAGAGCAAATGAGTCAGTGACAAAGGAATATTGGAATAGTGTTGATACATAGACTGTACAGAGGAGAAAATAAGAGTTGTGTGATGTCCACCAGCCTTGCCCACCGAATAAAATACCTCTGGAAACCAGTGGTGGGTTGCTCCCGGTTCTATCCAATTCTTTAGAAAAGGTAGTAAAAGCTCTGCCCACCTGCCTGGATGTCATAAATAATGATATGCACATGCGCAGAAGCTTCTGCACATGCACAGTAGTGTGCGCGCGCTCCCATTGCGAACCGGTAATAAAGGTAAGTAGAACCCACCTCTGCTGGAAACCCTCTTGCTTTAACCAAAACCTTGAACAAACATCTGGATTTTGTTTCTCCAGATCTATGGCTGTCTCAAAACAAAATAAAAATAAACTAGATTTCTAAGATCCCTAAAAGGGCATTTTCAATTATTTGGCACCTGCAGTTCTTAAAAAGAAATTTTCCTTTAAAAAATCCTTTTTTTAGTGCTAAAATGGTTATGCTGTTTTGAAAAAATGTTTTTTGCTTATACAAATTCCATTGTGTGCACAAGGAACTTGAGAAAACGAAGTTATTTATCAGTTACATACTAATTAGAAGACAGAAGCATTCTTCTTTTTAAGCATTCTTAACATGCTAGTAAAACCATAGATGAGGTGGAGTTCAAGTGAATATACTTTAAACTGCAATTCATGTAAAAGTATTGGATAATTGTGAGGGAAAGCATGAAAGAGAAGAGGAAAATTGAAATCTGAGTTTGGATTTTGTATCATTTATCTGCTAATTTATAGATATTGATGCCTTTTTTGGGGTGGGAAATTCCATGTCACTAACTTGTGGCTTATAAACTAAAAAAATCAAAAGTAGAAGGGAAAAGGAAGTACCCAAGGACTAATTCTGACTTTTTATGAATTTGTGACATTAACTGTCACAGGTTTTAGAATTATTCAGATAGCTCAATTCCAGTTTAGTTGATGGTCTGTTCATTCTTCCTCACAATCTGAAACACAATTTGTTTCAAGGGCTTTTAGTAGAAGGGCTCCAGAAAGTAATAAGCAAAAAGAACAGATAACATTTATTCTGCCATTCCTCCAAAAGAGCTTTCACCAGCCTTGGAAAACTAAACAGGTTCAGACCTAGTGAGGGACTACCAGGAAATTGAAATAGAGCTGGGAAATTGAAAAAACATCCTGGAACAAAGCAATTCCAGCTGCTTCCATATTGTGCTGTTCTTAATAGTGAAGAACACAGTATAAGAAAGAAGAGTATTTCTCATCACTGCAGTTATTGGTTACCTTGACCATAATGTGCATTTCAGATCTTTTAACTTACTCCTTTTCTTGAAGTATGGCAACAAATAATACAATTATGCAGATTGAATAATAACAGTCTATACACTTTCCCCATCTCTAGATACTGCAAAATAATTTGTTTTATAAAATAATAAATACAAATATTCTTCCCACTTACATAAGAGTTGGTTCACATTGAAGCATAGGTACGGAAGCTTCCAATTTGATCAGCATGAAAACAGCATTACTCCACCACAGTGAAGAAAATGAATCATGTCACCATTGAAGATTCACACATAGGTACACATGGCCTTAACCAAAAATTGGGGAAGCTTTCTACAATGGCAGTATCATAGTCAACGAGGTCAATCTGAGGCACATTATTTTGGATTGAATGAAGTAGATAATATTATTGGTGCAGAAATGTTTGAAGATATTTAATAATAATATTATCTTTTAACAGAAAAAAGAAAAGGCCTCAGTCATTAAGAAAAACAATGCCTACGCAGTGGCTGTTGCCAATTATGGACCAAACATCACCAAGGATTCTGTTCTCCCCACCATCTCCAAGAGTGCTACCACTACTTCAGAACCCCACAAAGTCAAACCAGAAACCAAACCACAAGAAGCAAAGAAAACTTTTAACAGTGTTAGCAAAATTGACAGAATGTCCAGAATAGTATTTCCAGTTTTATTTGGCACATTCAACTTGGTGTATTGGGCCACATATCTAAACAGGGAACCTGTCTTGCATGGGTTTGCACCCTCACACTAAAACCTTAACTTTATGCTGAGGGCATGTAACATCATTATGATCAAATTGTTTTCCTATGTACAGTATGACTAATAACTGCTAATCAATGAACTAATATGTACAGGATGTATATAGATGTCATGTTTGTTTATCTCCAAAGGAGGTGCACAGAGTTTAGTCATGGGATCTGTAAGCAGATGGCACCCATGGCAAATATATTCTGCTCTCCTATCTATGTGAGTTCTCCTAAATTTGGATTTAACTATGCTGAATTATATCCATACAACTCATATATGGTCCTACATAACTATTTAGTAACGCTATTTTTTTAATTTAAAGTTTAAGATATTTTTCTATGAGACAACTGATTCTACTTAATGCAAAGAAGCTATCATTTAAAAAGAGAAGGATTTTTTTAAAAAAGAGCAATCTTAATAATTTCTTACAGTATCAGTGCCCGTGTAAATATTATAGATATGTGGTGAGCATAAGTACTCTCTTGTTAACAATCATTAAAAATGCAAGTTATGCATAAAAGATTCAGAATGACAGGGATAATAATTTCCTTTAATCAAGTTTTGAAGTTGCTAATTATTGGCTTATCCTATGGTGTGACCAGTGGTCTGTTGATAAACAAAAGGGTTGCACTTGGAGATTCCTTCCAACTAATACAAGGAAATAATTTAATCCATACCCATTGCAGAAGATGTTGACAACATGCAGAAACACAATGAGACATAAAACTAAACAACTAAGCATGTTTTGTTAGTTCCTGGTTAGTTATATTAAGTCAGTAATTTGTTTTAGTTATTTCCCTTCTTCTGTCTCCAGTGCATTCTGGATCAAGTAACTTCTACTGAATCATGATTTAAAAGCTGAAATAGGCAAATTATGCAGAAGTTCAAAGAGAAGCAATATTGATTAATAAGACAACCTCCATATATTCAAGTCACTGTTTTTGTAGATTGCTTAATGTCAACACCTTTTTGTGGCCCTTTTGGTTCTGAGACATATAGTTTATTACAAACGAGATATTTTTATACCAACTGGGACATCAAAGTTGGAAACCTATGTTTTAAGTCGGCAGAAGCTTAAACAGGATAGAATTTAACCAGAGAATTTAACCCAGCAGGAACACCTGATTCTTTCCAGAGAGATATACTTGCTATTAGAAATAGAAAAAGCTATTGAAAAGCTATTGAAAGCTATGTAGATAGCTTCAGACATCACTGCTGAAATGCATGGATATTTTTGAACATTAACATAAGATTTACTGTTTCTTGGAAAGAGGTTCTTGTCTGATAAATTTAATGATTTAACTTCCAAACAAAACTTCTCTCTTCCTGTCCTGTCCTGTCTTGTCCTGCAGAATTACTTTTTCTCTCTTTTCATCCAATTTTTTTCTGTTTCCTTCATTCCATTTCTATCCCTTTTCATTTTATTCTTATGGCTTCATGAAGGAGAGAGAGAGGAATATGCATGTATGGGTACCTACATATTTCTCTGTATAAAAAAGTTTAGAGTTTGAACATGGTTGATATATGTCATATCAATAAATTTGGTACTTCATTTTACAGGAAATTGGTAAGTATTACTTCAGGTTTTTAAAAATTTTAACCTGTCTGTACACATACACACACACACACACACATTAAGTGTTTTTCTATCGAGACACCTTAATCTCTCCCCTGGCTCAAGCTGATGAAGGGAGGAGAACTTGTGCTTCAGAGGTTAATACAACTGCCTAACAAGTAGGCAGCCCAAGTTCGAATCCAAGTAAGGGTATGGCTAGCTGATGAGAGCTAAATAGCTTGAAATAGATCTAAACTAGTCTCCCTTTATTTCTTTATCAGCGAAATATAAATTTTACACACACACACGTATTATCCTGTTTCCCCCAAATAAGGCATCCCGTGATAATAAGTTCAATTGGGCTTTTGAGCGCATGGCAGTAAGGCCAAGCACTTATTTCAGGGTTCAAAAAAATATAAGACAGGGTCTTATTTTTGGAGAAACACGGAATATATTGTACAATCTGTGACCTATTGGGTAATCATTTCAGAGAAACAGAATGACCACCAGAAAAGGGGGGGGGGAGCTCTGGGAGCAGAAGCAACATCCAGCTTCCTGCTTGCTTCCCCATTAACTTTCATTGTAAAAAGCTGGCAGGGAGAAATGATGATTGCATAACTGTGGCTGATAAACCATAACTTTACCAATTTTCATTCTAACAGGGTTCCTGCATTTTGGATGCATTATTTAAGTTAGCTCATTTGAGGTACATTGATTCAAAATTGTTGCCCTGTGATGCAGCGCTTCACCCAGTTGAAGGTTACAAACAAACAAACAGACACAAGAGTTTTAGCAGTATATAGATATACACACAAACAGGAGAAACTGGCATTCTATGGTATTTTTGTCTGGATTTATAGTATACTGTATTTTTCTAACTACCCTACATTTGGGGAAAGGTCTTAAATTCACATTTGAGGTAAATATGATCCTTCAAATAAGCCATTCAGTATTCAGAATATAGTAGTAGCAGTAAAGTAAGGTCAGTTTTCATTTTATTATTTGAAATGATTAGAAAAATATTTATTTTCAATTATTATATTTCTGAATTTTTGAAATGAGCATCCTTAGAAATCATTTGCATTGATTGCTGTGCATATGACAATTTGCCACTAATAGTATCAAGTGACTTCACTAATAAGCCTAAAAGTGAATCCAAAGGTTGGTGCCAAAGGATGGATACAAATGTTCACTTCCATATGATGAAGTTATCTTTTGCTCATGGAAAAGCTATTCTCAGTCTCTAGAGTATTGCATGAGAAGTGTGCAATTCAATCCAAAGATGTTCTTCCATCTTTGGAAGATGTTCTTGCATCTTTATGCAACCTCCTTCTGCATGATCTTGCTCAAGCAGAAGCATAAAAGCTACCATCACATTAGTAAGTGCTTGAACAAGCAGTTTGTAGATCAGTCTAAATAATAATTTTCTTTATGTATACTTGTCCCTTGGAGTTTGTTCAAAACCATGTTTTGTAGCCATGGTTTGATATATGTAACATTAACCCATTCAACTATCCAATAATGAAAAAACTTCTGGCACTTTTTTTAGATTACTATAAAAAGTTCCAGAAACTAGATAGAAAAAGACTCTTGATCAGTCAATAGGGCATAATCTCATGGATAATTTGCTTGTCATAATATCATGAGAAGCAACATTTTACATTTTTACATATAGGTATATGACATTATCTAGAAGCAAACTACATGTAGTAGACAAGGCAACTTTGAATATAAAATCCACCTTGTGAATATCCATTTTTATAACTTTCAAAAGAAATGCTATGTACCTAGAATATACAATACCTTCGGATACTGTTCACAGAATTAAATACATTGGTAATGTAAGATTTTTGTGCATTGTTTTCCGAAGTAAAGTTTCCATTAATTCCACTCTAAAAGCCTTCCTTCATATTATTTGTTTTTCAATGTTGGTTCCATAATGGTAGTTCAATTAATTCATTTATCATAAATTATTATTGCTGCTTTTGTAAAGTACAATTTATCTTTTCCTGGCATAAATGTAAAACAACTTTTTTAAAAAAATAGTTTTTCTATGAAGTGGATTATTTTTTGTTTTTGTTTATAAAGAAAAAAATATTTAATGCTTCATAAATACTTAAATACTTATGAAAACAAAACTAAAGCCTGTATTTACAATTTTTGTATTATATTTAATATGATCCATTAATTTCATTCTGAAACTTATCCCCAAAGATGATAAATAATTATCATCACTGATAATTATTTATAGTTTTAAATTTTTCAATAGATTTGGTCAATCAAAAGTATTTGATTCACATACTGGTACATATTAGCAGCTATTAGTTGATTTTTAAGAAAAAAAATACACCAGAACTGTGTAGTTGTCTAGTGTTATTTATTGCAGTTTTGTACAGTACTTGAACATAGCGCATAAACTAGATATTGCAAAGTTTAACAATACTGTATATTTCTAAAGCAAATTTAAAATTAATGTATGGAAACTCATGTATATGTGTGTTTGTATGTATGAGGTTAGAATGCAGTGTTTTGGCTGATTCTGCCCACTGCCAGGAATTCGATCCTGACCAGGTCATGGTTGACTCAGCTTTCCATCCTTCCAAGCTCTGTAAAATGTGGACCCAAATTGTTGGGGGCAATATGCTGACTCTGTAAACTGTCTACTGCCACAGACGACCTCCCATCGACCCGTGCGCTCCCACAGAGAGGGCCTCCTCGGGGTGCTGTCAGCCAAACAATGTAGGCTGGCGACCCCCAGGGGGAGAGCCTTCTCTGTGGGGGCACCTACCCTCTGGAATAGGGTTTAATATAAATAAATAAATAAATAAATAAATATCAATAACAATAGTCTAAGTGCTATTGCTATTGATATATGTGTATGTATGTGTATATGTAGATAGATAGATATACATATATGTATACATATACTGTACATGCATACATACATACATATATCTTTTAGTACCAGATCTTCTAGTATTTACATTGCAATCCTATACATTTATACTGGAAGTAAATTTCAGTGAATTCAGTGGGGTTTGTTCCTAGGAACAAACATAAACATAACATTACCCTAAACTAAAGACATTTCATGTAATACGAAAAAGTGTAAAGGATGGATGTATTTATCCCCTCTAATAAATTGTTCTTTCTTAATTAACAGTAGCTGAAAACATAGTTTATTTCAAACATTATTATAGAAAATCCTTATTTTTATATCTGTTCATATATAATATAGATCTATATTACTCAGAAACGAGCGCAACAGTGTGTTGATATTGTGAAGGTGAGCAATAAAAAATTCTTCATGGTAGAGTAATACATATTTTAAAATGTTTTATTTGTAAATTAGCAATTGGCTCTCCAATGCTATGCTGTCCAGGTACAAATACATGTATAAGTATGTATATATGTAAATCAAATGTAAATACCACAATGTAGACAGTTTTTAATTTTTTTGTTTTTGGACAAAGGGCTGCAACAACATAATTCTAAGGCAAAGCCCAAGTCATTGATCTAAATTCTCCTCTTCAAATGTTACAAATGTTTCAAATGTTACATCTGGGGTTAATTCTCAATCTGTGTTGTTCTTGGAAACCTGCAAAAAAAAATTGCTAGTAGTAGGAAAGGTAAAATAACCACCTTTTATTATCAGTGACATCCTTCTCTTTGGTGCTCCAGCATTATTATTTTTTAATTTTTTTGAGGCATTCTGAGTGTGATGAAGTGTGAACCAATGTTTTCAAAAGACCCAATATAGTCTGATTCATCTGTTGCTTTGTCCTCACTGTCACTGGTACATGAAACCCAGTAGTGAATCACAGGTCATAAGATCTTCCAAGTATGTAATATTTAAATGTTCACAACCAGTCAAGGCTCTTCTGTCGCAAACTGCTCTGTGTTTTTATCTCTCATTAATTTCATAGGAGATGACAGTTCATAGCATTGCACAAGATTTGATCTTTAGAGAAGGAGAATGTGTTTTATAACCTAGATATTTTCTTAAAATTTGATGTGATACCAGAGACTTTTGTTCCTTCCAACAATAGCTGATCAGAAGTTTGCTTCTCAGAAATTAGGAAAGAGGGGATCTTAGATACAATTGATTTATGCAGTAGATTTTCTATGTGCTGTCTAGCTTGATATATCAGGGCTGGAATTTCTAATTTTTCAAGCAGCAGGTAGGATATAACTGAACAATATTTGTCTAGATGAAATTCTTTTTAAACTTTGTGGAACCTAGTATAAAATAATAATGCATATTACAATAAACTTCACACATACTGTTAAATCCATGCAACAATAATATAGTTGTTCTTTGCTTTTAACAAAAGCATACTTGAATGAACTGTCTTGAATTGTATAATAATATCCTGATTCTAAAAATAAGGACACCTACAGTCATGCTATAATCAACCAACACCCTGTCTTACACCAAGCAAGTTATGTAGGTCCATTTGATTGTGTTGCATATGAACTAAGATTGCACTCTAGTGGATGTCACTAACAGATCTAGACAATTGCACTGAAATTGTTGGCCCTGATGCCTATATATGAAATATAGATAGTTGTTAACCTGAACATAGGATGATACATAGCTTATTTGTAATTTTCAGTTAGTTCAGTTCAGTTAGTTCAGTTGTAGCTTCTCTAGTTTCAGTTACACTCATTCATGCTACTAACATTGAAGTCAGCCATTAGTATATGTGTTTTTAAAATTCAGGGTTAAAACCAGGGGTGGGTTCTATTTACCATTACTACCGGTTCACAATGGGAGCATGCGCACGCTATAGCGCATGTGCACAGATGATGACATCCGGGGTGGTGGGCAGGGCCTCCCGCTAGTTTTATTACTGGTCCTTGTGAACCGGTCCGAACCAGGAGCAACCCACACTGGTTAAAACCTTTATCTTTCCTCTGTTTGCTATTCTAATTCTTGCTGGCTCTAGTTGCATACAATGCTCTACTTTTTTCTTTACTTTTTCATATTACGTTTAAAAAATTTCTACCCATATCCGCAATTTTGTAATTTTTTTGTTTTAAGAGAATAATTAAAAACAATTTTGAGCGACTTCTGTATGACGGGCATGAGAAATATATTTCAATAATTATACTGCTAAAAAGACAATGGTATACCGATCTGCTTTGGTGATAAGCTTACCAAAAATTATTTTGGACACGCATATACATGCTCAAATAGCATAAGCAGACTCCTGAAATGGTCACATTAAGCTTTCAGGAGGACCTGATGGCTTTACAACTCTAGCAGTAAATTGGTACACCAGACATGTGAAATAGCTCCAAGTGCTTTGCGCAGCCCTACAAGACACATAGTCAATTTTGTTTACTAGATCTTTTCCTATATTTGGTTCAGAATTTCAAACCTGTATCAAAAAGAAAAAATAGAAATCCATTTTATCCAAACCTGAATCAAAAAGAAATAGCTACACCATTTCATAGTTAGTTAAAATGAGCATTTTTTCAACATTTCCATTCTGTACTACTCATTATTCAGCATTAACAGCTTTGTTTTAAATTAATGCCTAGTAATCCAGATTGGTGCTGCAGTTTGAGCATTTAATCTATTCCTTCATACAAGGCAAACAAGTGCAATGTAGAGTGGATGCAACAGCTGTACCTAGCACATACCATGTGGATAATACTTGAAACAAGATTATAAACTAGAACATAGAACAACAAAATTGGAAGGCACCGTGGAGGTCTTCTTGTCCAACTGCCTGGTTGACCAAGAGATACCTACACCATTCCAGATAAATAGTTATCCAATCTCTTTCTGAAAACCTCCAGTAATGGAGTACCTACAACTTTGGGATGCAAGCCATTCCACTGATTGTGTATCTCAACCTTGGCAACTTTAAGATGCTGTCTTAAATGACTGTCCCAAGTCATTTCCAAGGTTGAAAACACTATATAACAGAATAATAGAGTTGGAAGAGACTTTGGCGATCTTCTAGTCCAACCCCTTCTAGACCAGTTCTAGAAGACCCTATACCATTTCAGACAAATGGCTGACCAATCTCTTAAAAACCTCCAGTGTTGGAGCACCCACAGCTTCTGGAGGCAAGTTGTTCAACTGATTAATTGTTCTAACTGTCAGGAAATTTCTAGTTCTAGTTTGGATCTCTCTTTGATGATCTTCCACCTGCTATTTCTTGTCCTGCCTTCAGGTGGTTTGGAGAATATGTTAACTCTCTCTTCTTTGTGGTAGCTCCTCAAATATTGAAATATCTGTTACCCCAGTCCTGCTTTTCATTAGATTAGATATACCCAGTTCCTGCAACCATTTTCATATGTTTCAGCCTCCAGTCCCCTAATTACCTTTGTTGCTCTTTGTATTCTTGAATCTCAACATCTTTTTGATATCATGAAACCAAAACAGGATGCAATGTTTTAAGTATGGTCTTATAAAGATATTATAATTATAAAGTTATTATAATAAAAGTATTATAAAGTGGTACTTCACATGTTCTTGATTCTATCCATCTGTTCATGCAGCCTAGGATTGTGTTAATTTTTTTGGCAGCTGCAGCACACTGCTGGCTCATATTTAAGTGGTTGTCCACTAGGACTCCTAGACGCCTCTCACAGTTACTACTATTGAGCCAGATACCACTTGTTCTATATCTGCATATTTGGTTTTTCTTGCCTAAGTGTAAAATCTTATTTTTTTAAACTTATATACAGTAAATCATAGGAATCCTGATATTTTTATTATGTGAGGGCAAGCTTTTGGCATTACAAAAAATGGATGAGTCACATGTTATATTTACAATTTGATGTAGCGTGTAGAGTATAGACAATTTCATTATAAAGCCCCTAAAACTCAAATCAGTGTTTGAGACAATTCATTTCATGATATAAATTAAAGTATACAGAGACTGTAGTACTATATGAATATATTTGCAACATATATTTTTCTGGATAGATAGAAAGCTGTATTATAGTAAATCAGATAATCATATATAGATAAGCATTGTCTACATCAGTTGCCTCTTGGTTTCCAGAATTTTATTTATTTATTTATTTACTTATATACTTTTCTGGTAGCATGCCCAGCAGGAATATCTCAGGTTTCAAGTCTATGTGTTGTTTTATCATAGCTTCTAGCCATATGCAAATTTTCTTCCAATATTTTTTTTGTTTTCGGGCACGTCCGACACATGTGATAATATGAATCTGGTGTTTGGTTACATTTCCAACATTTGACAGATTTATCTTTGTACATATTTGCTATTCTTACAGGTGACAAGCGCCATCTATAAAACATTTTATAGAGATTTTCTTTACATGCTGTAAGTTTGTAATTTCTATTCCAAAATTTCTGCCATTTGTCTAATTCAATTGTATAACCAATATTCTTAGCCCAAATTATAATAGTTTCTTTTACTTGTTCTTCCTCCAATTTAATGGTTACTAAATAATTATATATCCTCTTAATTAATTTTTCATCTGCTCCCATTAGCATCTGATCTAGCTCATTTGGTTCTTTATAAAACCCATACCCCTTCCTGTCTTTTTCATATCTGGATTGTATCTGTAATTGTGGCCATCATGATACGTCAATCCCTGATCTGTTTAGTCCTTATTTAGTTTTTAGTTCTTCCCTTTCATTTAGTATGTCCTTATAGCTTATGATTTTTCCATACTTATGACATTTGGATGTATCACTGCCTCCATTGTAGATAACCAAACTGTTATTTTCAGATAATGTTGCTCTTCGATTTTGGTCCATACTAGTAGTAATGCCTTCCTAATGTGGTGCCTCTGGAAGTAGCTATGTATCTCACCCTTCTCGTACCATAGAAAGGCATGCCATCCCAATTGCAAATCATGACCCTCCAGTGTTAGTAAACTTGTATTCCTCAAATTAACCCACTTCTTCACCCACATAAATGCCGATGCTTAGTAGCATAACTCCCAATCCGGAAGGCCAAAACCTCCTCTACTCTTGTAGCATTTTTATTTTATTCTCGCTTTTTTACCTTGCCATACAAATTTTAATATCATCTTATTTAATTCTTCAAAATATTTTTCCCCCAGCTTTATTGGGATTGTCTGAAACAGGTACAATAATCTCGGCAAAATATTCATCCTAATTGTAGCTATTCTACCCCATAGAATTGGGTAAAAATTGTAAGTTTTTTCAATTTTCCAAGTCTGTTTTAATTTGTGCTTTCAATTTCTCCTAGTTATCTTCTTTGAGAGATACATGTCTTGCTGTTAATTGGGCTCCTAAATATTTAACTTTCTTTACAATTTGCATGTTCATCATTGTAAATTCTATCTTCTGTTTATCTATAAAGTTTTAATCATTTTCTCTTTGTTTATTTTTAGTTCTGCAACTGCACCATATTCTTCTATTTTTGCAATTAATTTAGGTCCTGTTTCCTGTGGATCTTCTAGAATGAATACCAAATCATCAGCGAATGCCTATAATTTATACTCCTCCTTTTTTATTCTCATGTTTTATTTCACTATCTTGTCTAGCTAGCGTTTCTAGCTAACACAATTTGTTTTAATTGTAAGAACATAAACTGCCAATTCAAATTGTCAAAAGCTTTCTGTGCATCAAGAAAAATCTGCTTTCCGGAGTGCATCTCGTAGTATTCCAATGTATTCAGGATCATCCACATATTGTTTTTAATTTGCCTCTTGGGTAAAAATCCATTCTGATCTACATGTATGAAGTCATTCAAAAATATTTTCAGTCTATTTTCAATTATTGAGGCATATATTTTATAGTCTATGTTTAACAATATCGGTCTATAGTTTTTTATTTGTAGTAAATCAGAGTCTTCTTTAGTTATCTGTGTTATAATTGCCTCTTTCCATGTTTTGGGAATCTTTGCTTCAAACAGTGTTTCATTGTAGATTTCAAGTATAAATGGACCTAAGGTGTTGTAAGTATTTATAGAATTCTGCCGTAAGCCATCTGGTCATTTTGGTCATTTTCCAGTTTCCAGAATTTTAAACAGGAAGGCTTCCTTTCCAAAAAATTTTGTGTCTATTTTGCATAAAATGCAGATCATCTACCATTTGCTGTCACTTTTCTCCATCTGTTTGCTTGGTCTGAGTGTTTGTCACATTTTCATGTAAAATGCATTTACAAGTGTAAATTACATCCATGAGAGCAGTTATTTCAGCAGCATCTGCAAGGAAAGTGGTCAAAACAAGCAAATTGTAGTTGTGGCATTGCAATCAAAGCCCTGTCCTTTTTATATGACTGGGGATGCCATTTTGCTTGTTGCCATTTTACTAAAACATCCTTCTTTCTGCTATATTAGAAGATAGCACTGTATATAGCCAAGCTGTATGGGGAAAGAGTAGGAATGTGACAGTTAATCTAATATGGACATTTTCTGGTAGAATTTGAATTGTTTGAGAATGGCATTACAGAAAAGAATGAATGATTTCTCCATTCTTGTCTCAATGCATAGACATTTTTTAAAAATTGTGCCTGAGCTTATTTAGAAGGTAGATAATGTATATTTTCTTATGTGTTAGGTGATGTTTTAACTGAAATAATTCTTAATGAAAAGAAAGAAAGAAAGAAAGAAAGAAAGAAAGAAAGAAAGAAAGAAAGAAAGAAAGAAGAAAGGAAGGAGGAAGGAAGGAAGGAAGGAAGGAAGGAAGGAAGGAAGGAAGGAAGG
>WNWU01000048.1:10088149-10101420 GCA_012654045.1 Ptyas mucosa
AGGAAGGAAGGAAGGAAGGAAGGAAGGAAGGAAGGAAGGAAGGAAGGAAGATCTTCTAACTAAACATATACCTAATTTTCAGTTAAGAGTCTTCCCTACATATACCACTTCTCATATTGTGGATCTAACACCTTGTCTGATATTGTTTAATAAAAAGCTCAGTGATTTTCTGATGCTTCTATGCATAGGGAAAATGGTACTAATTACAACAACAAAGTAGTTTTTGCAGTTTTGAAAAACTTTGAATTTAGCACCACAGGGACATTGGGTGATAAATTTGAGTAATGGCATTTCATTCAGTAGGAATCAGTAGGAAAATTTAATACAAATTTTACCAGGTCAATAATTAATTTTCTTTATGCCAGAAATATGCTCAATTTCTAGGTTTTATGGTTCTATTACATGGCACTTTAGAATAACCAGCAGTTATGAATGCATTAAAACTGTTATTTCAATATTTCTACAACAAGGATAAAATCCTATGTTAGCTTCTTGTGACAACTGCAAAAACTACTATTACTAATCTTTTTACCTTTGGGGTATAACTTCACCAAACCCTGTCTTAAACAAATTGCATTTAGCCACCTAAAGCACATTGCACTTAGCTATCAGGTAGTAAGGGGTTGTTTTCCCTTAAAATAATGCAGAGCTTGCTACAATGTTCCACCCAGACATTTTATCTGGGTGTCTTTTGTCTTCTAGTGTAAAAACAATGTGGATGCTAGGATTCATCACATAGTTTCAGAGATGTTATGGGTGTGTAAGGTATCAATTTCTTCCTGCCCATTTATAATCAAAACATAATTTAGTGTAAGACATTTAAAAATTTTATTCTGTAGATACTTAACAGCTGAATTCTTCAAAGCCATTATGAACAGATTGCCTTGTTGATAAGATTTGATAAGGAAAAAATTAATAGAAATGGCTTTAATAAAATAATAAAGTGTGGACACTAAGTCTTCATTTTATTTTATATCAAGTGAAATAATTGTTGGAAGCTTATTTGTAAAATGAATGCATGCATTTCAGAGAAATATGTATTAATTGAAATTGTAGGATGAGAGAATTTACTTTTTGAAACATACACAGAATTTTCTCTCAGAAGCCTTAGAACAGCTGCAAACCAGAGCTACTTCACGGATATACTAAGATAAATGGGGTTTCAACCTGGCAGTTAGTTGTAGATCTGATCAACAGGTTTTCCAGTAATACAATACTTATAATTAATAATATTTCAGTTTCACCGTAGTTCATTTATCTTTTCCCCCCACATATGTCTGCATATTAATTATGAAGGAACCTATCCTATCTGCAACCAGAAAATTGTTTTACAATGTAATTTGGAAATATGTAGATAATCTGTTTGCCAGAAAACAAATCTAACTGGATTAGCGGAATATGAATAATTATGTATATACTTAGCATAGAAGTGACCGATTAGAGAGCCATATGACTGGTTCACAAGTGTAGGCTTGGTCACTTTATACTTAAAGACTGGATAGATCTGTGAATCATATTTATTTATTATTTAATGCCACTAATCTCAGTCTGGGTGGCTTACAATATAAATAGATAGAATTATGACTATCTAGATGCATATTAAAAAAGATGACTGAAGGCATGGAATTTGCCTATTCTGTAACATTTCAATGTCTTCAGTATTGTAATCATACGAATCTATGGAATCAATGTATAGCCAGAAAAGTTCCCATGCTGCACATCTAAAAAGTACCATGTTTGACATAAATATAAAAAGTAATATTAACCTTCTGCTTCTATATTGGAGTGGCTCATTCACATCTCACAATATTGTAATAATTAAGTGAACTAGCACAGATATATGGTTTCATATTTAGTTTGGTTTAGTTAATGTTACATTTTAAACAAGGATTGGTATAAATGTTCCAGGTCTTGCTTCTATAACAAGAATATCACAACCCGATACATTTCTTTGTAAAATTAAGGCTTGCAGTTACTAACCTATGGTCTTCTCAGTTCTTTGCATGATAAAAATAACCATACATGATCTGCAGAAGCAACTGATCTGCAGAAGAATCCATGATTTGCATGATCTGCAGAAGAATCCATGGTTTCAAGATGAGTATAAGGATGTCTTTTCAATTTCTTATCATTTCAATTTAAATAGGGGTGATTATTCTCCTGAATAGCTTGGATTCTAGTGATTAAACTAAAAGAAACTACTTTGAAAGAAGTTGCTTTTCTTGAGTTTAATTTAACTCAACTGCTGTTGTTGTAAACCAGAAACACCAAGAGAATGTTGTGTATCTTTGCTTAATATATTATTTCTGAAAAATACTACAATTAAAGTATGTAAGTTGTTTAATACCACAAAAACAATTTCATTTATGTAGACATTTAAGTCTGTAGCTAGTTTTAATCATTCCTTAATTGTTGCTATTAAAGTATTTAGTTGGCCTGGAGCTCATGTGATTTCTGTTCAAGATGTTCAGAATTGCACTAAATTAAATGTTGTTAATGTTAAAAATATGAGCTTCCACAAACTATGTGGTCAAGACTTTTGCTATGCTAAGCCATTGCTGTTGAAATGCTTATGACAAATGAAAGAGGGAATCCTGTTTTTGGCACTGCTACTTAAGATGATCATGTTAATTGCATCTAAGACTCAACTTGTTTATAGTATTTACCTTTTAGCACATAATGCAGCAAAGTATTTTATATTTATTTAGCAAAAGATGTATATACAGAGAAAAAAGCTAAAGAAAATATAGTTAAATAGAACTATATAGAAAATAGAATTCCTTTATGAGAAAAATAATTTGATGACACATCTGTAACACAGGAGACTGCATTGAAGATTAATTCACTTGCATTGTTTAAAAATAAGATGCTATTATATGGAGAGAAATGATGGTAAATGGGGGCTTCTCTAAGGCAAACCAGTGATCTCTAAAATGTTTACAACAAGCTTGTGCAATGTGTCTCACTAAGTCAAATGTAACCTCACCAGCAGTGGTGGGCTGCTGTCAGATGTAACAACCGGTTCTCCTGGTACTGAAAATGTTAGCGCGCACGCTCTCACTTCGCTCACGTATGTGCCTTCCGCATATGCACGCGGCATTGAAAAAGCGGCAATTATATAGGACATGATAGCACCAGCGTGGGTGGGCGGGGCCAGCCACTGGTCAGAACTACTGGTTTTGAACTGGCAGCAGCACACCACTGCTCACCAGCCATACTTATGGTAGACAAGGCTGCTTGACAATTCCACCATTTCTTCAGGTCTACACCAGCAGCAGAAGTATTTGTAGAGAAGTCCCTATGTGATTAAGCCATATTTGGCTGGTGGATTATATTTGCTTTCATTGATGGCCAATTATTCAAGCCTGGTTTATAGTCAATATATTTTTGCATGTTGTGTGACTTAAGAAACATGAGGGACCCAGGCTGTCAGGATCAAAGCACTTTAAATTTGGCTTACAAATAAACGGAAGGTAAACAAAGATGATGCACTAAGCACATTTCAAAAGAATAAATTGATGTCACAGTTAGGTGAAATAGTGACAACTGCCACCTTTTCAGTAAATGCTAGAACTGGCCACCAGTTAAGTTGTGCAAATGCACTTGTAGTCTTGGAGTTCAGAAACAGTGGGAGAATTAGAAACCTTCCCAAGCAGTAACTTTTTATTACAGTTTTCATTTGGTTGAATAACAAGAAATAAAAGGAGGAGGACTGTTTGTTTTTTTAAATAGCGAAACTTACTCTTATTCTTACAGACACCACTTAAAGATTTGCACAATAAAAAAATCTGCATGATAAATGTATCTATGTAATTTAAAACATCAGTGTTATTAACACAAATCTCTGAATGGCAGTTTATTTCTTAATGTTCTCTAGTTAAGAAGAACAAAATACAAACAAAAACAAAGGGATAATAATATTTTGTAATTTGTGATTGTGTTTAGCTTGGAAAAAAGTTATTGCTTTCATAAAAATGTAAAAGAAATAACTGGACCAATGTTTGAATATGTCACTTTGCTTGCTAAAGAATAGTTATTAACCCCCATGCAAAATAAAGCTTATCTTTTTGGTACTTATTAAAATTAATTTAAATATATTACATTCTGTTTTGTTTTGTCTGTGTACCTTCTCTTCATCTTTATGTATCTTGCAAAATGAAAAGAAAAAAACTACCATGATGAAAGACGTGCACATAAAAGCTAAAGAAAACATGCTCTTCTACTTCCCATTTATTTATTTATTATTTATTTTTAGACATTTTTAATCCCACTTTTGTTATTTTTATAAATAATAAAATAAAAAGTGACATATATAATACCATTTTCTCCACAACAATCACACACACACATATCAGGCATAGGCAGGGTCCAGGCAGTTCAAATGAATATAGGTTTATTGTATGCTAATACTCTCTAAAGAATCTGAACTACCATCAAAGTAAATTGGTGGTAGATAAGAGTCAACGGAATTCAAGGATTGAATTTAGAAACCTTGTGGGTGTGAAGTGACTCGAGACTGATGTCGCACTTGATCCCTCCCTTGGGCTCTTATCTGTTCATCTGCTACAATACATACATAAAGCTTTTTACACACACACACACACACACACACACACACATATCCCATAAAATCTTACAAATAGATAACAATGTTCTCAGTAGCAATTGAGGAGTTTGGTTGATACTGCTTCCCATGGACCTTATAATCCAAATGGGTCTTGGGGGAAAATGTACTCTGCCTTCTCTGTATGCAAAAATCAGTTGAATATGATACAATTCTTCAAGATGCATTATGCTTTATTTCGTGGTGTGCAAGAAAAAGATGCAACATCTCAACTGTCATCCCAGAATGCAAGACATGGAATAATAAATTTGAGTTATTGGAAGAGAATTCCAGTTCTTGGGTAGGAAATGTTTCCTAATGGCAAGAGAAATTCAAAGTACAAGTGGTGGACAAGTCACCACTAGATAAAGCTGAGGCCATACAGCCATTTTGCACAGATGCCGAGAGTCAGATTCCAGAACATGGAATTAGATATAGTTGCTTAAATAGCCATTCCATTTTTTTTATCCTATCAGAAGAACAAAGAAAAAATGGGGCAGGGGAGTTCCTCTGTTTTCCAAAAATCCCCCCAGTCAGAATAATGAGGAAGTAGTGTGGGTGTCAGATCCGTGTATCTGCCATTCCTCGTGGAAGAAGGGGGGAATTGGATTTGTCACATTTAGTTCTTTTTCCTATGTATTCTAAGTATCCTATTTCCTGCCTGGTCCTCTTGGTATAAATTTTAACCTGATTTATAACCATTGCCTGGCGCTAAAAATGCCTGGAGAATTCTCACCTCTGGGGAAATGAGAGGGGAGGGGGACGTGTGGATTGCAAGATGAGCCTGAGAAGTTCTTCTTATCTGATTCTCAGAGAGGCCGGTACGATATTATCTTCACACCGGCGGATTGGTGGGAATTCACATCGGACAGTGGGGAGGGGTTCCTAATTTCCTTTATCCTGGACTGCATGCCCTGAGGGACCTCAGAGCCTGCTTTGCATCTTGACTTGCTTTCATCCCTTTTCAATAAAAAGGTTCCTTTTGAAATACAAAGTTTTCAAGAGTTCATAATTTCTTGGAAGGGGGGAGAGGCTGGTCCTTACATAAAGCAGGCTCTGCAATAGTGGTCAACCCAAAGAGGAATCCCCCCCTCTTAATTTCAACTCTACCGAGGGACCCTACAACAATGTCCGAACGAAGCAGCGAACAAGGGAAAGCCGAGTGCTGGGGAGAAACCTCGACAACTACCCAGCCAGACACCGGCTCCACATGTCCCATTGAGGACATCAAAGTTATCCTTGAAAGTTCCATGAAGCCCATGCACAAGGCGCGCACGCTCGCTTCACTCATGATCCTGTAGCGAACCAGTAGTAAAGGTAAGTAGAACCCACCCCTGGTCCTCACCTCCTGCTTCATTTTCTACTCTCACTGCTACAAACACTACTAGTACCATTATTACTACTGCTGTTGCTGGAACTGCTCCTAATTTCATTTTCTAATGGCTCTGTATACTCTGTTTCATTATTTTTCCTTACATTCTGTTCACTATCTCTTGGCTAAATACCTTCACTTTCTCTTTTCACTAGCTCAGTTTCCTCAGTTTGGTTTATCTGCCTGCCTGACATTCTCTTTACCTTCCTCCATTTATCTTGTTTTTCCTTAGGCAATGACCATGACCATATCTCTTGGTACTTACTGGATTCATTACAAATACTACCTACTCTAACCACACTTGTAGTGAACTGCTCAGGAGGTATACCTTTATTACACCTTTCAGATCTCCTAGGTATAACTCTGTTTGCCTTGAGTTTTTCCTACTCTCAGGATACACCCTGGATTTTGCCTCTTTACAAACAGCACAATCTAAGTACACACTGGCACACTAGGTCTGGCATCTTCTGCAGTACTCTAAAACTTGCATGCCCCAATCTCCTATGCAATAAATGTACACAATTGTCATGTGTGGGAGTGTTTATAAGTATTCATGCACAACTATTCTCTTGCTTTCCTAATATGTATAGATTATCCTGCTTAACATCTCGTGCATTAATTCTTCCACCTTTTCTTATGGAGTATTGTTCTCCTGCAAACAATATTTCATAACCGTGACTATCTAACCTGGAAATACTCAACAGATTATGATCTAGGTCAGGTACATATAAGACATTGTCTAATGTTTCTCCTATCTCAGGTACATAGACTTTATCTTCCCCTTTAACAGCAGATTGTTAACCATTAGTCAAACTAACAAATGTTTGCTTAGCTGGTCTCAAGCCAGAAAACGTTTGTGGATTATTAGCAATATGCTGATTTGCCACACTGTCCAACACCTAAGTGTTCTTGGTGTTTTCTAACTCTGTTGCTGCCAGGGAAAACAACGACGATGAAGGACCACTCCTTATGTGTTGAGTAGCCCTACCCCCTTGTCTCTCTGCTCCTCTGTTTCTCCTCTCAGGGCAGCATCTCTGGAGATACTCTGTAGAACTACATGTGAAGCAATGTTTCAGTGTGTAAACAGTCTCAGCTGCTCTGCTGGCTTCCTGGGATGCTGCAGATGTTGGCTTGTGCTAAGCATTATCTCCTCTCTTTCCTATTCACCTCTCCAGCCATTTCTGTACTTCCTCCAATAATCAGCCAGTCAAATACATCATGGTTAAGTCCCTCTCTTGTATAGACTCTACTAGTCACGAGAACGTCCCATGAAGTATCTAATGAACTGAGCACCACATATACCTTGTGTGCCTCAGTAAACATTCCTCTTTCCTCTAGCTCTTGGAATGTCTTTCTCATAGCCTGCAGATGGGTAGACATGCTCTCCCCCAGCTTCAGTTGCGCTCTATACAGTCTCCTTGTCAGCAACACTTTACTGCCTGCAGTCACTCTAACATACACACTGTGCAATGCCTCTCAGCACTCTTTCACAAACTGAAGACCCCTCATGTGTATCAGTTGACTGTCCACTAAAGCCAGAATTATGCTGGATAATGCCTTTTCATTTCTTTGCCAGTCCCCATCATCCAGGACTGCTGGTGGATTAGTAACTGTCATCCACAACTCCTCCCTTTGCAAGTACATCTCCATCTTTACACTCCAGGAGAGATAGTTTGTCTCATTCAGCCGAGACCACCAAACCTCCTCCCATTACACTGATGAAAGCCAGGTTGCTTGTTTCCGTTACAAGCACTAACTACTAACACACCACAATGCACAGTCCCCCTAGCTCTAGTGCAAGCTCTCACTGGGTTTCTCTTCTCTGGTTTCTCTAGTCACTCTGGCCTTCTCTCTGGACTGGGCCCATAACTTGTCAGAGTGCACACAATGTGACTATTTTGAGGCAACCCAGGAGCAAAATATAGTAAACAGAGGTTTGTCTTTCAAATAGTGGTTTGAACATACATGTACTAGGCAAAGTCAGGCAGTGGTTTATCTAGTACATACACGTATTAGGCAAAGTCAGGCAATCAATCATCAACTACAGCATGGAAGCACACATGGAGATAGAGACACCCTCACAGGGGCTCTCTTATATATACAGCCTCTTAAAGTCATATCAGCCCAAAAACCTTGCTGACTCATTCCCTGCCTAATATCATTGTAACAGCTGGTCAAGTATTTCCCTGACAAAGTCGTCCTTCCTTTCAGCCTTTCTTTCCTATTTCTCTCCCTCTCTCTTTTTGCTTCCTTTCTCTCCTTATCTCCCTCTTTTAATTTTTCCCTTTGATCAAACACAAAATTGGCAATTCTGCACAATTCCAAAATTTCTATTGTGGACTGGTTGGATACAATCCTATGAAAATGGCCCCATATTGTTGCTGGCCAATTGGTCAACGAAAGCCAAGGATAGGATTTGGTGGTCCTTGAGGTTGCTTGTATCCAGGTGGGCATAGGCAACTCTGGGTTCTAGGAGACCCAGAAGGTATCAGGTGTCTCTCCTTCCCTTTGTACCATATGCTGGAACTCTGACCATTTTAACAGTTTCTGTCCTACCTCTTGTAGGACAGAAACTGTTGTCCTACCTCTTGTCCTACCGCTTCCAGCAGGTTTTCCTTAGCTTGACTATATTCGTCCCAATGGGTAGCAGTGTTGTAGTACCAGTTGGGCGACTTCAGTGGCTATGCAATTCTTTTTTTTAATAAAAGTTTTTTTTATTAAACAAACATTACATCATTAATCAGTGTGTCATCTGGGTACAAATTTTTTGTGTCATCATCTTTAATGCTTACCACCATTATATATATGTGTGTGTGTGTGTGTGTATGTGTATGTGTATGTATATGTATATGTATATGTATATATATATTTGCTTTTACATTTCAATTTAATATATCTTCTATTAAAACATTTTCTTTCCAAAATTTTTAATTTTATACCTTTTGTCTATATTCATTTTCTATCCAATGATAAAATTGCCCCCATATCTTAAAACTCCAATTCTTCCTTCCCTTTAATTGCCAATGTTAATCTATTCATTTCTGCACATTCTAATATTTTCTTAATTACCTCTCCCTCCCACTTTCCAATTTTGTGCAAATACAATTCTTGCTGCAGTTATTACATGAATGATTAAATATACATTTTATTTATTGAATTTCTCAAATAAAATACCTAACAAAAACAACTCTGGTTTTAAATCAATATGTTGCTGTGTCATTTTCTCTAACCATATTCAAATTTTTGCCCAATAATTTCTCACTTCTGCACATGTCCACCACATATTGTAATACAATCCCGGTGTCTGGTGGCATTTCCAACATTTAGTTGATTTATCTTTAAACTTTATCTTTATCTCCGGTGACATATGCCACCTATAAAAAATTTTATACAAATTCTCTTTATATGCTGTTGCCATTGTTAACTTACAATTTCTTTTCCATAGCTGCTGCCATTTATCTAGTTCTATTGTATATCCAAAAAATTTTGCCCATGCTATCATTGTTTCTTTTACTTGTTCTTCTTCTAATTTAATATGAAGTAAATAACTATACAACTTTTTAATCATTCTCTCTTCCATTCCTGTGAGTATCTCATCCAATTCTGTCATCTCCAAATAAAAACCATATAACTTGATATCTTTTTCATATCTCAATTGTATTTGTAAATGTGTATACCAAACCATATCAATCCCTTGTTCTTCTAATTCTTGTTTCGTTTTCAATTCCCCCTTTTCTGATAAAATATATTTATATCTAATAATATTTCCCATATTGATAATATTTGGATGTATTAATGCTTCCATTGCTGAAAGCCATATTGGTATTTTCAGGTAATGTTTCTCTCTAACTTTTTCCCATACTACTAATAAAGCATTTCTTACATAGTGTCTTTGAAAATACTGCAGCTGTGTATCTTATTCTTCCTATATCATAAAAATGCATGCCAACCCATTTGTAAATCATGTCCCTCCAATGTCAATAACCTTGTATTTCTTAGTACAATCCATTCTTTTACCAATGATAATGTTGCTGCCTGATAATCTAGTTCCCAATTTGGTAGTCCAAATCCTCCTCTAAGTCTTGCATCTTGTAACATTTTTATGTTATTCTCACTTTTTCCCCATTTCCCCTTGCAATAATAATTTCATTATTATTTTATTAAGATTTCCAAAGTATTTTTTTTCTAATTTTATAGGTATTGTTTGAAATAAGAACAACAATCTTGGTAATATATTCATCTTAATTATTGCTATTCTTCCCATTAATGATAATTGTAAGTTTTTCCATCTCTCCAAGTCCATCTCAATTTGTCTTTTCAATTTATAGTAATTATCTTCCTTAATCTTGCTCTTAATTGAATTCCTAGGTATCTTACATTTTCAGTAATCTGAATATCTAATTTTTCCATTAACTCCCTTTTCTGCTTCTCTGTGATATTTTTCACCAATATTTTCATTTTATCTTTATTAATTTTCAACCCTGCCACTTCTCCATATTCTTCTATTTGTTTTATTAATTTTGGCCCTACTTCTTGCGGCTCCTATAAAATAAACACTAAGTCTTCTGCAAATGCTTGCAATTTATATTCTTCTTTCTTAATTCTCATACCTTTTATCTCTTCATTTTGTTTTATATTTCTATTTAATACCTCTAATGTCAACACAAATAGTAACGGGGATAGAGGACATCCCTGCCTTGTACCTTTCATGATATTAATCTTCTCTGTCATTAACCTTCTCTGTCCATTTAGCATCATCTTTGCTGATTATTTATAATAAATTGTTTTGATCATATTTATAAATATCCCCCAAAATTCATAAATTTATCATAAATTGCCAATTCACATTGCCAAACGCCTTCTGCACATCCAAAAACATCAATGCCATTTGTTTTTCTGAGTGTGCTTCATAATATTCCAAAGTATTCAAAATTAATTTCATATTGTCTCTAATCTGTCTCTTTGCATTATTGATACAAATATCTTGTAATCTGCATTTAACAGAGAAATTGGGCTATAATTTTTTATTTGTTGCAAGTCTGTAATTTCTTTTGGTATAAGAGTAATATATGCCTTCTATCTTCGCTTCTACCAGGAATTCATTAAAACCTCCAGCATTGTATTACTTATTACATCCTGTAATCTTGTATAAAACTCTGCTGGCAATCCATCTGGGCCCGGCATTTTGCCATTCTTTTGTTTTTTAATTCCTTCTGTTAATTCCATCATCATTATCCTTTCCTCTAATGCCTTCTTGTATTTTTCTGGTATTTTGGGTAATTCAGAATTTTCTAAGTATTGTTTTATCTTTTTTCCTGAGATTGTCTATAGAGTTTCTCATAGTAATTCTGTACTATTTTTTCCTTTTCCTCGTTTCCCAAATTGAACTCCTCCTTGCTCTTCAGGTTTTCTTACCTTATTCCAAATTACCTCTAATGAGGAATCAAATAAACCAAAAAACCAAACAACCAAACACAAAAAACAGAGGATGTGTCCATATGGGGGGGGGAAAAAAACCCAAAGCAAAAGCAAAAAGAAAACTTGATCGAACCAATTATTATACAAAAAAAAAAAAAAAAAACAACCTGATGAAGAAAAGTAAAATTGTTATTCAAAAGAAGAAAAAGAAAAAATATCCCAAAAGCAAGACTAGATGTTGCTTCTTCTTTTGCAAACTTCAAAAGATACACTGTTCCAGTTTATTTTAAAAACAATGTTCTCAGTGTATCTCTCCCTATTAGACAAAACAGTTTCTTATCAGTTCAGCAGACATTATCAAGGTCATTTTTGTTCTTATTCATTGAATTTGTTCAGTTCATTGTTTTTTCACTAGTGCTTCTAGGTGGCACTATAATTTATTTCTACACGGGAGAAGTAGAAAAAATAGAAAAAGTTTAATTACAATAGTTCATTCAATCACTTTAATTTAATTCAATTTCATTTAATAGAAATAAAAAATTTGAAAATACTCAATCAGGCTTTCTGCTCTTAGTCTCTTATTCTCCAAATTCTGGTAAATCGTTCAATTTTTTCTTTCTTCATTTGGGAAGGAAACTTTCTTCACCACTGTATTACCGGAGGTGGAAGACCTGACACACGCCCACTCTCCCCTCCTCTCTTTCTGCCATTTTCTTCTTTTTTAGCTATTTCCAGGAGGTTATGAAAAGAAACATATATTTTAGAGAAAAGCAGGCATCTCAGCCAGACGTTCCACACTTCCTTTCACTTCCTCACTTCTGTTGTGGCTGCCCCAGCTTCGTAGCAGCTCTCAATGGCCGCTTTCTCAGTCATCTGGCTGAGAGGCTTTTTCCGACTAACCAGGGAATTTGTGACTTCCCTGTGCATGCCAGTCTGTGCCTCTCTTGTTCACTGTTCCTACAGGACAGCTTCGGTCAAAAAAGACCCCACGATGGCTGTGATATCGACAATTCCTTGGGAGCCCCCCCAAAAAAGTGTCGTTTTGCCACGACGCTGGCCACGCCTTCCTATAGCTATGCAATTCTTATGGGGGTCATTTGCCTAGGCATTGTTATGATAGGCCATTTCACAATCTCGTTGGTTTTCTCAAACAGCTTGGGAATCTCATCCTTTGTGAGAAAGATAGGAAACAATTGCATCATATCCCTCCAGGACAGATTGTCATTGTCAATGATTGGTATGACTCAATCTGTATGCTGCAGGCTACTTCTGCTGACTGCCAGCTGCCTGCAATTCAGCAATTGAAATCTCACCCGGCTCAAGGTTGACTCAGCCTTCCATCCTTTTAAGGTGGGTAAAATGAGGATCCAGATTGTTGGGGGCAATATGCTGACTCTGTAGAGAGGGCTGTAAAGCACTCTAAAGTGGTTTATAAGTGTAAGGTCCAGCCTCTCCCCCTTATTCAAGAAAGTAAAGACTCCTGAAACTTGGTGTTTCAAAAGGAACCTTTTATTGAAAAGAGATGAAAGCAGGACAGAATCAAAGCAGGCTCTGAGATCCCTCAGGCCATACAACTAGGATAAAAGAAATTAGGAACCCCTCCAAACAATCCGATGTGGATTCAGCCAATCTGCAGGTGTGAAGATGTTATTGTACTAGCCGCTCTGAGAAAGGAAATAAGAGGGCTTTCTCAGGGCCATCTTCCAGCGTTGCAGTCCACGTGGCCCACCCTCCCTAACTCTAACTCTAACTCTAACCCTAACCCTAACCCTAACCCTAACCCTAACCCTAACCCTAACCCTAACCCTAACCCTAACCCTAACCCTAACCCTAACCCTAACCCTAACCCTAACCCTAACCCTAACCCTAACCCTAACC
>WNWU01000048.1:10101430-10124451 GCA_012654045.1 Ptyas mucosa
TAACCCTAACCCTAACCCTAACCCTAACCCTAACCCTAACCCTAACCTATTACATTCCCCAAGAGGTGAGAAATTTCCAGGCAACTAAGGTGCCCGTCAGTACCTAACATGGTACTGCCATTCAAATGGAGGGAGGGGGGAGCATGTATTTTATAACCTTTTTCCTGGTGCCTAAGCCCCAATATTCTCACCTTTTGGGAATGAAATAAGGAGGGAGGGCCATGTGAATTGTGTCAGTTGGTTGAAAGTGGAAGAAGATCATGGGAACGGATCCTTATCTGGTTCTCAAGATGGCCATTACAATAAACATATTCACACTTGTGGATTGGCTGAAATTCACATTTGAACTGGAGGGATAGATTCTAGAGCCCTATTTCTAACTGTGCAGTTTGGGAGGGAATTTAGAGTCTGTTTCGCCTGTTATGCTATCACTTCTTCTCAATAAAAGGTTCCTTTTGAAATACAACATTTCAAGAGTCTATACTTTCTTGGGAAAGGAGGATAGGCAAATCCTTACAGTGCCAGGCAATGGTTATAAATCAGGTGAAAGGTTATAGAAGAATGCAAGGCAGGATATAGGATACATAGAAATGAGAAGAGAAAGTAAATGCACGAAGAACCAAATTCCCCACCACCATCCTTCCTCTGAAGAATGGCAGATATATGCTATACTGCCCTCCTTAGAAAAATGGATAGTCCACCTGGAAAGACATAAAACACATAATACACTAGGAATTAGGATGGCTTGTGAGGGTATTTCAGTTGGAATTTCCTTAACATTATAGGGACTTTAACATGTTTCTTGGCTACCCATTCATTCTGTGAGGAGGGTAATGTTTCCAGGCTATTGTGTGGAGCCATGATGAGTGCGTGAGTTGAGGATATATTTGATTTCAAAATGTTCTCCTTCCACCATATGGGGAACTGGAAGCATGGGTAAAGGGGGCCTGATGTTTGAGGTGATTTCTGGCTTGAATAAACTGCAGTGAAATACTGGATAAACCTGTCTAAGTGTTTTAGGGAGGAGGAACTCTACAGTGACAGGGTTAATGATTCTTGTGATGGGGAATGGCCCAATGAATTTGGGTCCCAACTTCTTTGAGGGTTGTAATGATTGTAGGAATTTTGTGGATAAGTAGACGCGATATCTCACTTGAAAGGTTTGGGTTCAACCTGCTTTTTGTCAGCTTGAGTTTTAAAAGCTGCTCTAGCCTCTTGCAAGGCTAGTGTGACTACTGGCCATGTGGTTTGTAAATTTTTCATCTACTCCTTGAGGGAGGGGATATCAGGCTCTTGTGTCAGTAGTTCTGGCTTGGGGGTGAATTCTTGCCCCATGGCCACTTGGAAAGGGGTGAATCCTGTGCTGCTGTATACAGAATTATTGTAAGCTACTTCAGTAAATTGTCCTGTTGGTTGTTTATAAAACTTCTTAAATATTGTTCTAGCACCCCATTTGTCTGGGGGTGATGGGAGGAGCTTAAGCCCTGGGTGGTGCCTAACAGGTTCAAAAAAGCCCACCAAAATTTTGTGAAGTGAATTGAACACCCCTATCAGAAATAATCCTTTGGGGAACACCATGAAGGTGATAAATGTGCACTAGAAACATTTTGGCTAGTTCTTTAGCTGTCAGGATCTTTTGGCAAGGTAAAAAATGGACCTGTTTTGAAAAAAGATCCATGACAACCCAAATAACCATGTTTCCCACGCTTTCAGGCAGTTCTACAATAAAATCCATGGAAATCTCTCTCCAGGGTGCTGAAGGTTTAGTTACAGTTTGTAAGAGTCCTGGGGATTTCCCCTGGTACCTCTTAGCAGCTGCGCAGGTAAAGCAGCTAGCAACATGTCTTTAAGGGATAGCCACCAAATGTCTTTAAGGGATAGCCACCAAAACTGTCTTTTGATCAGATGTAGAGTTTTGACAAATCCAAAATGTCCGGCCAGTTTGGAGTCATGGCATCATTTCATTAGGTCCAGTCTTTGGCTGGCAGGGACATAAAGTTTGTCCCCTACCCAGGTAAGCTGTCTTTAAGCAAGCAGTTGTTTTTGTGGGCTTGGAACCAGTCATCTTTAAGGAGTGCCTCCTTAAATCCTTGAGCTGTTGCATTGTCAGCAGGCAGTTCCTCTTTCACCTGTGCTCGGGTGATTACTTTTGCTGCTAGCTGGGGCTAGCTGGGGTGTTTGAAAGGCTTAATGGTTTCAGTCTTTTTGCTGTTGTATTGGAGTTTTCTGGAAAGGGTGACGGCTAAGAGACGGCTTTTCTCCTGGGAGATATTTGAGCGTAAAGTCAAAATATTTACAGATAACAAATTAACAGAGTTGGAAGGGACCTTATAGGTCATCTAGTCCAACCCCCTCACCATCTTCATCCCCCATTAGGCGTCTCTCCCTCCATTCATGCAACAGGGCCCCTAGGCACGGAGGCATTTGAAGTCATTGCCCAGAGGTACCAGTGACCGCAGAACTATGCCACCACTCCCCCTGTCCAGACCCAGAGCCCACCTGGGCATCCACCAGCTCCACCCTGGCACAATCCTCCCACACCTTTGGCTTCACAGCCAGCTGGGCACACTCCTCTAGTACCTCAGGTGTTGGATCCTCCACCTCCATCGCGGTCTCCACCTCCGGTGGAACTTCCAGCACTGTTCCTTCCACCATCGCCAAATCCAGCAACTCCACCCAACTACCGAGAACAAGCCAAAAAGGCAGGAAAAAGAGGTAGCAGAGCTGACTTTCTCTCAGCCTGTGAGGGCAGACCTGGCAGGAATAAACTGAGTCAATCACGAATGCGGCAAAACTCTGGTTTTACTTCCCATAAACAGGCCATAGCCTCAGAACATGGTGAGATGGCTTAATCAAAGTCCATGTAAAGTCAGCGCTGGGAGCAACCATCTTCCAGTGCGGCTTTTAACTTGTGGACCCCACCCCCAATCATCTGGCTGCCATGCCCACCATCAGCCAACATCTGGCATCGTAATTAGAGGCCAATTTGTCTGGCCACCATGGAGGCTCTCCTGGCAGCAATCCTAGCCGGGACCTTCTGAAATGGCTCCATCTTTGGAGAGCCACCCAGTCCAGCATCGGAGGCATCATCTGGGAAGCGGAGGCTTGGCAGCCACAGGGCATCAGCTGGGCGGTGCAGGGGTCGGCCGTCGTGGGCCATGTATGCCAGAGGCATGCCCATCAGTGCTGAGATGCTGCCTCCATTGCCACTCCATCTACAGCTACTCCTGCTGCCTCGGCCGCTGCCTTTCTTGCCACATTGCACCCTCCCAGAGCTTGACACCTGTAACAGGTGCAGGAAGACCTCAGCAACCAAGTCTCATTCCAGGAGCCAGTGAGGAATTGTCCGATGACATCAACATGGGAGTTGAGGACCACAATCAAGAGAAGGGCGATATGGCTGCTGGACCTGAGTGACTTGAGAGACTAGAGATACTAGATTGTGGTGCACAGCCAGACCTTGGAGGGGATTGCCAGAATGTTCGACCAGCTGAGCTTTGGCAGCATGACCTTGAACCAACTGACTTTGAAGTTCCCTCCTTGGTGGGACTCTCTGTTATCACTTAATACTGATAACAAAACTTGGCAAAACTACAGTAAGCCTATTAGACAAAAAATGACAGCTCAGCTGGGAAATACAAGAATGCAGTGACAATCCCTTTCTTTGCCAGTTGAGCGAACATCAGGTACATCATCAAATAAGGCACATCTTCTTACGCAGATACTCGTGTTGAGCTGCTGGGAGTGGCTTGTTGAGGATATCTGCAATTTGATCATGTGTAGATACATATTGCATTTTAACAAAACCTTGTTTCACCAATTGTTTTATGTTCTGGTAACGGATGTCAATGTGTCTGGACCTAGAACCTGTGAAATGTGATTCAAAAATATAAACCACCGATTCATTGCCTTCCATCACGGTGATTGGTCGAATTGGACGTGTCCAGATATTTGTGACCAAAGCATCAAACCAAGTTAGAGAATTACATGCATCTGAAACACAAGCATATTCAGCTTCAGTAGATGAACAAGAAACAAAATTCTGTTTACGCACTTGCCAATAAACAGGACATCCATTCAAGAACATCATATAACCTGAAGTACTTTTGCGTGATTTCTTATCACTCGCCCAATCAGAATCTGCATAACAACATAACTCTGCATAATCAGTATGTGTTGGTTCTAACAATAACTTCATGTGTTTTGTGTGCCTTAGGTATCTCAATAATTTCTTAACGCATGTCCAATGAAACTGTTTTGCCTTACCTACGTGTCGTGACAAGAGATTGACACTAAGTGCAATGTCGGGTCTGGTCCAACTACTAATGTACAACAGTGACCCAATGACTGAACGATAAAGTGTTTGATCCTCGAACTCAGGACTCGGTTCTTGTATCAAGTTGTGAAAATCTGTTTGCATGGGTGTCTTTGTTGTGTTAGCATCCTTCATGTTGCAATGATGCAAAATTTGTTCAATTTTATCTTCTTGTGAAAGACTAAACCCCTTCTGTGTTTTGTCAATCTGAACACCTAAATAAGTGCTAATATGACCTAAAGATTTCAATGTGAAGTATCTCTGCAAAGCTTTGGCAAAACTTTCACTCATCTGCTTATTTGGACCAATATAAACAATTTCATCAACATAAACAAGAACTATTTCATATGCATTGTAAGATCTTTTTGTGAACACGCATTCATCAGTTTCGGACTTAATAAAGCCCACTGAATTTAGTTTGTCAGTAAGACATAAGTACCACATTAAACCAGACTGTTTCAGACCATAAAGACTTTTTTGTAGAAACCAGGTATTCCCTTCTTGCTGTCGGAACCCTGGAGGACCTCTCACGTAGATCTCTTCACCTAGGTCAGCATGTAGATAAGCCGTGTCAATATTGAACTGGAAAACTTCTAAAACAAGGATAGTTGTAGTTGCTAAAGCAATTTTTACACTCTCAGTTCTGACTGTCGGTGAGTAGGTATTTGTGTAGTCCTCAGGATAACGTTGAGCGAAACCCTGAGCTACAAGTCTGGCCTTGTACAATGACTCACCGTTTGGCTTCTTTTTGATTCTGTAGACCCATCGAGTGCCAATGATTCTTTTGTTTGTTGGAGGTTTTGCAGGTGTAAATACCTTAAGTTTCTTTAGACTGTCCATTTCAACCTACATTGCATCATACCACTTCTCTTGCTCTGAATCAGGAAGATACTGGATTTGTGTGAACTTATCAGGTGGAAGTGTAACATTGCAAATTAAAGGCAAGGGTGCTTTTGTCAGTTGCCACGAAAATCGTTGTGGAGGGATTCCTTTTGTGGCCCTCTTGGAACATCTCGGAACAACAGTCCATTCTTCTGCTTCGTCCTCGTCCTCACATTCGTCGCTAGCATAAGCATCCGCGACTTGCGAAGACGGAACATCGGGTTGAGAAGAACTGATGGATGGAACATTTGCCTGTGAATCTTGATCATCAGACTGCGTGGCATCAACAACATCATCTCTAGGAAAATAAACTCCAGGATCATTGGAATGAATCCTGGACCAGTCAACATCTTCCTCATTTGTGGTGTTTGAGATCGGGCTTGTAACCATACATCATGAAGAAAGGAGTCTGATTTATTACACTGCTCCAAGTACGGTTGACAATATAATTTGCATATTTGATAGCTTCACCCCAGTAAGGCATACTAAGGTTGGCGTCTTATAGGAGACAACGCATCATGGTTTACAGGACCCCCTGTCGTCATTCTACGACCCCGTTATGAGCCGGTGTGTAAGGAGCTGAAGTCTGATGGATAATTCCATTCTTACGCATCCAATCCTGGAAACGCTGAGACATGAATTTGGCACCACGATCACTCTGGATTCTGGCGATGCGAACTTGGTGTTGGGTAGAAACAAGGGCTGCAAAGTCTTTAAAGATCTGAAAGGTCTCAGATTTTTCTTTCATAGGATATACATATCCATATCTGGAATAATTATCAACAATTGTTAGAAAATATTTCCTGCCACCAAGGGTTGGCGGAAATGGACCAACTATGTCAGTGTGTGCCAAATCAAAAATGCGTGTTGACAGGCGTGTAGCGTGTTTGGGAATGGCTGCTGCTTTGGATTTGGCTTTCTTGCAGACAGCACAATCTAAAAACACCTTACACCCCTTTAGATCCAAACCTTTTGCGAATTCCAGCATTTTTCTAAGAACACGGAAACTGGCATGCCCCAATCTTCTATGCCATTTGTGGATACACCTGTAATGCAAAGGTTTATCAGTTAGTGAATTTTCAACATTGACAGTTTTATGAGGAACCTCAGGCTTGCTCTGAGCAACCTGTTTCCTAATTTTCTTTTGGTTGGCTTTAGGAGCCTTTGGAGTAGCAACAGGATCTCTCTCTGGAGCATCTCTCTCTGGGCCTGCGCTCTCCTTCTTTGGAGTTTGCATGCTTGCCTGTGCTTGCGATTTAGGCTTTGGCTTTAAGTAATAAACACCACCAATCAACATGGTTTCAGCAACAATATCTCCATTTTTAACTATAGAACTTGCTTTCTCAAGGTGGTGAACCTGGAACTTTAAAGCTCTAGATAAGTGGGCCTGACTAAGCAAACTGCTATTTGCTGTTGGTATGTAATAAACATCAGGGATGAATGTATCGAGCTCTTCAACATAAACAGTTCCTTTTCCTACGACCTTACAAGGATGATTGGAAAAAGAATAAAGTTCTCGTAGCTCAGGTTCAGGCTTGTGCATCTCTGTGAAAAGTTCCTTTCTGTAGGTAACATGCAGTGCTGCACCACTGTCCAAAGTCCACAAAAGCCGTCTATCGTACTCTGGATGAGGTTGTGGATCGTTGGTTATTGTGGATTGTTAGTGTGGCAAGTGGAGCTTGTGAATCACGCCTTGGACCACGACAACCTTGTCTTCCACCTTTGCCTCTGGAATCTGTTCCTCTGGGCTGGTATGAGACGGGAGCTGGTGCTCATTGGGGACAATCCTGCGTGGCATGTCCCACACGATTGCAGACGTTGCATCTTAGCATCCTTGGAATGTAGGCCCTTCCTCGGAAGTGACGTCTCGCTGGAGCTCTTGATGTGAGTAGTTCCCTCAATTGTGGCGTGGCTAACATGAAAGCTTCCTCTTCAATTAACAGTCTACATACATTATCCACTGTGCGTTGAGCAATAGGGACTTGGTTAATTTTTGTAACAGCATCTTTCCTGTCATAGTTCAATGAGTTAATGATAATACTGATCATTTGAATATCATCAATATTATGACCTCTTTCTCTCAATTCTGTTCTGATTCCTTTCAGTTTGGTCAAATGTCCTCCAATTTGATCACCAGGTTTCAATCTCGAACCGTGGAGCTCAGACATGAGCAAACACGAAGATTCAATTGAAACAGGCCTGTAGCAATTTTCCAATTGGGCCCAAATTTGTTGGGCTGTTGCATCAGGCGGAAAAGTGACCTGCAGTTCAGTGTCCATGGACATCAATAATGTTGTGTGAGCTCTAATCTCTAAGTCTCTTATTGCAGGAGTCCATGGCTGTGCAGGAGGATTAAAAATCATGCAGTGAGTGCCTTCTCTGAGAAGCAATAGTGTAATCTCACTGACCCAGGCTTTATAATTCTGTCCTGACATTTTTAATTTGGACTCACCAGTTAGTGGAACAACAGAAAATGCCTGGTGAGGAACATGCATTTGATATGCTGGCTGTGCCATTGGAGGTGGACCAGGAGCTGGTCTTGATTGTGCCATGGCTGGGGACACATATGCAGGCATTTATGGCTGTTGCATTGGAATCTGCTGCATTCCAGCTGCCATTTGTGCTTGAGCCTGCCTTTGCTGCATTAAGCATTCTTGTGTTCCATCTAAAGAGACACCAGCACCACCAGGGGGTGTAGAAGATCAGGTCTGTGGAAACACTTGTGGCATTTCAGCCTGAATATTTGAACGAGCCAAGGACTCATTTGCTAACGTCTGCTGCAACAATTCAAAATGTTCATGTAAACTGTGTTGCCTTTCAGCTTCCTCTAGTAAATTACTTTCGCCAGCAGATGGTGCTGCACCTATAGTCTCGGGCAGGTCTGCGTATGTGGCACTTGTAATTTGATCAGGGAGGATTTCATGTGATGTGTGCATTGCTCTCTGTTTTAATTGGCCTGACACAGAATCCACCAGGGGGTGTGTCTTTGGCTCTGAAGAAGAAGCCAAAATGGCGCTTTTAGAGATTTTTAAGTCACGAGGCTCTCTCTTATCTTGCTCAAGCATAAGCAAATCCATTTTAAACTGGGATAGCTCATTTTCATAATATTTGATATGCTCCCGATAGAATTTGATATCTATCTCACGCTGAGTAAGTTCGGGGCTTTGAGGAGAATAACAAATCTTTTCTCTCTCTGTGTGGGAGGAAAAATGCTCCGCAGTTTGTGAAAACTTTGGCCTTGCACCAAGCGTTTCAAATCTTTGGGCTTCTAGGAGGACAGATTGGGTGCACGTATATTGAGAATAAAAAGCCACTGACCTCAGTCGTAGTTCATTATCTTCAAAAACAGCATTTCTGTTATCTCTCCCTTGATGCCTTTCCGAAAGCATTTCTGTTTCTTCGGCCCCTTGTTGGAAGTTTGAGAATCTTCTTTCTGCCTCTTCTTGGTCAGAAGAGTATAAATCAGTTGTAGGGAAAACTCTGGGCTGCATTTTCCCTTTTTTCTTTTTTTTCCTCGGTATGTTAGTAGGTAATTAGCATTCCTCAGTCGCAAATTTAATCATCCTAACTAACTAGTCTAGAGGTCTTATCAGAAGTAACAAACAAGGAAAAAGCCATAACTTTTAACCGTCCGACTGCTCCCAGGTGTCAGGGAGTTGATTGACTCCTGGCTCTGGGATAATCGCACCCTGGTTTAGAGGTTTGGACCAAGGCTTCTCCTTGAAAGTATACATTAAGAAAATAAAACCCGAAGAAGTATTTCTATGAAAAACTCATTTTATTGTAAAAGTAAAAATAAAGATAACTCTTACTATCTAATTAATTGGCTACATCTTGCCAGCGTTCCTGCCTCACCTCTTGGCAGGAGAACAAAGGAATAAGAAGAAGGATAATGGAGGCTAGAAAGGAATGCACGCTTGCGCACTTAATACTGATAACAAAACTTGGCAAAACTACAGTAAGCCTATTAGACCAAAAATGACAGCTCAGCTGGGAAATACAAGAACGCATTGACTGCTCCTGTGTTTCAACCCTCTCTTGCTTCATATCTTTTTCAGCTTCTCCTCCCTGAATGCTGACACCATCACTAAATGAGTTATACTTTATGTGTAAATACACACACACACACACACACCTCTTCTAAAACTATACACATTCAACCTCACTTACTGCATTTGGAAAAACAAACTCAGAGTCCACTTTCTGCCACACCTTTAATATATCTTCTGTACATTAGAACATTACACATGCCTTCAGATGTTCTTCCCTAGCCTGCACATGACTGTTAGAGCCAGGAGAGGTCATGGATTGAGTAAAATGTGGTGAAACTCACTTAACAATGCTCTTGCTTAGTAATCAAAATTTTGGGCTTAATTGTGGTCATACATCAAGGACTATCTCTGCCTTCCTCTGCATGGCAGCCTTGTCCTAGTAAACTCCTTCTCCTTTCTGGGAATTTTCCTCTCTTTTAGAGGCACCAAAATAATCCAGACAATTTAAGGTTTTCTGCTGGAGCAGGGAGTTGAACTAGATGACCTCCAAGCCCTAGATTGCTGTGCTATTTCAAAGCGTCTCTAATGCCAGGGTTTGTGGTCCTTTCTTCCTCTTCTTTTTTCCCTCTCTCTCTGTCCCTTCCTGCATCCCTCCCTGTATCCATCCATCCATCCATCCATGCAAATATATGTCATTTACTTTCCCCTCCCTCCCTCCCTTCTATCTCTCTCTCTCTCTTTCTTTTCTTTTCTTTCTCGCTGTCTCTTTCTTTCCCATCCCTTCCTCTTTCCTGCTCTCCTTCAAAATTTAGGAGAGTGAGATCCACCCAAAACAAAAACATTGCCATCTGGCTTATTCAACCCAACACACACACACACACACAACACACTTTAAGCAAATTCCCTTATGAGGTCTTATAGTTCAACCATCTGTTAAAGGTACAAGATGTCTGTTCGCAGACATCCCAGGATTCCTGGCTTTGGTTGCAAGAACTGCAGGCAGCCTTCCCCACCATACACTTTCTCCTCCCACTGCCCCATGCAAGGTGGAAGGCCCAAGAGAAGGCATCTGGTCTGGGCACACAGCTCTCCATGATGGAGACCTTCTGGGGAGCAAAGCAAGAACTTACTGACCCATCCCAAAGGTGAGCTCCAGTGGCAGCAGCAATGGCAGCAGCGGCAGAAGGAGAGCACAGTGGCAGTAGCACTCCAGGAGGGCAGCCCTCGGAGCCCTGGGAAAGCATCATTTGCAGCACAATGAAATTTAGTTTAGCAACCGGGAGTTGCCGCTTTGGGTCCTGTAAGTCCCACTCTGGAAAATGCTGCAGGCAGCAGTGAGAAACAGCATTCAACCTGGCTGCTTTTCTCTGCTGCTGCAGCACTTTCCTGATGGGAGTGAAGTCGGACCCAAAGCTAAATTTCGCTGTGCTACAAAAGACTCTCTCTCTCCCAGCAAGAGAGTGGTGGAGGGAAGCAGCAGCCGCTGACCAGAAGCACATGGAGTCGCTCCAAGTGTTCTCTGGTGACTTTTTCTTTCTCCACCGCTCTCTTGCTGGGAGAGCGAGACTGTCTTTTGCAGCACAACACTTTGGGTCCTCTGGAAAGCGCTGCACCAGAGAGAAACAGGATGCCAACTGGCTGCTTCTCCCTGCCTGGCTTTCCGGATGGGACTTACACTTACAGGACCCAAAGTGCTGTGCTGTGAAAAGACACTCTCGCTCTCCCAGCAAGCCCAAAGAGAAAAAAAGTCACTGGAGAACACATGGAGTGGCTCCATGTGATCAGCAGCTGCTTCTTCTCTCTGCCTCTGCTGTTGCTGGGAGAGCTGAGAGTGTCTTTCGCAGCACAGCACTTTGGATGGGTCCCTGGAAAGCCAGGCAAAGAGAAACATCTGAGGCTGGTACTTCCAGCACCTATGAGGAACTGAGGCTTGGAGCAGTTTTGGAGCTTGTTAAAGAGGGCTGCTCCTCAACCCCAGCCATGTGTTTTGAAACCCAGGCTGTTTGGAGTGAAAAGCTATTGCAATAGCCCAGGCTTGAAAACACATGGCTGGGGCCAAGGAGTGGTCCTCCTTAACAAGCTCCAAAACTGCTCCAACCCTCTGTTCCTCATGGGCGCTGGCTTGCCTTCCCCTCTGCCACCAGCCGCAGGAGGAAGGTAAGGTCGCAAGCCAGCCACATGAGCCCAGTGGGGACAATGGGGGGCTGTGGCAAGCTAGACTGCAGGCAACAACCGAGGCCCCTTATATGTGGGGTACCACAGGGATCGGTTCTCTCGCCCCTTCTGTTCAACATTTATGTGAAGCCGCTGGGTGAGATCATCCGTGGTTTCGGGGTGAAGTACCACCAGTACGCTGATGACACCCAGCTGTACATCTCCACCCCAGACCACCCCAATGATGCCCTTGAAGTGATGTCCCGGTGCCTGGAGGCTGTACGGATCTGGATGGGGAGGAACAAACTCAGGCTCAACCCATCCAAGACCGAGTGGCTGTGGTTTCTGACATCCCGATATAGTCAGTTGGTGCCAACGCTGACTATTGGGGGCGAGTCATTGGCCCCCACAGAGAGGGCTCGAAACTTAGGTGTCCTTCTGGACTCACAGCTATCTTTAGAAGAACACCTGACGGCTGTGGCCAGAAGGGCTTTTTATCAGGTTTGCCTGATACGCCAGTTGCGCCCCTTTCTGAATCGGGACTCATTAAACACGGTCACTCATGCCCTCGTCACTTCCCGCCTGGACTACTGCAATGCTCTTTACATGGGGCTCCCCTTGAAGAGCACCCGGAGGCTCCAGTTGGTCCAGAATGTGGCCGCGTGGGTAGTCATGGGAGCAACGTGGCGCTCCCATGTGACACCCCTCCTGCGCGAGCTGCACTGGCTTCCTGTGTTCTTCCGGATGCACTTCAAGGTTTTGGTTATCACCTTTAGAACGCTCCATGGCTTAGGACCAGGGTATCTTCGAGACCGCCTTCTGCCACCAGTACCCTCTCACCGACCAGTACGCTCCCATAGAGAGGGGCTTCTCAGGGTGCCGTCGGTCAAACAGTGTCAACTGACGGCCCCCAGGGGGAGAGCCTTCTCTGTGGGGGCACCCACCATGTGGAACAAGCTCCCCCCGGAGATACGGACAATCCTGGATCTTCGTGCTTTCCGCCGTGCCCTCAAGACGTTTCTATTCCAGCAGGCTGGCCTGGACTAACCTCTTCTAAAACTGCTCTTATATTCTTAAATCTTAATCTCATAAATTTAGAGTTTTAATTTTAGGTTTAAGACCAAATTATTTAATTGTATTTTAATCAATTCTTTAAAATATTTGTATTATATGTATTTTATCATTTGTCTGTACACCGCCCTGAGTCCCCCGGGAGTAGAGCGGTATATAAATATAATAATAAATAAAATAAATAAAAAATAAACATGGCCTGGAATGGAGCCAGCCAGGCCATGGCAGTTTAGACAGCAATGCAAGCCTGGTGGGGATTGTGGGGGGCTGCAGCAAGCTCCGGGGATGGGGGCTAGCATGATTCCTAGACTTACCTGTAGGCAGGAGGAGGCAGACAGCTCAGTTGGGGCACAGGCACTGCCTGAGAAGGCAGCTTAGGCAGGCAAGCCACAGAGCAGACTGCACATGTGCAAGCGAGTGCCACTGTAAGGATTGCCTCTCCTTCCAATTTAAGAAAGTAAAAACTCTTGAAATGTGGTTGTACAAAATGAACCTTTTATTAAGCAGACGTGATAACAACCCAGTTAAAGCAAGTGTCAGGTTCCAAACAGAAGGAAATAAAAGGAGACAAACCTGGATGGCTGCTCCCTTAGTTTAATCACTTCTTGGCACTCACTGACAATCGCAGATGAAAATCTTGTTAGGGCTACTGCTCTGTGCTTCCCACCACCATTTTATCCATTAATTATCACCACCCACCCAATCACGCATGCTGCTCCCTCCCATGTGACCCGGAAATTGGCTTATGTTTAATTCTTGAGTATTTACAACCAGCATCTAAACAGTTAATCCACTTGTTATTTCCGGCTGGCCATGATGATGTCATCCCCCAGCTATTCCCTCCCGTCAATCCTATCAGTTCCTGGGAGGCTCGACAAAGCAGTTGGTGGGCTGAAATGAGGTTTGTGCGTTCCTTCCCCCAAGAATGGCAGCTCCATGCCGAGAGCACATTGGAGCTGACAACAAGATCTGAATACCCTTAGGCAGGACAAGTAGGATTAAAGCAGTAGAGACCCCACCCTTTAAATCAGAATGCATATTTGAGCCAATACACAAGTGTGAAGATGTTTTCTTTACTAGTTTCCCTGAGAACCCGACTGAACATGCATCCACACTGTTATCCTTTAAAGTGAAACAACCCCTGGGTATCATAAACATCCCTCCATGTAAAGAGGATCTCAGGGCTCTTTGGTGCCAGGATATAGGTTGTAAAATATCTGTTGACACAGGCAATGCTAATAAATCAAATCCAAGTCTCCCTCTTCTTCCAATTGAATGGCAGTATCACTTTTAGGGATCTGACATGCTACCCTCCTTAGAAAATGAAAGGGTCCACCTGTAAAAAAAACAAATATAAACAAAATTTCATGATAGTATATTAACAAGGTTTCTTAGGGTATTGGGAGTGAAATTTTCTCAGTAAGATTGGAGCCCTAACATGGTGTTTAGTGACCCATTCATTGTGCGCTGATGGTAAATGTTTCCAAGCGACTAAGTATTGAATTTTCTCTCTGTGGATCCTAGAGTCAAGGATTTCCTTGATTTCAAAGTGTTGTTCACCTTCAATCGTGATGGGAATAGGTGGTGTAGATGCAGGTGGTCTGAAGGATGAGATTACTTCTCGCTTGAGTAAACTAATATGGAATACTGGGTGGACTTGCCTGAGTGTCTTTGGAAGGAGAAGTTCAACTGCTACTGGATTGATGACTCTAATGATGGGGAAAGGTCCAATGAACTTTGGCCCTAGTTTCTTCGATGGTTGTAATGATTTCAGGAATTTTGTAGATAAGTATACTCTGTCTCCAATATGAAAAGCTTTGGGTTCCATCTTTTTTTTTTGTCAGCTTGAATTTTAAAAGCTTCTCTAGCTTCCTTTAAGGCTAATCTAACCACTGGCCACGTATTTTGCAAATTATCGATCCACTCCTTAAGTGAGGGGATGGTGGGTTCTTCTGTGGGTAGTTCAGGCATGGGACTGAAATCCTAGCCTGTCGCTACTCTAAAAGGAGTAAAACCAGTGCTTGAATGTACAGCATTATTAAACGCAACTTCAGCAAAAGGCAAAAGTTTAGTCCAGTTATCCTGTTGAAAATTAATGAAACATCTAAATATTGTTCCAATACCAAGTTCAAAATTTCAGAATTTCCATTAGTAGCCGGATGATGGGAAGAGCTCAACCCCTGGCCAGTACCAAGTAAGTCCAAAAATGCCCTCCAAAATTTGGAGGTGAATTGAACCCCTCTATCGGAGATGATCCTTTGTGGAGCTCCATGAAGTTGATAAATGTGTATTAGGAATAATTTGGCTAAAGTTTTAGCAGTTGGGATCTTTGGCAGGGTATAAAATGTGTGCCTGTTTTGAAAATAGGTCTGTCACAACCCAAATAACAGTATTTCCCTCACTGTTCGGCAATTCTACAATGAAATCCATAGCAATCTCTCTCCAAGGCGCTGAAGGTTCAACTACCTTCTGCAATAGACCTGGGGTTTTCCCCTGACGTCTTTTTGCTGATGCACAAATGGGGCAGCTAGCTATATAGCTTTCTATGTCCTTTTTTAGTGATGGCCACCAAAATTGTCTTTTAATCAGGTGTAAAGTTTTCAGAAATCCAAAATGTCCAGCTAATTTGGAGTCGTGGCACCTTACCATTAAGCATAGTCTTTGGCTGGCTGGAACATACAACTTCCCTCCCTCCCTCCCACCCAAGCCAAGTCTTCTTTCATCAGACAGCTGGATTTATGGTTCAAAAACCATTCATCAGTGGCCAATGCTTGTTTAAAAATTTGGGTGGTGTCATTGTCCATCAATGTTCCTTGTTTTGCCTGGTGACTACTTTAGCAGCTAGTTGATTGTTTTGTACTATGGGTTTGATTACGTCTGACATTGCACTATTGTATTGCGGTTTTCTGGATAGTGCATCCGCCAGAAAGTCCCCCCCCCCGGGAGGTATTTTAGAGCAAAATCAAACCATTTAAAGTACTGAGCCCATTGTACTTGTTTTGGGGAGAGTTTCCTTGGGGTTTTTAGGGCTTCTAGATTTTTATGATCAGTCCATACTTCAAAAAGGGTCTTACTGCCTTCTAGGAAGTGTCTCCAGGTTAACAATGCCCAATGAACTGCATAAGCCTCTTTCTCCCAAATGGCCCACCTTTGCTCAGTCTCATTCAACTTTTTGGATGTGTAAGTGCAGGGTTGTAGTTTGTCATGCTCATATTTCGAAAGCAGGACATTGCCACATCGCTGGCATCTGCTTGTATGACAAATGGTTTCTCCGTGTTTGGTGTTTTAGAATTGGTTCTGCCGAGAACAGCCATTTAAATTTTTCAAATGCCATCTGGCATTCCATAGTCCAGTTCAATGGCTGCTTTGGTTTAGGGTTATCCTCCCGCTTCATTTTTAAGAGCTTGGTGATGGGGAGGGCAATCTGAGCGAAAGCAGGGATAAACTGATGGTAAAAGTTGGCAAAATCCAGGAAGCTTTGTAACTGTTTACGCGTGCATGGAACTTCCCAATCAAGTACAGCCTACACTTTTAGAGGATCCATTTCTACGCCCTGGTGTGAAATGTGTATCCCAAATAGTCAATCTTCTCCTGGTGGAATTCACATTTGGAAAGTTTAGCATAAAGTTTGGCAGAGTGGAGTTTGTTTAAAACAGCCCTGACTAGTTTTACATGTTCTGCTTTGGTCTCGGTATATATTAAAATGTTGTCCAAGTAAATCAGGACCCCATTATACAAATATAGCACTTCATTTATTAACTGCATAAACACTGCAGGGGCTCCTTGTAGCCCAAAGGGGAGCACCTTGAATTGCTAGCACCCGAGGGGGGTGTTAAATGCCATTTTCCACTCATCCCCTTCCTTAATTCTGACATGGTAGTAAGCCTCCCTTAAGTCCAGCTTTGACAAAATTTTCCCTTTAGCGAGGTGTGCTAGCATATCTTTCATAAGCAGGAGGGGGTACATGTTCTCCACACTGATCGCATTCAGGGTACAAAAATCAACACAGAGATGTTTTGAGCCATCTTTTTTCTCTCTAAATAGCACCGGAGCTGTGATTTTTGGTCAGACTGGCTCAATGAAACCCCTTGCTAGGTTTTTCTCAATAAATATTCTCAGCTCTTCCAACTCCCTTGGTGACATGCTGTACATCTTGGGTTTAGGGAGTTTAGTGCCGGGTAAGATTTCTATTGCACAGTCAGTGGCATGGTGGGGAGGGAGCTCGTCTGAGGCTTTTTCGCTAAAGACTTCAGCCAAATCCTTGTATTCTGTAGGTATGCCCTCAGTTGGCATGGCATGACCAGACATGGCTGTTTCTCGATTCTCTGCCCCCTCAGTTCCTTTATGTGGATTCTCATCAAAAGTCACATTCACCTGAGATTTTATGATGCCTTGCTTCCAATTGATTTTGGGGTTCCATTTTTCCAGCCATGCAAGACCCAGAACTAACGGCCATTCCATGCCAGGTGCCACTATAAATGTAAGCATTTCCTCGTGGCTTCTGATGCCTATATGTAGAGGCTCGGTGGCAAAAGAAGCTGTTGTGGCCCGCCAGCGGCCTGTGCGGATTGTTGCTGATCCTGATGACGAGGAAGCTGGTGTGGTGCTGCGCCAGCAGCCTGTGCAGCTGGCACTCGAGTCAGACAGCAAGGAGGCTGAAGAAGATGTGGTGCCAGAGGCAGGGATTCAGTCAGGGTCTTCAGAACCTCCAGAGGCTCCTTTAAGTGAAGAGGATGACGAGGAGGAGCCTCTTCTCAATGCACAGGCACACAGAGCTTCCAAAAGGCAGGAGTGGTTCCTCAGGAGGAGGTCTCCTCGAGAGTAAGGCTTGTGGCTAATTGGCCACTCCCTTAGCCTATTTAAGAAAGTACACAGCTGGTAACAAGCTGCAGGAAACAACTTTAGTTCACTAACCATCGCATTGGGATGTCTCTGCAAACCTTGTTTCTGGACTTTCTGCCAACTCCAGTAAGACTCTGAATATCTTATCTATGGAATTCTGGCAGGCTGTTAAGAATGCTTTATTAACAGCCGGCATTTGCTAAAACTGCGTTTTTGAGTAAACTAAGTTTTGTTCAGAGTTTGTGTGTGCTGTGTTTTTTGGGATCCGTAGCTGGGGCAGAACAGAAGCTGGCTCCCCTCCTGCTATTGACCTATCTAGTTGGCAGAAAGCAATGGGGTTTTTCAGCTTTCTTACGTTAATCCCCAACTTCCCTACTAGGGTCGGGCTGATCAAACAACGGGTGCTCCCTGAATCCACTAGAGTGGAAATATTTATCTCCCTGTCCTGGTTTGGGATAAATTGTCTTAAGGGGAGGGTAAGCGGTTTAATTGGTTTGCTTACCAGTGGTTCATCATCTGGATCGCTTCCGAATGAGTGTGATTCCTCCTGCTGAGATGCCAGGGTTTCCTCCCCAAAGAGGGGAGGGGATGGAAATTCTATGGTCTCCCTGCTCCTCAGGGCAGTCTCCTTCCCACGCCGGCCCAGTTTTGCAGGGTTCTCCCCCGGTGGGTGGTTTTTGGCTGGTGTTTGTGAACGACACTCTGCAGCTTGGGGCACCTCTTTTCCACACTTGAAACAGGCTGAGGATCTTGAAGAGAATGTGGTTGTGGTTTCAGGGGCTCTTGCTTCCATTGGGGTGGGGATTTCTTCCATGTTCTACCCCCAGAGATACGAGTGATCCCAGACCTCCGGACTTTCTGTCGGGCCCTTAAAACATATTTTTTTCAGTTAGCCGGGTTGGCCTGACTCCATGTCAATTTTAAAGTTGATACTGATTTTAAATTGAAATGTTTTAAATTATGGGTCAAATTTCATTTAATTACTTTTAAACCATTTTAACTTTTGTGTACAATGTTTTATTTGGCTGTTCACCGCCCCAAGTCCGAAAGGAGAAGGGCGGTATAAAAATCGAATAAATAATAATAATGATGATGATGATGATGATGATGATGATGATGTTCACCCCGCTCGATATTGGTTTCTGGCCATATCGATCCCAGCTTCTTCGGCGGTGACGTACCATTCATGTAGGTGATTCGGTGCACTTCAGGCCACGCAGGCATTGTATAGATCATCACTCAGCCCGTCCTTGAAACAACTCACCAAAATATCTTCCGGCCAGTTCACATGACACACAAGATCCTGGAATTCTTCACTATAATCTGCTACTGGCTGTCGCCCCTGCCTCACCACCTTAATGTGGTTGCATGGTTTGTGATCTGCTAGTGGGTCCTCAAATGGTCTTTGCAGGGCCATCATGAAATGGTTGAAATCCTAGAAGGAGGAGCTTGGCGTCACGACGAAACGGTCGGAAGATTCTGGGGCTCCAGGATCGCTGCTGAAAGCCCCGCTGCTGGATGGTCCTTTTTGGACCCCACAGTCTTGTTTTGACTGTGGTAGTGGAGGGCACATCCTGACGATCCTGGGGACACCACAAAGTCCCTGGTCGATCCAGGAGAAGCCCTTTTTCTCACAGTGGGGTGGCAGCCATTGTAGCTGCTGAAGTTGGGATAGCTCCAGAAGAGAAAGAAGGACAGTGAATCGATGTGGTGAGAAGCTTAAATTTAAATTAATATAAAGAACACCCTGATGTGAAGTGACAAGAGAATTGGAAACTAAAAGAAATTAAGCGGCGAATTTAATTGAGAATTTTTTTTTTTACCCAAACCATTTAATTTGATGGACTTTAAAGTTTGGTTTTATTATTGACCGGGACTGGACTGAAAGAGAACTAAATTAAGAGGCTAATATTGGTAACCTTTTGTGCCTTTTCTTTTCAAAATAATTTTTCTTTGAGATTGAAGTTTTTCCTCTTTTTTCTTCTTTCTGAAGATTCTTTAAATTTTATATTTTACTATTTTACTGACAAAGAAGCTTTGGATTATAAATTGGAAGAAAGGCAGGAAAGTGTGTAATACTGCCATCTGAAAGAAACTTTGTTACTTATGTTTATACAACTAACAAGCTGAGAAATATATTGTTACTGTTATAGAAGAAAGGAATTGAGCGACATCCCTTCAGGGCAGACAGAGTCAGTTTATTCGTATTGCGCAATATGGGAGCAGATAGGTATTGGGCTACCTCGAGATCTGCACAACTCATGCATTCTCAACCCACAGTTCTTATACCCTTCCAAACAAAGGAAAGTGCTAACATAGCGGTTCCAATTACACAGATACATTTGACATCTCTTAATTACAAAAGTTTTACAATATCCTGACCAAAACAATCATAATTCAACTGTTCAGTGAAGGGTGGATAGTTAAAGTATCTTTTGTTGATAAAAGGAAATCTTCAAGGATGAGAATCCTCCTCTCATAGCTATATGTCACTGTTTGTTTCTATCTTCTGACATGTGGGGGCCTCTTTATGATGTTTGTTCTAGCCAAAAGGAATTCGACTGATTTGGTCCCCTTTCTAGTTGGATACATTTCCTGACTGAATTGGTCCCCTTTCTAGTTGGATACATTTCCTTTCTCAATTAGACACATTTCCTGCTTGTGATACTTTGAGTAAAGAGAGCCCTTTAATGGTCACCTATCTGGACCCACATTCATCATCATCATTACTATAATATTCCCTTACTACAATATTCCCCCCTCTGGAAGTTTTTCTATGCAGAAACTTCCACAAGCTACAAGATTAACTTCTGAGTATACAAAGTTCCAATAAACAAATATACCATATAAAAAGTCTAATAATAAGAAAAAACTAAAGATAGGGCATTACTCAAAATGATTCTTTGGGGGATTCTCTCCCGTCCGCCGGTTCCATTTCCACATATGGGTCTGCCTCAGATTCGGTATGTTCTTCCATAGGATAGGGACCAAGTTGATGAAGGAACTGTTCTGTTAAGGCTAGTTCCCTTTCAATTTGTAATTCCTTTACTGCTCTGAGTGATAGTTGTTTGAGAACCGGGATTATGCATGGGATGAACGTTAGACCAGCTACCGCACATATGAACAAGAATATCATTTGTTTAATCCATCCAGAACCTGGCACCCAAGAAAACCACATCTCTGAAGTTTGTAACCTGTGGCTGATCTTGGAAGCCCTTTCCTGCAAGTCCTTAGCACCATCCCTGACCACACCTGATTTATTCATATAAAAACAACAGTCTTCTCCCAAAAATAAACATGCCCCTCCCTTCTCAGCTGTCAGAAGGTCCAGAGCACGTCTGTTTTGTAAAACGACGGCTGCTAAGGAATCTATCTGGTCTTGGACTTCGACCAAGGTTCCAGCAATTTGATTCAGGCTTTCTTGAAGTTCCTCTGATATTTGCCGGAACTGTATTAAGGAGTGGGTTAATCCTGCTACTCCCGTTCCAACAGCAGTTCCCATTCCTAGAATTACTAAAAGTGGAATTAATATCGGGACCCTCTTTTGAACATGACCCATAAGGGGAACAGGGATAGTATGTTCACCACTGACAACACCTATTTTAGGAAAAAGGTGGGCTAGGGTACATGTTCCTGTCCAGTTTGTTGGTAGACACAGATATGCATCCTTTCCACACAAGAAGAACACTCCTTTCTCCTCTATACAGACTCCTATGTTCATGGAGAAAGCATGAAGCCTTCTGTTGTTTTCATTAGTCCAGACCCCCAAAGTCCCTGCCACAAACATTCCTGCTAATGGCTGCAACGGGACTTCTAGTGCCGGGTCCTTTTGTGTATCTCTGAGAATTGGTCCTTCAAAAAGATATCGGGAGGTAGTGTTCCCAGGGGGGAAAAGGATACATAAACCTGATTTGGATTTTAAGTTGAACCAGACTGGAAACAATGGGGGCTGAAATGGTCGTGGACAGCTTTCAAAAGACATATTCCATCCTCCCCATTTTTCCTTCTTAAAGGTCATTCCTGGTGGAGCGGAGAACGTAACCCTTTTCTGAAATATGTGGTGTGCAGAGGGAAAAACACTTTTTGTTAATGGTATATCCATGTGGTTCATGTGAGGGCCAAAATATATTTCTGACGGACATTGTTCTTCTGTCAAGGATCCTACAGGCCTACCAAATTTCTGGTGTCTCTTTACGCACAAAGAAGGTGTTCCTATGAGGTCTACACCTGTAGCTATTGGGCCTGTAATAGGAAGACGACTTTTTCCCAGTCTTCTGAATGCCTCAAAAAAATCTCTTTGTATTGGTGAGACAGGTGGTTTATTTCTACTGTCCCTTTCAAGGAGAATTGTGGCCTTTGTTCTCACCCAGAGTTGAGGTTTGACAGGAACAGCATGATAAGATGCAGGATCCGCAGATAAACATAACCAGCACCTCTGACCTAAGTTAGGATCATGTTGATTAACAAGATCGTGACTTAATTCCAGAACCCTTGATATGTAGTCTCCTCTGTGTAGTTGTTGTAAGGGTCCATTTTCCTTATGTATTCCCCCCTCAGCTGGGAATGTCAATAAGGCAACCTTAGGTCTTGGTGTTGTTTTTGGTCTCAAGTAACGACCCCTTGCATAGACAATGCGTTTATGGCGGGAGCGTAATGGACCTAAAGCGGTGCTATTGAGGGAACCAATGTATGTTATGTGGTCACTTAGGAGTCCTGTTGCGAACAATGTCCAAAGCCAGAAATAAATCATAATCACTTATGGTGTAGAGCTGACCACGTCAGGAAGTGGGTCGGTGGTACTTGTGGGTTGGGAAACAGGGGTGGCAACAAAAACTCTAGTTTTGCCACAAAAGTGTTCCTTATACATGTAGAACAGAAGTACCAGTAAGGCTATGATAGCAGCCACCCACAGAGTCCAAACCCAAGCCCAAATTCCCTGTAACATGAGTGTGTATAAGGATATCTAATAATACAGGTAATAAAATATATAGCTACTAATACAATATATATCTACTAATAAGAGGTAAATCTACAATGTGGAGGTGTCCTTTTTCCTTACTGAGCTTCGGCCGTGCGCAGGGAACCAGCTTCCGGTGTGGTCCAGCAAGGCTTGATGATCACCACCGTGCGTAGAGAGTTCGGCGCCTGGTAGAACTCAGCAGGGTGTATTCTTCTTGAATTTCAGCACGAGAGGTTTTTCCGTTCGGGTCACCTGGTATGTAACTGGATCACTTAGGTGCGCCGGCTTCAGCCTCGTCCAATGGATCCAGGATTTGCCTTCTAAAGTTTTAACTGCAAGAGGTGAACACATCACAACAGTACAGGGTCCTTTCCATCTCGGCTTCAAAGGTTCATCTTTCCAATGCTTCACCCATACTCTATCACCTGGTTTGAAATCATGACTTGCAGTTGTAATAGGGGGGGGTCTGCACTCCTGCATATAATGCCTTAATTGATTAACGTGATTGTTATGTTGTTGTAACTGCAAAAGCAATCTCTTAGCTTCCACTCCCCCTTTTTGAGCTAAGTCTGGCCAACCTTGAAAATGATGTTTGAACAACGTTGGGGGCCTTCCATATAAGAGTTCAAATGGAGACAATTGGTACTTGGTACGCGGGGCAGTCCTAAAGATGTACAAAGCCATAGGAAAAACTTGAAGCCATGGCAAGTGGGTTTCTAAACACAACTTCGTAATGATTGCTTTCAATGAGCGATGAGATCGTTCCAGCTTTCCAGAACTCTGAGGGTGGTACGCACAATGATAC
>WNWU01000048.1:10124461-10142508 GCA_012654045.1 Ptyas mucosa
ACTGATTTGGTCCCCTTTCTAGTTGGATACATTTCCTGACTGAATTGATCCCCTTTCTAGTTGGATACATTTCCTTTCTCAATTAGACACATTTCCTGCTTGTGATACTTTGAGTAAAGAGAGCCCTTTAATGGTCACCTATCTGGACCCACATTCATCATCATCATTACTATAATATTCCCTTACTACAATATTACCACAACTCAAGGACTCTGAACTTCTTGGTTGATAAAATTGTTGTGAGAACATCTGAGGAAGTTGGAACTATCTGCATTGTTTACCCAGGTGTTCCTTGTGGATTTATTTGAAAGTAGGAGTCCAGAAATATTGTAGAAGAAATTGGAGCTTCTTTTGGCTTTTATAATTTTTTCCTCTGGTTGGCTAAGTGATAACTCTCCGCATGCTTTCCTTGCATAAATGTGTTTGATGGATTTTCTTTTCTTTTTGTTATTTCTATATAACTGAGTTGGATTAAGGCACTTAAGGGCTTGAAGATTGATTTTTGATTTTTGATTTTTGATTTTTGATTTTTGATTTTTGATTTTTGATTTTTGATTTTTTTGATTTTTTTGTAGCTTTGGTTGGCTTTTCTTTCTTTTTGTTCTTACTCTCATCCTTTCTTTTTTCTTTTTCTTTTTTCTCTTTTCACTTTTTGCTCATTAATGGATTAGAACCTGAAGAGTTTTTTTCTTTTTTCTTTTTTGTCACCTTTTTGTCTTGGCTTTGGTCTTTGCTGACTATCAGATAGAATGAGCAGAAAAGTAGTAACAGTGGGATCTTCTTTTTTTTATTGAAAAAGTTTTTTCAAATACAGATTCCCCCCCCTTTTTCCCCCTTCCCCCCACATATTATATATTTCATAAATCAAGTTAACCTTAAAATACAATTCCCCCCTTTCCCTCCCTATCCCTCCCAAACCACCCCTTCCCCCCACCCCTCGGACTTCCACTATATAAAACCCTAGTAATCCCAAATATATTACTCATCCCCTTCATATTCTACCCCTGCATTCTGTTCAGCATTACCATATTCATCTAATCTCCCTCAGCTGAAAGCTATATGATATTTTCTGGTTTGATATTTATTTTGTACATAATCAATCCACTTTTTCCATTCCTGTGCATACTTCTCTTGCGTATAATCCTTTAAAAAAGCTGAAATCTTTGCCATTTCTGCAAATCCGGCCATCTTCTGGGTCCATTGATCAATAGTAGGCAGGACATCTTTCTTCCAATATTGGGCAACCAACAATCTAGCTGCTGTCACCATATACAATATCAGTTTTGTTTCCCCCATTGTAAAATCCTTAACTATACCCAATAGAAACAATTGTGGAGAAAATTGTAGTTTTTTCTTCAGAACATTTTGCATAACCCACCAATTTTTTATCCAAAAAGCCTTCACTTTCTTACAAGTCCACCATATATGATAATATGTAGCATCTAAACAATCACATCTCCAACATTTTGGTTGAACATTAGGATACATACATGAGAATTTCTTAGGATCTAAATGCCACCTATAAAACATTTTATAAAAATTCTCCCGCAAGTTCTGTGATTGTGTAAATTTAACATTCTGGACCCATATTTTTTCCCACGTATCCATCATAACTGGTTCTGTAAAGTTTTGTGCCCATTTAATCATACAATCCTTAACCAGCTCTTTTTCTGAGTCCCTTTCTAACAAAACATTATAAACTCTCTTAATATGCATTGGTCCTTTCTCTTATTTGTCTGACCAATTCTATTTCATACATCATTAAACCAGTTATTTGATCTTCTTTCCATCTCATTTGTAGTTGATTATACTGTAACCAAGTTAAAGTAATCCCTTCTGCCAACAGTGTTTCTAATGTCTTCAACTGCCATCTGCCCCCTTCCATGAAAAGTACATCTTTGTATAAACCCCCCCGAGTGACTTAATATTTGTATTCCACATGGTATCAGCAAGATCCAACCAAAGCGGTATTTTATAATCCCATTTGAATCGGTGCTTCTTCCAAATTCTCATCAAGGCATTTCTAAATATATGACTATTAAATACTTTATCCACTTTATGCTCATAAAATAAATATGCATGCCAGCCCAATTCCAGATCGTGGCTTTCTATGTTCAATACTCCAGTCTTTGTTTTCCAAACCAATCACTTGTTTGTATCAATGCTGCTGCTTCATAGTACAATCGGAGGTTTGGAAGTTTAAGGCCACCCCTCTCATGAGTATCTTGCATAATTTTCAGTTTAACTCTTGGTTTTTTCTCATTCCAAACAAACTTGTTCACTTCTTTTTGCCATTCTAACAATTGTTTATCAGTTTTGAGCACCGGTATCATTTGAAACAAAAAGATAAATCTGGGTAGAACGTTCATCTTAACTACTGCTATTCTCCCAAGTAAAGACAGTTGCAGTTTTTTCCAAGTTTGCATGTCTTTTTGTATCTTTTGCCAGAACACCTCGTAGTTATTTTGAAACAGTTTTATATTTAGATCTGCAACTTGTATTCCTAGGTATTTAGCCTTTGATACTCTTTTAAAGCCTGCCATCCTTTCAAGTTCCTTTTTTTGAACCATTGTCAAATTCTTTGTTATCATCTTAGTTTTTCTCTGATTCAGTCTAAATCCTGATACCATACCATATTCTTCTAGAATAACTTTCAACTGGATTATTGATTTCATCGGCCGTGTTAAGGTAACAATCAGATCATCTGCAAATGCCCTAGTCCTGTAATCTTCTTGCCTTATGACTATTCCATTCAAGGAGTTTGAGTCCCGTATTGTGTTCAATAAGACTTCTAAAGTTAAAATAAATAGCAATGGGGATAGTGGGCACCCTTGTCTTGTGCCTTTTTGTATGTTAAAATTCGTAGTTAAACTTCCATTAATAATAAGTTGTGCAGATTGCTCTTGGTATATCGCTGCAATCGCCTGAATAAACCAATCCCCAAAGTCCATTTTTTCCAAAGTCTTTATTATAAAATTCCAATTCACTCGATCAAAGGCCTTCTCCGCATCCAAAAAAACCAGCACTGCAGGGATCTGTTTATTCTTGTCTAAATAGTCCAATAAATCTATGATTTGCCTCACATTCTCCTTCATGTATCTGCCTTCAATAAATCCTGCTTGGTTGTGATGAACCACCTCTTGAATAGCTGGCATTAATCTGTTGGCTAATACTTTTGCAAAGATTTTATAATCCATATTTAAAAGAGATATTGGTCTAAAATTTTCTGGTTTTTTAGGACCTGATTCTTCTTTCGGTATCAATGATACAAAAGCTGCTTTCCATGAAGAAGGTATTTTGCCGCCTTGCTGTATACTACAAAATAAATCTTTAAGATGCTCAATCATTTCTGCTTGTAAGGTTTTGTAATAGACTGCAGTTAGGCCATCCGTCCCTGGAGCTTTTGCTGTTTTCAATTGTTTTATAGGAAAACTAATCTCCTCAACTGTTATTAATTGATCCATTCTTTCCTTTTGAGCAAGTGAAATTTTAGTAACCCTTTTTTCTTCAAGATATTTGTCTATAAGTTTATTCTGTATATTATCTTTGGCATATAACTTAGTATAATAATCCAAGAAAACTTTTTTGATTAATTCTTGTTGAAAAACTTCCTTCCCACCATGCTCAATACTATCAATCGTTCGTGTAGTTAGTTGTTTCCTCAATGTATAAGCCAACCATCTGCCCGGCTTGTTGGCATTAGCAAAAGTATTGTGTTTTGCAAATTGTAAATTAGTTGCTGTTTGTTCCACTATAAGCATTTGAAATTGATCTTTCAAAAGTTTTATAATTCCTTGTAATTTTCCATCTGTTGGATTTTTTATCAATAACTGTTCCTTTTTATTTATCTCTCTTTCCAATTCTGTTCTCTTTTTCTGTCTATTTTGCTTATGCTTAAAGTTCATTTGTATCAGTACCCCTCTCATATATGCTTTACCTGCATCCCAAAATATTTCAATAGGGGTACCTTTGTTTAGATTCAATTTAAAAAATTCCTTTATGTGCTTCTTAAGTTCATTTACATTCTTTTCATATCTGAATAAATTTTCATTTAGTCTCCAAGATCTTCTTTCTTTCTTTCCCATCTCAATTTCTATCCATACCGGACTATGATCAGTTAATGTCCTAGAAAATATCTTCGTTTTCCTTACTTTAGGAAGTAAATCAACCGTTAACAAAATAAAATCTATCCTGGAAAAGGATTTATGCCTATCCGAATAGAAGGTAAAATCCAATTCTTTTGGGTTGTGCACTCTCCATATATCTTTCATTTCCAAATCCTCTTTCATATCAAAAAAAGCATGTGGTAACTTAGCACCTAATTTAGCTAAACACTTTTTGTCCTTTTTGGGTTCTATTACTCCATTCCAGTCTCCCATAATTAAAATAGATGTAAAGTCCCATTCTAAAATTTTAGAATGAGCATTTTATAAAAACTTTCTTGTTGCTGGTTAGGAGCATAAATTCCAACCACCAAGGTTGGACCATTATCTGTATGAAGTTCAATTGCAATATATCTCCCACAGTCATCTACTTCTATAGTTTTAGCTGAAAGTCTTTTATTTATATATATCACCACTCCATTCTTTTTTTCCGAATTTGAAGCGATAAATTGTGTTCCTAATCTTGAATTTATCAGATATTTCTGATCTTGCGTTCTAATATGGGTTTCTTGCAAACAAATAATATTATTAAATTGTTTCAAATAATGAAATACTTTCTTCCTTTTTTGTGGAGAATTCAATCCATTCACATTCCAAGACAAAAATTTAATTATCATTTGGGCTACTCTGAAGTTTTGAGAACATTTGCTGAAGGTCCTTTTCCACACAGGTAATCTTCGGCTTTGTTCCTCCCATGACTTCAACTTGTGCCTTATCCTTAACCTTCTTTCCTTGTTGTGGCTTGGCTCTCTCCTGTTGCTGTGCTTCCTGCATTTGCTTAGAGGCTGCTCTTGATCGTCCACTTTACATGCCATCAGTTCGAGATCCAACGCCACTTCTCTTGTAGTTTTCGATGTATCCTCTAAAGGAGAAACTGGAAATGGTACAAAAGGATCAACTACAATGCCACCTATAGCTCCCTGGACCTCCATTGCTTCCTTTTGTGACGGCTTTATTTTTTCTTCAGTCTCCTGTTCAAACTGCCTCTGTACTTCAGCCTCCTTATCTATTGGTGAAGACGTACATGGAGATGTTGAACCCGCTTTCAAAGTATTATAATAAAAATCTTCCACTTTTGCTATGGTATTTAAGCGATATCTCACTCCTTGCATCCTCAATATTATGCCAACTGGTGCATCCCATCGAAACTGTATTTGCCGCTTCTTCAATTCTGCCACCAGAAATCCAAAATCCTTTCTGTCCTTTAACATTTTAGGTGGTAATTCTTTAAAAACTCCAATCTCAGTTCCATCAATTTGAACAGTAGAGACAAATGACCTTTGCAAGATATCATTTCTTATTCTTCTATCTGTGAAGTATATCACCACATCTCTAGGCAATTGTCTATATACTGCCACCCGAGAGTTAACTCTATAAGCCTTATCAATTTTATAAAAAATCTCATCAGAATCATCAACCTTTAATAACACAGCCAAAGCATCAGCACAAATTTTTCTTAAGTCTTCTCTACTGTTCTCTTTTATACCTCTAAGCCTAATGGCAAATTCCATAGCTCTGAATTGCATCATAGTTATCTCATTTTCAAGCCGTTGGGTTTTTTCATCCACATCACTGATTTTTAAGTCAGTTTCCTTCAATTTAGTGTCCACTTCTAAAGCAAGTTTTTCCACCTTTTTATCAATCTGCAAAACTACATCAGACAGGCCTTTCACAACTGTTTGGATATCTTTGTTAACTATATCAAACTTTTCTTGAACCAATCCTTTAACCTCCTGTTCTGATTTCTTAATGTCTCTGACAATAAATTCCTTTAAATCCTGGAAGCCATCCTCCTTTGTCTGACTTTGTAATTGCAATGTAGGAGACTGTTGTGGCTTGTGAGTGGGGGAGGCCACCCCTGCTGGCTTAGCCTCTGATTTTGTTTGCTTTGATGACATTTTGCCACGTAAACAATTTCCTTTCCCAGTACAAAATCCACCAAATCTTCCCAATAATTTCTCCAGGTTAAATCAGATCAGTAAAAGTTTCTATAACTATTTAATTATTTTTATTTTCTCCCTTCAAGCCGGATCTGTTACTTTGTAGCGTGTTACAATAATCAAGCCAATCTACTTTCGCTTTCAGCTGCTCTTTCCGCTGAAAGCAAGCACCATTTTTTTCCTCTCAAAGTTTCTCAAACTTCAAAGCTGTAATTCTTTAAATTAGTCCACAGGGCTTAAAATACTTGTGTTTTAATTTGAAGTCCAAGTTCCACCCTGCTATTTTGTTTGGTTCTTAGTTAGTTGATCGTGTTGTCTGGCTCTGCTTAAAGCTTCAGCGAGTTGAATAGGGAGTCCCACCCTGTTAACTCCCCAGAGGCAAGAACGTGATCTGGGGGTCTCACAGGGGACTCTACCTGTCGTCGCTGGCTCACCTCACAGAATCCTAACAGATTCAGAGTTTTCTGAGCTGTTTCTCTTCTTCGAAACGGCTCTTTAACGGGCAGCAGGGCTGGCAGTCTTAAAGGGACCGTCAGTGACAAACGCGGCTCAACAGGAAGTCACAGTGGGATCTTCTTCAACTATGCCCTCCTCGTCACCATCTGGAGGACAGCGAACAATTCAGATGATGCTTCAGCAGGAGAAAGAGAAAGAAAAAGATATGTCGATACAGTTGATTCTACAAACAGTTCAAAGGATGGAACAACAACTACTTAAGACAGATGAAAAAGTGGTCAACATCCAGCAAGCAATGCTGAAATATGAAGAGAGACTGCAGAAGCTTGAGAAAAAGGATGAGCAAAAGGAGGAAAAAATCAAAGATATAGATAATAGATTGGGAGAAGTTGAACAAGATAGGAGTGGTCTAATTGGATGGGAAATAGATAAATCAGAATTTTATCTTAGATTTCAAAATGTGGAAGAAAGGAAGAGAACCTGGCTGAAATTATGATAGAAATGTTGGCTGAAGTGTTAGAAATCACTAAGGAGAAGATGATGGATTTTATGGATGAGATATATTGAGTGTACACTAGATATGCAAAGCATAACAAGTTGCCACGAGAAGTACATATAAGATTTACCAAGAAATTGATTAAAGCACAAATACTTCAGGTTGTCAGAGAAAAAACTTTGAAATACAAGGAGAAAGAAGCGGTGGTTTTGAAACAAATACCAAGAAAAGTGAGAGATGAGAAGACTAAATTTCTGACTAAAATATTATTTATTTATTTATTTATTTATTTATTTATTTATTTATTTATTTTTAATGAGATTTATATGCTGCCCTATCTCCAGCTGGATTCAGGGCGGCTCACAACAGTTAAGAAACATCTAATAAAAAGTTAAAAAATTAAATCCAAATCTCATAATTTAACAGTTAAAAATACAATTAAGACGAACAAGTTAAAATTAAATTAGAATTAAAACCCCATCAGTCCAGGCCGGCCAAATGAAACAGCCATGTTTTCAGGTCGTGGCGGAAAGAGTGGAGGTCAGGGGCCACCCGGAGCTCCAGAGGTAGTTGATTCCAAAGGGTAGGTGCACCCACAGAGAAAGCCCTCCCCCTGGGGGTCGCCAACCAACACTTTCTGGCCAAGGGCACCCTGAGGAGGCCCTCTCTGTGGGAACGCACCAGGCGATGGGAAGCTGTTGCTGGCTGCAGATGGTCCCCCAAATATCTCGGGCCTAAGCCATGTAGGGCCTTATAGGTAATCACCAGCACCTTGAATCTCACTCACAGGGCAACCGGCTATCAATGCAAGTCGCGTAGGAGAGGTGTAACATGGGAGTGTCGGGATATTCCCATCACAATTCGCGCAGCCACATTTTGCACCAGCTGAAGTCTCCGAGTGGTCATCAAGGGCAGCCCCATGTAGAGGGCATTGCAGTAGTCAATACGGGAGGTGACAAGCGCATGAGTAACCATGCATAGGGCATCTAGGTCCAAACAGGGGCACAATTGATGCACCAGGCGAATCTGGGTGAATGCCCCCCTGGTTATAGCCATTACATGATCTTCCAAGTTTAGCCGCAAGTCAAGGAGGACACCCAAGTTGTGCACCCTGTCTACAAGGGGCAACACCTCATCCCCTATGACCCAAAGATGAAATCTCTTGATCAGACTGAGACGCCGGTACGCACAGCCACTCGGTCTTAACAGAGTTGAGCCGAAGCCTGTTCCTCCCCATCCAGATCTGCACCACTTCCAGGCACTGGGACATCATGTCAAGGGCATCGCTGGGTTGGTTTGGGGTGGATATAAAAAGCTGGGTTTCATCAGGATACTGATGATACCTCACCCCAAAACCCTGGATGATCTCACCCAATGGCTTCATATAGTTGTTGAACAAAAGAGGAGAGAGGCTTGACCCCTGGGGCACCTCACAAGTGAAGGGCCTTGGGGCCAACCTCTGTCCCCTGGCCAACACCACCTGTGAACGTTCTGAGAGGTAGAAGGAGAACCACCGTAAAACAGTGCCTCCCACTCCCAATCCCTTGAGGTGTTGCAGAAAGATACCATCGTTGATGGTATCAAAAGCCACCGAAAGATCTAATAGGACCAGGACAGAGGAGTAACCTCTGTAGGAGTAAAAAATATTACTTCTAAAAAGTGTAAACTACAGATGGTTGGTACCAGAACGGTTAATTTTAATGTGGCAAATTCAAAGATATAGATTGGATACAATTGACAAAGTGAAAGCTTTCTATGAAGAACTTCTTAAAGAGAGGGAAGTGGAAATGGAAATGGAAATGGAAACTCAAACTACAGTAGTGCCAGTAGAATTTAGAGAAGAGGAGCTGGCAATGATTGAAGCAACAGAAGGTGCAGTAGGAGGGATTGTGGAAAACAAGGAACAATGTGAAGTAAGATCAATTAGAGCAACAGAATCTACATATAAAGTATGAATATGGAAGAAAGAAAATTAATTTCAATAAATATAAATGGACTTAATTCAGTTGTTAAAAGAAGAAAGGTTTTTCATAAATTAGAGAAACTAAAATTTGATATAATCTGTCTACAAGAAGTACATATTAAAAAGCAATATGAACAATTATTGATACAACCAAAACTTGGGAAAATCTTTTTATCATTGCCACAATGTAAAAAGAGAGGAGTGGTTTTATATGTTAGAAATGCAATACCAGCTGAGCAAATATACGCAGAAACAGAAGCAGGGATGAAATGCTCCTGGTTCAGACCGGATCCAGTAGCGATGGCGGCAGGTGGTTCGGAGAACCGGTAGCAAAAATCCCTGCCCCCCCCCCCCATGCCCAGCTAAGCCGCATGATCATCAGAGGCTTTTTTTTTTCACTTTTAAAATTATTTTTTCTACAACCTCTTCCAATGAAAAAATGCTTTTAAAAGTTTTTTTTAAAAAAGCCTTTGATGATCATGTAGCTCAGCTGGGATCATCAGAGGCTTTTCAAAGCATTTTTTTCTGCAACCTCTTGGCCAAAGAGGTGGTAAAAAAAATGCTTTGAAAAGTCTCTGATGATCCCAGCTGAGTTGCCTGATTGGCAGAGAGGTATTTTTTAAAAAGCCTCTTTGACGATCCCAGCTGAGTTGCCTGATCGGCAGAGGATTTTGAAAGCATTAGAAAGAATGAGTAAAAAAAAAAAAAAGTTGGCCATGCCCACCCAGTCACATTACCCCCACCACCACCAAGCCACGCCCACAGAACTGGTAGTAACACATTTTACATTTCACCACTGCGCAGAAGGTAGAATTTTGATGGTGGAGATAATTGATAATAATACGAAAATTCTTTTAGTAGCAATATATGCTCCAAACAACAATCAAAGTGACTTTTATAGAAAACTGCATATGAAAATAATTGAACTGGAATATGATAATATATGTATGATGGGTGATTTTAATGGAATAGCGGATGAAAACTTGGACTATAAAACACATAAAATAGTAAAATACAGTAGAAAGATATTACCGAACTCCTTCTTTAAGATGACAGAGGAAATAAACTTAAAAGATGCATGGAGAGATAGAAATGGGAAAAATAAACAATATACTTTCTATTCTGACAGACATTCATCCTGGTCTAGGTTAGACATGATATGGACAACGATTGAATTGACTTTGAATATAGAACAAGTAGAAATAGAAACAAATATATGGGGAGATCGCAATCCTGTGATAGCTTTTTGGAAAGGACGAAAAAGAAAATCTAGATGGACTTTAAATAATACAATATTAAAAGAGAAAGACTTTGTACAGAAAATGGAGAGAGAGTTGGCTTTTTTTCCCAAGGAGAATAAGAAAGAAGACACATCGGCACAAAATCTTTGGGACACAATGAAGGCCTATGCTAGAGGCTTAATAATAGACTATACAAGGAAGAGAAATTTGAAGAAAAGACAAACATTTAAAATATTGGCAGATGACTATTAGAGATTTGAAAAGGAACTCCAGAAATGTCCACATAAGAAAGATGTAAAAGTGAAAATGGATACAATAAAGCTTAAAATGGACTTACTGGAGAAAGAAGAATTAGTCCAAAAAATTAGAAGCACTAAACAGAACTATTTTGAAAATACGAATAACCCAGGAAGATGGCTAGCATATAAATTGAAAAAAGAATCAAGAAAAATAACACAATTAATTGATGATCAAGGGCAAAGCAAATTTGGAAATAAAGAGATGGGAAAAATAATACAGGAATATTACAGACAACTTTATAAGAGAGAGAAGATAGAGGAGGAAAATGTGGCAAGATATTTACAAAAAGCAAAATTACCTTGGATTCCCAAAGATATTGAGGAGATGTTAGAGGGAAATATAACGATGATGGAGTTAACAGAAGCAATTAAGAAACAAAAGAATGGAAAGGCACCAGGGCCAGATAGTCTACCTGCAGAATATTGTAGGATATTACAAGAATCTTTAAGTCTCTCATTACTGGAAGTTATGAATGAAGTGATGATGAAGAAAAAAATACCCAAATCATAGTCCGAGGCGTACATCACATTGATTCATAAAGAAGATACAGACCCATAACAAATCAAAAATTATAGGCCTATATCCCTGCTAAATTCAGACTATAAAATCTTTGCTTCAATATTGGTGGAAAGACTTAAGAGATACTTAAATAACTTCATACACACAGATCAAAATGGATTTCTTCCAAAAAGACAGATTAGAGACAATATTAAAATAATCCTGGATACTTTAGAATACTATGAAGCACATCCTGAAAAGCAGATGGCTTTGATATTTTTAGATGCACAAAAAGCTTTTGATAATGTAAATTGACGATTTATGACGCTTCAAATGGAACAGATGGGCTTTGGCAGGAAATTTATTCAGGCTTTAGAAGCTATATATTATAAGCAAACGGCAAAAGTAATGATAAATGGAGAACTGACTGATTCTATTGAGATAGAAAAAGGTACTAGACAAGGATGTCCACTGTCCCCACTTTTGTTTATATTGACATTAGAAGTTTTAAATAGAAATATCAGAGAAGAAAAAGACATAAAAGGTATGAAAATTCGAAAAGAAGAATACAAATTACAAGCATTTGCAGATGACCTGGTTTTTATTATTGAAGAACCACTAATATCAATAAATAAGCTGATAGAGAACATTGGAGAGTTTGGGAGCTTAGCTGGTTTGAAAATTATTATTATTTTTTAAATTTATAAACAAACTTTATTAAATATCAAACAATCATAAAAACAATTAAAACCATAATAAAATATTCTTATACATAGATCATATCTTATCTTAACTTTCCATTTATATTCTTATGCATATCTATATATATCCTTCTCCTATAGAGATTATAAATTTCATAACCTACTCCCACATACATCATCCTGACGGTGAAATCATTATTGGTATTTATATGAAATTAACATGTAGATTACCGATTATCAGTTATTAATTTTAAGCTACTCATCAAGATTGTCTTTATACCTTACTAAGAATACCTTTATCCACTTTTTCCCCTCTTAATCCAATCATACCACTTGTCCCATACCTTAAAGTACTTTGAGCTTTCCTTATCCTTTAATTTCAGTGTTAGTTGATCAGATTCCGCACATGCGTATATTTTTTGTATTATCTGTTGGTCAGTTGGCAAATAATCCATCTTCCAAACTTGTGCAATCGCTATTCTGGCCACCGTAATTATATGATGTATCAAATATTTTGTTTCTTTTCTAATATTTCATTTATATATTCCTAGTAGAAAAATTTCTGGATCTAGCTCTACTTCTTCTCCTGTAATTTGTAATATCCAATTTTTAATTTTCCCCCAGTATACCTTGATTTTAGGACATAGCCACCATACATGATAAAAGATTCCTCGGGCCTATTTACATTTCCAACATTTCAGGTCCAAATTAGGGTACATTTGTGCTAGTCTCAAGGGGACGAGGTACCACCTATACCACATCTTGTATTGATTTTCCTTATAGGTTACAGATTTTGTTATTTCGATGTTGTTCTCCCATATCCTTTCCGACTCTTCTAATTGAATATTTTTACCTATATTTCTAGTCCAGGCAATCATTTGTCCTTTGATTATGTTCTCATTTAAGTCAATTTTGAATAAATATTTGTATATTTTAGATATTAGTTTCCCTTCCTTCTTTTCCAGAAGTTTATCTAACCTGTTAGGGTTCACATTAATTCCTCCTTCGTCCCCATCTTTCTTATACCTATTTTGTACTTGAAAATAGGGCCACCAATCCAGTTCTATTCCCATACCTTTAAGGTCCTGGCGTGTTCTTAATAACCCATTTGAATCTAGTAGGTCCCTATACCGTATCTTTGTATGAGGATCAATTGCATTGGGATGCGTAAATGCCTCCACTGTGGAAAGCCACCCGGGAACCTTCGTATAACATTTTTTCTTTATTTCCAGCCAAGTGCCAATTAGTGCTCTCCTAATTATATGATTATTGAAATGTTGATATATTTTGTTCCCAGTGTTCCACAGGAAGGTGTTCCACCCATCATTAGATCATGCTCTTCTAGTTTTAATAACCGTTGATTGTCTAAATTAATCCACTCTTTAATCCACATTAAGCATGCTGCCTTGTAGTATTTCTCCCACACTGGGAAACCAAAGCCTCCTCTAAGTTTGTCATCCTGTAGCGTGTTTAAGCTTATCCTGGGTTTTTTGCCCTGCCATAAAAATTTAGATGTAATTTTGTTCAGATTGGTAAAGAACTTTTTGTCCAATTTCTCTGGGATAGTTTGGAATAGGTAGAGGAGCCTCGGCAAGATATTCATCTTCAAAGCCGCTATCCTTCCTAAAAAAGAGATGTTTAAATTTCCCCATCTTCCTAAGTCATTTTCAATTTGTTGTATCATTCCATCATAATTATTTTTCTTTATATCAATATTCTTATTTGTCAAATTAATTCCTAAATATTTAATTTTCTTAACTACTTTTAGCCCAGATTGTTTCTCTGATTCCTCTATCTGTTTTCTTGTCAGGTTTTTAGTTAGTATTTTAGTCTTATCCTTATTAATTTTCAAGCCTGCAACTTTTCCAAATTTTTCAATTTCCTTCATTAGTTTGGGTTCTGTTAATAATGGGTCTTCTAAGAAGAACACAAGGTCATCCGCAAAAGCTTGGACCTTGTATTCTTCTCCTTTTATTTTAAGCTCCCTTACATCTTCATTTACTCTTACTCTTCGGAGCAAGTTTTCTAAGGTTAGTATAAATAATAGCGGTGAGAGTGGGCACCCTTGCCTTACTCCCCTACCTATTCCAAAGAAATTTATTGCTTCTCCGTTGATTATTATTCTTGCCTTTTGTTTAGTATAAATTGACGCAATTAATTCTCCAAATTTCTCACCAAATTTCATAATTTTAATTTGTTGGGTCATAAAGTTCCAATTAACTCGGTCGAATGCTTTCTGTGCGTCTAGAAAAATCAGGGCCACCTGTCTTTCCGGATGTTTATCATAGTATTCAATTATATTCATGACTGTCCTTAAATTATCTTTGATTTGCCAGCCTGGTAGGAATCCATTTTGATCTACGTGTATTTTCCGATTTAATATTATTTTAATTCTATTAGCCAATAGGTTCATAAAAATTTTATAGTCCGAATTTAATAACGAAATTGGTCTGTAATTTTTTATCTGGGTGGTATCTGCCTCTTCTTTTGGAATCAATGATATATAGGCTTCTCTCCAGGTATCCAGTTTTTTGCATCTTTTAAAGCCTCATTGTAAACTTCCAAGAGAATTGGGTTCAAAATTTCACCTAAACTTTTATATAATTCTACAGGGATCCCATCCGTTCCTGGTGTCTTATTGTTTTTCTGTCCTTTAATTGCCTCTTGGAGCTCTTCTTTAGTAATCTCTCTATTTAACATCTCTCTATCCTCTTCTGTAATTACTGGGAACCCCTCTTCTTCCAAATATTGTTTTATTTCCCCACTTGGTACTTCCTCTTGGCTATATAATTCCTGAAAGTATTGGGTTGCTATTTCTTTTTTCCTCTCAATACCTTTTTGTAAGTTGCCCTGTTTGTCTTGTAATTGGTGTATTATCCTTTTCTTTTTTTCCTTATTTTGTAGGCCATGCATCTCCCTGGCTTATTGGCCTGCTCAAAGTAATTTTGTTTTATATATTTCAGAGAGTTGATGGTCTTTTCCTGGTCAAGCAGATTTAATTTATGTTTGGCCGTTGTTATTAGTTTTTATTTTATCATCTCCTGGATGGATATTTAATTTTTCTTCCTAATTTTTAATTTCTTCTTGTATGCTATTATACTCCCTTTCCCTTTCTTTTTTCCTTTTACTATTATAAGCAATAGTTATACCCCTAATATAAGCCTTTGTGGTGTCTCAATGATTCTGAAGGGATGTCTGATCTTTATTATTATCTATGAAGAACCCTTTAAGTTCTTTTCCTAATTTTTCAATGTATTCCTTCTCTTTAATTGTCTGTACTTTCATCATCCATCTGCCTTTCTTTGGTATTTGCCCTTTCCATTCTATTGATATCGGGTTATGATCCGCCCACTCATTTATCCCAATATCTACCGCTTCTACTTCCTGGACTAAAATCTTAGAAATCCATATCATGTTAATCCTTGACCAGGACTTGAGATAACTTTGAGAAATACTAGATTATTGAATTTAGAAGGGCATGATTTGTTGATGGGGTGGCATGCTTTCTTATTGTATAAAGGAATAAAAATACAGGGGTATTTTAGAAGGCATCAAATACAGGAAGCTTTATTATTGAATTGGGAGAACATTACTTGAAGATTCCAAGCTGGGTATCTACAATTGAAGCATTTTCATATTCTATAGTAATTAAAAGGGAACAAATTGTTAGATATAGTGAATTAATGGATGAAAAGGGTGAACTCAAATTGAAGCGAGAATTAGAAGAACAGGGCTGTAAAATGGATTGGTTTTCATATTTGCAAATACGTTCTAGATATGAAGATCTTAAACAAGAAGGTTTGTACAATGTTTTGACTAACCTAGATAAGATTTTAATGGGTTCATAATGACTATGTAATTAAAAAATTATATGGATATTTGTTGGAGATAAAATTGGAAGAAGAACAAGTTAAAGAATCAATGATAGCATGGGGAAAAAAATTTGGTCATGATATTGATTTAGGGAAATGGCAAAAATTGTGGTCGCAAAATTATAAAATGACAATGTCTACAGGGTATAAGGAGAATTTGTGTAAGATGTTTTACAGGTGGCACCTATGCCCAACGAGGATAGCCAGAATGTTCAAGAATAAATCAGAGAAATGTTGCAAGTGTCATCAGACTCCAGGATCATATTACCATATGTGGTGGACATGTGCAGAAGCTAAGAGATATTGGACTAAGATACACATGTGGTTGGAAAAAATGATAAAGAAACACATTGACTTTAAACCAGAGATATTTTTATTAGGGATTCTACCAGAAACATATAATAGAGAATTGCAATATTTAATTGTGAATGTTTTAACAGCGGCTAGAATTGTATTTGCTAAAAATTGGAAAGGAGAGAAGTTACCTACTGATGATGAGGTTATTAAGAAAATTATGGAATGTGCTGAAATGAGCAAATTGACATTTGAAATTAAAGAACAGGAAGATAAACAATATTATTTGATATGGGATTTGTTTTATCAATGGATAGATAATAAAACATGGAGATGAAATATGAAATATGAAGTTGATGTAAAGATAAAATATGTGAAGTTCTTTTTTATGAGAAATAAGCTCTTGTTATAAATTGGTACTTTGAAGATGGGATTAAGCACAAAAAAATGCTAATCGATCGACACACTGTCTGTAATTGTTTGGAATGAGGATGGTTTTATGTTTTGTTTTGGTTTTAAAAATAAAAAAAACCAAAAAAAAAAAAAGAAACTGTCAAAATCCTGCAGTTCTGGTGCGTTGGCGTTATGCAGAGTTACCATCCATCTGGCAGCAACACCCACTAGGCCAGTGATGGCTAACCTTTTTGCCATTGTGTGCCAGGAGAGGGGGGATGGGGGAGGGTCGCCCGTGCGCGTGCCCACACCAATAATTCTATGTGCCCTGCCCTGCGCATGTGTGCGCAACACCCTCTCCCCCCCCCACTCCTGGCATGCGATGGCCTGGTAGGCCCGTTTTTCTTTCTTATCTGGTTCCAGATCCTCTCTATGCATCTGCGGAGGGTGAAAACAGCCTTTCCCACTTCCTCAGAGGCCCTCCAAAGACATGAAATGACCCATTTCCCAACTCCCGGTGGGACAGGAAGTGACATTTTTTGCTGTCCCCAGCCTCCAGAGACTCCTAGAGAGGCTCTCCTAGAGAGTTTGAAAATGGGCCATTTCATGCCTTTGGAGGGCCTCCGAGGGAGTGGGAAAGGCTGTTTTCACCCTCTACAGATTCATGGAGAGGATCTGGAGCCAGGTAAGAAAGAAAAACAGGCCTTCCCCACCCCCCCAGGCCCTCCAGAGGCAGGAAACAGCCTGTTTCCCTACTTCTGGTGGGCCCAGAAGGCCCAAAAATCAGCTGGCCGGCTCACGCCTGCACACCAGAACTGAGCTGGCGTGCCCACTGATATGGCTATGTTTGCCACCTGTGGCACGCGTGTCATATGTTTGCCATCACGGCTCTAGGGCTAGGGTCACAACTCGCCATTCGGATCCTTGGTTTTGGAAATCATGCCCGTACTCTTGCATGTAGGTGAGCATGTGTGTCACAAAGAATCCTAATTGCTGCGGATTCCCATCAAACTTCACCCCAAGGGAGGGAGTTTCTCCTTCCAGTTGCAGGACTCGGGGCTGGTTGGAAATGGGTGCCAGTGTGTGTGCTGGCTGGGGGGGGAGAGTTTGTTGGGTCTTCTCCCGCTGCTGCTGTGCCATCTGCTTGATAGGCAGGCTCCAGAACGGGGTGCCTCCCATGACATCATCCATGACTGCTGCCCTTTCCACACCCTTTGGTTGTTGTCCTGGCTCCCCTCGGATGTTGAGACTTTCCAAAGTTTCCATCACCAATTGGGTTATATGCCCCTTCAGAAAGTCCTCCCTCAGTGGTGCTTTGGTTAGTCCCCCCTGGCCAGCAAGGGCTTCTAGTTCCAGTTTCCACCCCAGTTTTCGGTTGCCATGGCTGAGGGTAACTCCTCTGGTTTGCTCATCCCAGCTATCTTTCTTCCCGATGCCAATTGATGACCAGGGCTTTTCAGGATTCTCCAGGGTTACCACATCCTCTCCAATGGGGTGTACAAAACAGGCATCAGACTGGGTGGCAGTTGCTGTCTCTCCCAAGCAATCGGCTTCTCCCAGTTCTCTGCCTCATTCAGACATGGTTTGCAAGGTGCCCTCAGTAAAGCGAAGATTGCTTCTCTGGGTTGACCATTTTGCAGATCTTGCTTTCTGTAAGGATTGCCTCTCCTTCCAATTTAAGAAAGTAAAAACTCTTGAAACGTGGTTGTTCAAAAGGAACCTTTTATTAA
>WNWU01000048.1:10238628-10290238 GCA_012654045.1 Ptyas mucosa
ACGTTTCGACGAAGTCTCATTCGTCATCTTCAGGCTGGTGTTCTCGGCTTCGTGCTTCCAGGAGCAATGTGTGATCGCAGCTGTTTCCTCCTTTTAACTGCCAGTGGGGGTGGGAGCTGATTGGGTGGGAGCATGGCTGTGTTCTGATTGGATGGGGGGTTGGCTGTGCTCTGATTGGCTGGGGGTGTGCTCTGTTTGGGTGGGGGCTTGGCTGTGCTCGGGTTACTCTGAGTTGCAGGGGGATTTGAGCTGGTGAGCTGCATTGCTGTTGTTTGGCTTCGCGTTCGTGGTCGTGCCACATCTTCGTGGTGGGTGTCAGTTTGCTTCATGTATGGATTGGAGGGGTTTAAATTGGTCAATGGTGCAGCTTTGGTTTGGCTTCTGGTCTGTGGTCGTGTCTCATCATCGGTGTGGGTCTGGGTTTGCTTTTTGCGTGGAAGTGTGGTGGTGATATCCTGTGTGGTTTTCGTGAGTGTGGGTCTGGTGTCATTCTTTGTGTTAAGGACTCGTTTGTCACTAAGGGCGGGTTTCCAAATGGCTGGTAGGCGGGAGGTATCATCTCGTTTATTCATGCTGTGTGGGCGTTTTTCTATCTCGATAGCTTCTCTGATTATTCTGTGTTGAAGTGTTCAGTTTTGGCGATAGTTCTGGTCTTTTTAAAGTCAATATCATGTCCTGTGGCTTTAAAGTGTTGGACCAGGGAAGAAGTTGGTTCCTCTTTTCTGACTGAGTTCTTGTGTTCTTCAATGCGTGCACTTATTCTTCTGTTGGTTTGTCCGATGTATGTGGTGGGACAAGCAGTGCATGGGATTTCATATACTCCTTGGTTTTCTAACTCAATTTTGTCTTTGGGGTTTCTTAGGATGGTGGATATTTTTCGGTTTGTGCAGAATGCTGTCTTGATGTTGTGTTTGTGGAGGATCTTGCTAATTCTGTCTGTGGTGCCTTTTATGTATGGAAGGAGGGCTTTGCCGTTTTCTTGTTCTCTGTCTTGGATTTTAGTGGGGGTTTCTTTTTGAATTAGGTTGGTGATCTTATTTCTTTGGAATCCGTTGGATGTTAGTACGTTAGTGAGAGTGTGTAATTCGGTTTGTAGGTGTTGTTCGTCAGCTAAGCGTTTTGTTCTGGAGATGAGTGTCTTGGCTACTTGTATTTGAAATCTTGTTTTGAAGACAAGTGTCTTTTTGCCCACATCATTCTTTTCCACAGGATATTTCCTAATGCCTCAACTGATTCTCATCAGTTTTTTTTTCTTTCTAGGCCTCACATTCCCCTCTGGATATGCTCCAGTTGGTCAATATCCTTCAAACACAATACTTCAAATTGATTGCAATTGCTAGGTGTGGTCTGACCAACCCAGAATAGAGACTTCTCTTGATTTTAGTAATTCTGTAGAAGCAGTTGATAATTGTGCTGATGCCTTTATTTGGGATTTGTCTTTGTTTTTTGGATAAATGTTCAGCTTGTGATCCATCAAATCCCAAATGGTCTCCAACAACCTATAATCATGCCTTTCACTTTTTCAACCATTTAAGCCTAGACCATGCAAAATCATACTTTCAAGCTTGCCTTTCCTTCAATAGAAAACTGATTCAAAGACCAAGAGTTGAAAATTTTTGGTTAAGTAAACATTTAGAATTTAACATATAAACATGATCATCTTTTTTGCAATTGCTCAATACATCTACAGTTTGAAAGATTCCAGAATTTGGGGATTTAATTTAACAAAACATGATATAAAGGGTTATATCAAAAACCCAATTTCCAAAGAACAAACACCTTGAACAAACAAACAGAGAGCACAAAGAAGTGTTTGGCAGTGAAGGTCAAGCAGGAGGCATTTTTCTTTTCCTAGTCACAACCATCTCAGTAATCATGATCTGATCCTTTGGAACTCGCAAAATTTCTGCACTTCCTAAAGATGCTTAGGCCAAGTGGATTCATTAGTAATCATTCTTTTCCTCCTCCAAAACTCCCTTTTCAGGTCCAGCCAGTTCCTTTCCTCTTTCCCCTAGTCCATCAACCCTGCTTTCTTGTGAAAAAGTTTCTGATTCTCAGAAGTTTATTATCTGCTTTTCTCCTAGACTGCATTGCCAAAGAAAAACAGCTCTTCTAGTTCATAAGACAGGATGTCAGACAATTGTTAGCTGTTGCACACTGTCACTGATACTATTGTGAGAGCTGATTACAAACTGCCTGGAGTAGCAGAAGATATAGATGAGGCCTTTCTAGGTCAGATGAGAAGCCTTCCAAATAGTTATATGATACCCAGAGTGGGGATTTCAACTTCCTTGGAATCAAATTCTATCAAGAGTTAAAAGTCCAACAAATTCTCATCCTCTCTTGTTAGCAATTTTATTTGTCAGATTGGAAGAAAGAACAAGGGAATCTGCTATCTTGACCTAATTGTGACCACTTGATTTAAACAAATTACAGGATCCTCTGTATGTAGGTCTAAGTTGCAATGATTTAGACTTAGTCACTGATACAATAAGTAATTATGGAATATTTTTCATTTGTTACATCACTGCAAATGAATAAAAAATAAACTTAAATTCCTCTAGGAGTCAGATGGCATAAAAATGTAATAATTTTATTATGGTTCATTATTGTCAGATCCCTAAAAGTGATACAATCAATTGGGAGAAGGGGAAGACTTGGATTTGATTTAATAGCATTGCCTGTGTCAACAGATATTTTACAACCTATATCCTGGTGCCAAAGAGCCCTGAGATCCTCTTAACATGGAGGAATGTTTATGATAGCCATGTGGGTTGTTTCACTTTAAAGGATAATGGTGTGAATACATGTTTGTTCGGGTTCTCAGGGAAACTAGTAAAGAAACATCTTCACACTTGTGTATTGGCTAAAATCTGCATTCTGACTTAAAGGGATGAGGTCTTACTGCTTTAATCCTACTTGTCTTGCCTAAGGGTATTCAGATCTTGCTTTAACTGGGTTGCTATCACTTCTGCTTAATAAATGGTTCCTTTTGAACGACCATGTTTCAAGAGTTTTTACTTTCTTAAGTTGGAAGGAGAGGCAATCCTTACACAAAGCAAGATCTGCAAAACGGTCAACCCAGAGAAGCAATCTTCGCTCTACTGATTGGAAGGAGAGGCAATCCTTACAGTCAGCCAGAAGTTCAGACTGGATTTGGCATTTTGTCTGCCTATCAAGTCTTTCCCAAGGACCTGGGATAGGCAGATGTGTATGTTGGTTGGTGTTACAGATATCGCCGCAGAATGTAAGTGATGGTTCCAAATAAAGTTGCCTTTTGCAATTGACTGATGGTGAATTTGTCACTGCTGATGGTGTTCAAGTGGTGCTCCAGTTGTTTTGGGATTGCACCCTATTACTATTGGTACTATTTGTTATCTGGAGAAGATAACAAAATACAAAGACCTGCAAATAACTTTCTTTTGACAGTTATTTGCAGGTCTTTGTATTTTGTTATCTTCTCCAGTTCTTTCTCTTCTATTCTGCTATCTACGAGTACTGCCATATCCACTATCCAGACTTTTTTTGTCTTTGTTATAACAATTGTTAAATCTGGGATGTTGTGAGGCAGGTCCCTTTCTGTTTGTATTCTAAAATCCCAGAACACTTTAGCTTCTTCATTTCCTATCATTTTGTCTATTTTGTGGTCCCACAGTTTTTGTTTGCAAGCAAATGGTATTTCAAATCTCATTATGTTTAAGAGGAATTTTCAGGGAGACTAGATACCACACTCCAGCCCTAAGACCTGCAAATGGAAATAGAATAACTGTATTCACTCATTCAGTCAGAAGTGATTCTGAGTGGACACACTAAAACAAAATTATAATACAACATGAACAAAAATCTGTCATTGCAGAAATTTACACAGGTTTTCTTTGTTGATAGTCTTGCTCTATATTTTTCCTACGAGGGGCAACATAGCTTTTGTCAGGACTGCTGGCTGGACACTTTATATTTTTCTTATTTTAGTATAATTTGTAAACACAGTGTGTGGTCCAGGATGTAATAACACACTATCTCTCCTTTTTCAGTTTTCAGTTTGGATTCCCAAGGGTACCTCACTTGGCTTTCTTGTTGATTAGCTGTCCTGGCTCTTCTCATCCTGTTCAATGCATGCCTGCTTATACTGTAGCTATTGCATTCCTTGCATCAAACATACCATTATCCATGTCGACTTTTTAAAGGGTCATTTTGGGGTTGCAGAGTAATTTAATATACACATGAGAATTCTCCCTTGAACTCAACTGGTTGTTCAATGTCAAACTTAGATTGAACTGTAGCATCTGGTTGCATTTCAACAGATGGTAGCTGATCATATTTCCTGATTGTGCATTCAAGAGTTTGGTGGTAATTTAAAGAAGAAGAATGCACACAGAAATACAGTGTAAATTGTGTACTATTAATAAAGTATTATTAACTGCTCATCTTCCATTTAGGATCATCGTTTTTTCCCCATTCCACATAAATGCATCCTAAAACACAAAGACATGGAATCGCATTTCTGGAGTGGATTAAAATTACCAAAGTCTGCCTTTTTCTGTGTAGCCATTTGGTTTAGTTATGTTGCCAAGATGATATGCAATCATCTGTCCTTGTAACAGTAGCAGAAGTAGGAAAAGAAACTGGCTGTTCTGCATAGCAGTTGAATTGCTACTGAATCACTGTTTGCCTGGGAACTGGTTTATCTTGAAAGCACCTAAAGATATAGGGACACCCAATCTAAGGGCTAATGAGCTGCCACCACCAGATTATCCACTAAACAAAACCAAGTAACAGGTGGAATTCTCTGTAAGAGAACCAGAGGTCAGTTTTTCAAAAACCATTATAAAAAACCAGAAATGGTTGTGAGAAACCGCCTTGGCTATTAGACACTTGATAATACTGTTTAGTGACATTTTCAGTGTGGCAGCTTGAAAATACTCAAGGAAGACAGTTTAGTTGCTTCCAACTGTGCTCTGCATGGGGTTGCCTTTAAAGAAGCATCCAGAAGCTCCAATTGCAGTAACCCACATGGTTTTGTGCAGACTCAGGTATCCACATGTATCACCTCTTTTGCAGGAGTTGCATTGGCTACTGATTTGCTTCTGGGTGCAATTCAAGATGCTGGTTGTCACCTTTAAAGCCCTGCATGGCTTGGGACCAGGTTATCTGAAGGATGACATCTTCCTGGTTACATCCACCTAACTTATAGCAAGGAGGCAGGGAATGCTGTGTGTCCCATTTCCTAATGAGGTACAACTGGTGGGACTCAGAAGAAGGCCACTTCTCCATGGTGACTGCAGCTAGAAGTGTATTTGCACAAAACTGGAAAAGCAAAGAGATCCCTATAGATAAAAATGTGATTTAAAAAAAATATTAGAATGTGCAGAAATGAATAGATTAACATTTACAATTCAAGGAAAGGAAGAATCAGATTATTATAATATATGTGTAATGATTGCCTCTCCTTCTAACTTAAGAAAGTAAAAACTCTTGAAACATGGTCGTTCAAAAGGAACCATTTATTAAGCAGAAGTGATAGCAACCCAGTTAAAGCAAGATCTGAATACCCTTAGGCAAGACAAGTAGGATTAAAGCATTAGAGACCTCTCCCTTTAAGGCAGATTTTAACCAATACACAAGTGTGAAGATGCTTTCTTTACTAGTTTCCCTGAGAACCCAAACAACCATGCATTCACACTGTTATCCTTTAAAGTGAAACAACCCACATAGCTATCATAAACATTCCTCCATGTTAAGAGGATCTCAGGGCTCTTTGGTGCCAGGATATAGGTTATAAAATATCTGTTGACACAGGCAATGCTATTAAATCAAATCCAAGTCTCCCCCTTCTCCCAATTGATTGGCAGTATCTCTCTTAGGGATCTAACAATATTAGAGTTATTTTATCAATGGTTAGAGAATAAATATGAGAGTGGTATATTATAAAATCAGATAAATTAAGATAAATGTTAGGGTTAGGTTATTTTATCATTATCATTATTATTAGGGTTATATATATATATATATATATATATATATATATATATATATATATATATATATTGCTGATAAAGAAATAAAGGGAGACTAGTATAGATCTATTTCAAGCTTTTTAGCTTTCATCAGCTAGCCATACCCTTACTCGGATTCAAATTGGGCTTCCTGGATGTTAGGCAATTGAATTAACCTTCTGAGCCACAAGTTCTCCTCCCTTCATTAGCTTGAGCCAGAGGAAAGATTAAGTGTTTTTCTATCGAGACACCTGGTCTACCCCAACATGTGGAAGGGGGCATATATTAGATTGGCCCCCACTTTGATACTCTTTTACAAGGACCTGAAGACTTGGTTTTTCCAACCAGCCTGGAGAACTCAGAGCAGGATGGAGCTCATCAAGTGGCTTGTTTGAGTGCTTATTGTTGCCAGGGGGTAGGTGAGGTATTATTTTTACTCTTTTTATATTGGGATTTTTTTATTGTTTGTAAGCCGACTAGAGTCACTGAAAGTGAGTGGGCGGCCTTATAAATTCTCTAAATAAATAAATAATCTAGACTGGACTATGTCTGTGAATGACAAATGGAAACCTACCATTATCTCCATGTCTTTGAAAGCCCCACTTCAATGCAGCACCATGTAGAACAGCTTTGCAGCTTATGGCAGGTATCAATCTAGCTGGGGATTTTTCCTTCCAGGATACACAGCCATAGTTCTGAAAGATGTCTTACCAACTGAGCACATGCTCACTTCTAGACAAGTCCTGCTCCCAGCCTGCTTCTGCAATAAATTGTCTTTTCACCTGGTCACCCCCCCTTTTTTTTTTTAATTTGATTTATATGCCGCCCTTCTCCGGAGACTCAGGGCGGCTTACAATGCGCTAAGCAATAGCCTTCATACTTTTTGTATATTTATACAAAGTCAGCTTATTGCCCCCACAAACTGGGTCCTCAATTTACCTACCTTAGAAAGGATGGAAGGCTGAGTCAACCTTGAGCCTTGGTGAGATTTGAACCTGCAATAACTGCAGGCAGCTGATGTTAATAACAGGGCTTTAGACCACTGTACTATCCAAGGCTCTTTGGCTTATTTCTCTATATTTTTTGGCAGTTTCAATATTTTCTAACTGGGCCAGAGTGGAAATGTGTCACACTACTAGAGGCTTATGCATGAAAACATATTGATGTTAAAATGATACAGTGTTTACTAACTCAGAGCTCATTTCTTTGTTATCATGGGGAACAATTACTGACATCCATATATATTGCTTAACTTTTTTTTTTTTTGCTCACACATGTGAGATTCAAAATTCCCAAAATTTTATACTCACAACTCCAAGACAAGTCTGGTTAACAAAATCAAAGATTTATTGGAGAAAAACATGAAAATATAAAAAAAGAAAAGCGATTGCAAGCACGGCCTCTTAGACCCTTCCCAAATGGATTGAGTTCAAAAAGCACAAAAAGCAGTTTTCAAACTATACATCTTATACACCTTCACAATGCACGCCAAGCCTAAGAAGCCCTCCCAACTCCCCCTTATTCTCTTAAGTCATCCTTTAAGTCAGGGGTCACCAACCTTTCGGAGCTCAGGGACTACTAAATTCATAATTTTAAATCCTATGGAGTACTAATATGATTTGCCTAATGATCGGCTGGGCAGACGTGGCTAGGTGGTCATTGACTGGGTGGGTGTGGCCAAGTCGATGTCACTCACATCAAGGGGCACCTCGCCAGCCTCTGCTCGCCTCTCCCCTCCCACCCACTCATTGCCTCCCCACCCGGGCTCCTTAGGGACCCAACAGGAAGCAGTTGTTGGAGCTAAACAGCCACCAGGAGAAAGAGTTGGCAAAACAGCTCAGTTCAAATTGGATCTGACCGAGAAGGAGGCTCGGCAGAAGCACCTCACTGAGGACTAGGAGCATAGGCTTTCCAAGCAGAGGGAAGACCTGCGAGAATGCAAGGCCAGGTACTGGTGCCTGGAGGCTCAGCGGGCTGAGAAGGTCAGCCAGTTCCATCCATGAGGCAGTCCCACTGGAACAAGGCCCTCCGGCTCTTTGCCCCCAGCAGCACTTCCCTCCAGCCTTTCCCCAGAGGCCTGAACCAGGAGGCTGAAGCAGACCCCCAAGTTGGAATTTCTCCCCCCCTCCAACCCACACAAAAAGACCCCGAAGGGGGAGACTCTCTGCAGCAACACAAATGTTCATTGCACATATCTGTCCCAGGGGCTGTATTTTGAGGACCCCTGATTTAATGCAATATAAAAAATGCATTTTTTTTTTGTGGACCACCAACATTTTCTCACGGACCACCAGTAGTCCATGGACCACCAGTTGGTGACCACTACTTTAAGTTGTTTTACACTTTAAAGGGTCTTCTTGACAATTTCCATCCCTCCCCTGATGTTCCTGTCTCCTGATAGCGATTTTTGTCCAAGGCTTAAGTTCCTGTTTCCTGGGGAGCTCTTATCAACTCATAATGCATTGTCTCCACTGATTACCATTTGTGGTCACTTTACATAGTCAGAAAACAGCAGACAAATAGTCTCGCACTTTGGTATTACATCTGTTACAATTTGTAAAAGAATAACCTTTATTTATTTCCTTTGCACAGAATTGATGAGTATCTTCTTCCTGCAGTCTGCCTGCAGGCCTCTCCAGAGGCTCCAGATCCTTCCACGGACCTTTCTTGCTTCTGGTATTTGGGCAACATCTTCAGAATCAGAATAGAGCTGGAAGGGACCTGGGACCTTGGACCTGACTAGTCCAGCCCCCTGCTGAAGCAGGAGATCCCATACCACTTCAGACAAGTAACTGTCCAGTCTCTTCTTTAAAACCTCCAGTGATGAAGCACCCACAACTTTTGAAGGCAAGCTGTTCCACTGGTTAATTGTCCTCACTGTTAGGAAATTTCTATTTGATTTCAGGTTGCTACTCTCCTTGATTAGTTTATATCCATTGTTTCTTTTCCTGCCTTTTGGTGCTTTGGAAAATAAATTAATCCCCTCCTCTTTGTGGCAGCCTCTCAAATACTGGAATACTGCTATCATGTCACCCCTAATCCTTCGTATCTCTAGACTAGCCAAACCCAAATCCTGCAACTGTTCTTCATATGTTTTAGTTTCCAGGCCTTTAATCATCTTAGTTGATCTTCTTTGCATTTTTTCCAAAGTCTCCACATCTTTTTTGTAATGTGTTGACCAAACCTGGATGCAGTATTCCAAGTGGGGCCTTACTAAGGCTTTATAAAGTGTATTAATACTTCATGTGATTTTGATTCTATGCCTCTGTTTAACCAATGATTGTATTAGCTTTTTTGGTGGCTGCTGCACACTGCTGATTCTTGTTTAAATGATTGGCTTGTGGGAAGTAAACCCCAAAAGGACAGTGCCAGAAATCTCACAGCACCAGGAACCTCAGAAAACAATGCCAAAAGTCTCAAGCCAACCCTTCCCCCTTTAAGAAAACCCCAGGCAAAAGCACCAGCTGAAAGGAACACTTAGTAGAGCCATTAAAATAAGGGGAATCAGGCTAAAAATAAACTCTCCAAGGTAAACCGAAGCTCCCTTTTTCCTGCCTCCCTGACAGGATTAACTCCTAGGATAGGAAAAACAAAAGACCTGGGACCAAGATTAACCCAGAAAAACAGGAAAATAAATTTGTTCTATTCACTGAATAAAGGCTTAAGAAGGGAGGCCAGGCAGGATAAACACTTCACAAATGTTTATTGGCTAACAATAAAAGCTAACAGTGACTCGCTCTGCTTAGCTAACTACCTTGGAGAGTGAGTGGTGTTTTGAGGCACTGACAGCTCTTTTATACTGAGCTGTCAGTAGCTGGGCCAATCAGGAGCCGCCAATTTCCTGCCGGCTGCTTGCCGGCACACAGACCAATCAACTACTCTATTGGCCACCCGTGCTTGCCGTCCAGACGTAACACAGGGCAATCAGAAACACATCAAAACCCATCAACCTGCAGGAGCTTCAAAGGGGAATTAAGCATAAAAGACTCACTTCCAAGTTTGCTTGCAAGCGAACTTTAAGATGTAATGCTGAGTAATTGTACTGATGAGTCATTGTAATTGACTGCTGACTGACTGCTGACTGCAATTATCCTAATTATACTGTTGAATCATTGCACTGCTGACTCCACTTATCTTAAGGGGATAATTACTAGTGTTAACTGTATATAAGAAGAGAGCCGAGCTATAGTCATTGTTGAGTGACTTGTTGGTTGGAACTGTTACCATCATGTGTGAAGGAGCTCTTATCATGGATGGATCAACAGCGTTGAATTGCTTTTTATTACCTACTGCTGTATGGTAAGAAGATTTCTGTAACTCCGGACTGCTTTGAATGGCTAAAGACTTGGATTGATTAAAAGACTATGCAATTGTTTTTTCCACTACAAAGTAAAAGCTTTGTTAAACCAGTTTGTCTGTATTGTATTCATTTGCTCTCAGTACTGTTTCTCTGTGCACTTGCTCTGCTGGTTGGTTAACACAACAATATCCTTAACATTGATTATGGGCCCAGAGCCAACCAGAACTAACTAGGATTGTTCAGAGCAAAACTGAGAGTTACTGTGAATACTACAGAAAACTGTGTTTGTGAAATATAATCCAAGTGAAGATGGCACAAGAACAGTTAAGGAATATTTCCATGATAACCCGATTGGATGGAACAAACTATGTATCCTGGTCTACAAAATACAATCTACTTCTGCGTAGAGAAGGACTTTGGGACGTAGTAATTAATCCACCGGATATAACAACATGGGATCCTGATGATGATGAAGATGCGAAGAAAATAGCCAAATTTACCAGAGACAATGAACGAGCTCTTTGCATAATTGGACTAACACTGAGTGACCAGCAACTTGTCCATATTCGTGGCAAAGAGTCTGCTGCTAAGTGTTAGATCAAGTTGAAGAGACTATATGTTCGAGACACTGTGGGTGCTTATATAAATCTCACGGAAATTGGTTAAGCAACATCTTCTTAAAGGAGGAGATATGATGGCTCATTTGGAATCTATGACTAGAATTTTCCAGGAGCTGCACGAAAAGGAGCTTGTTTTCTCGGAACTACAGCAAGTCTATATAATTCTTTCTTCTTTGGACGATAGTTATGACGACTATGTTTCTTCACTGGAGGTTTTGACCAGAGATGACCTCACATTGGCTGGCGTATCTGGTAGGTTATTGGAAGAATCCAGAAGAAGACAAGAAAGGGATCAGTTGAGAGTAAACCAACCAAAAGAAGACAAAATGTATTCAACTGCCTATGTTGTAAAACGATGTTTTCCTTGTGGGGCTAAAAGGCATATAGCTAAGTATTGTAAGAATAAGAAAATGTCTGTTAGGGATAATAATAGACCCAAGAAGGGTTGTAATTTAGCTATATCCAGTTCAACACCTAATGTTAACCAGGATTGGTGGGTTGTTGATAGTGGTGCTTCTCAATCTATTACTAAGAATAGAAACAACTTTGTTAAAATGAATAGGAGTAACCAACATGTTAGATTAGCAAATGGTTGGAAGGTTAAGGTAGCTGGAGAGGGTGTTGCACATTGGTCATTTAGTAATGAACCATTGCCTGGGTTGAAGTATAATTTGCTCTCTGTTAAATCATTATTGCAAGTTGGGTTTACAGTAACGTTTAAGTATGATACATGTATAATTGAAAAAGATGGAAAGGTTGTTACTGCAATATTAGAAAATGATTTATTTATTTTGAGAGAGAACCCAGCATTAGTGGCAAATGCTAGGTCGGTGTACAGGAATGATAAACCACATGATTGATTGATTGATTGATTGATTGATTATATTTATATACCGCTCTACTCCCAGGGGACTCAGAGCGGTGTACAGACAAATGATAAAATACATATAATACAAATATTTTAAAGATTGATTAAAATACAATTAAATAATTTGGTCTTGAACCTAAAATTAAAACTCTAAATTTATGAGAATTAAGATTTAAGAATTTAAGAGCAGTTTTAGAAGAGGTTAGTCCAGGCCAGCCTGCTGGAATAGAAACGTCTTGAGGGCACGGTGGAAAGCGCGAAGATCTGGGATTGTCCGTATCTCCGGGGGGAGCTTGTTCCATATGGTGGGTGCCCCCACAGAGAAGGCTCTTTCTCTGGGGGCCACCACTCGACATTGATTGACAGCACCCTGAGAAGCCCCTCTCTATGGGAGCGTACTGGTCAGTGAGAGGCTACTGGTGGCAGGAGGCGGGCTCGTAGATACCCCGGTCCTAAGCCATGGAGTGCTCTAAAGGTGGTGGCCAAAACCTTGAAGCACACCTGGAAGAACACAGGTAGCCAGTGCAGCTCCCACAGGAGGGGTGTCACATGGGAGCACCATGTAACTCCCATAACGACCCGCGCGGCCACATTCTGGACCAACTGGAGCCTCCGGGTGCTCTTCAAGGGGAGCCCCATGTAGAGAGCGTTGCAGTAGTCCAGTCAGGAAGTGACGAGGGCATGAGTGACCGTATTTAATGAGTCCCAATTCAGAAAGGGACGCAACTGGCATATCAGGCGAACCTGATAGAAAGCTCCCCTGGCCACAGCCGTCAGGTGCTCTTCTAAAGACAGCTGTGAGTCCAGGAGGACACCTAAGTTGCGAGCCCTCTCTATGGGGGCCAGTGATTCACCCCCAATGGTCAGTGATGGCAACAGCTGACTATATCGGGATGTCGGAAACCACAGCCACTCGGGTCTTGGATGGGTTGAGCTTGAGTCTGTTCCTTCCCATCCAGATCCGTACAACCTTCAGACACTGGGACATCACTTCAAGGGCATCATTGGGGTGGTCCGGGGTGGAGATGTACAGCTGGGTGTCATCAGCGTACTGGTGGTACTTCACCCTGAAACTACGGATGATCTCGCCCAGCGGCTTCACATAAATGTTGAACTGAAGGAGCGAGAGAACCGATCCCTGTGGCACCCCACATACAAGGGGCCTTGGGGTCGATCTCTGTCCCCCTGTCAACACAGACTGCGACCGGTCAGAGAGAAAGGAGGAGAACCACCGTAACACGGTGCCTCCCACTCCCAATTCTTCCAGCCGGTGCAGCATGATACCATGGTCGATGGTATCAAAAGCCGCTGAGAGATCTAATAGGACCAGGACAGAGGAATAACCCCTGTCTTGAGCCCTCCAGAGATCATTGACCAATGTGACCAATGCCGTTTCTGTGCTGTGTCCAGGCCTGAAGCCCGACTGGAACAGATCGAGATAAGCCGATTCATCCAGGTACTGAGGAAGTTGTCGTGCCACCACACTCTCAACAACCTTCGCAACAAAGTGAAGGTTGGAGACTGGACGGTAATTAGCCAATACTGCCGGGTCCAGGGAAGGCTTCTTGAGGAGAGGTCTCACCACCGCCTCTTTCAAGGCAGCAGGGAAAACACCCTCACTCAGAGAAGCATTTATAATCCCCTGGAGCCAGCCTCGTGTAATCTCCCGAGTGGCCAGTACCAACCAAGAGGGACATGGATCCAATAAACATGTGGTAGCATTCAGCTTCCCCAGTATCCTGTCCATGTTTTCGGGAGTCACAGAATCAAACTCTTCCCAGATGATATTCTGAAGACCTGCCTCTATCCTCCCTCCTGAATCTACTATGTCAGAGTCCAGGTGTTCCTGAATCTGAGCAATTTTATCATACAGATATTGAAATCCTCAGCTTTACCCTCCAAGGGGTCCTCCCACACTTCCTGAGAGAGCAGAGAGCAGGTCACCCTAAACAGGGCAGCTGGGCAGTTATCTGATGATGCAATAAGAGCAGAGAAATAATTACATTTTGCCGCTTTTATCACCACTAGGTAAGTCTTAATATGAGATCTTACCAGTGTTTGGTCAGATTCAGATCAGCTGGATTTCCAACTGCTCTCCAAGCGTCTTTTCCGACGCTTCATCTCCCTCAGCTCCTCAGTGTACCAAGGAGCCAAGCGAGATCGGTGTCGAGTCAGAGGCTGCAAAGGCACGACTCGATCCCAGGCTCCGGCAGCCTCCCTTTCCCAGGCGGCCACCAGGTCCTCAGTCGAGTCGTGTGCCAGAGCCTCAGGAAATGGCTCAAGCTCCATCTGGAACCTATCCGGGTCCATCAGGCGCCTGGGGCAGAATCACTTTATCGGTTCCACCTCCCTGCGGCGGGGTGTGGTGTTTCGAAGGTCAAAGCAAAGGAGGGAGTGATCCGACCATGACAAGGGCTCAATCGCTATATCCCCTATCTCAAGATCACTCAGCCACTGACCAGAGACAAAAATTAGGTCCAGTGTGTTTCCCTCCATGTGAGTAGGACCATGAACTAACTGGGTCAGGTCCATGGCCGTCATGGAAGCCATGAACTCCTGGGCCACCTCAGACGTCTCACCGACGGATGGTAGGTTGAAATCCCCCATGACTATAAGCCTAGGGGTATCAACCACCACTGTGGCTATAACGTTGAGTAGCTCAGGCAGGGCCATTGCCAAATAGCAAGGAGCCAGGTATGTAACCAGCAAGCCCATCTGCACCCCATGACCCCATTTCACAAGGAGGGACTCACATCCAGCCGTCTGAGGAACAGTGGCCTCCCTCGGACCAAGACCTTCTTTAATAATAACTGCCACCCCTCCACCCCTCCCCTGTGACCTTGGCTGATGAAATGCACGGAAACCGGGTGGGCATATCTCTACGAGGGGGACCCCTCCCTCCTGGCCCAGCCAGGTTTCTGTAATACCTGCCAGGTCTGCTCCCCCCTCTTGGACAAGATCACAGATGAGGGGGGCTTTATTTACCACGGACCTGGCATTGCACAACATCAGCAGCAGGTCCAGGGCCTGAGGGACTGTGCAACCTGGGGAACGAGAAGATCATTGGGGGCCAGAGTATTCCACCGCTAGAAGAAGCGAGTGTGTACTCCCGCCATATCTGCCCCTCCCACCTACAGTACTGATGTAATGTCTATCGACAGCACAAGCTCTAACCCCATCTTTGACCCTGGATTCTGCATCTTCCCCATCACGCTCTTCAGCCGGACTAGACCCCATCTCCTGCAGATTAACCCCTGAACCCATACAACCCACCCCCCTCCCGGGAGGTCCCCAGCCTCCTCCCAGATCCCTTTAAAATAGAGTTTGAAAAACTATCTAAAAACCCCCAAAGCTTCCAGTTTTTAGCAAACCACCTCTCGGGGTTCCAAAACCTGTCCTTGAGGGCGGCCCTAGGTAACTGAGAGGGCCAAACCTGTGAGAGGGGGGAATCTCACAGTGTAAGGAGTTCCGTTTTTGAGTACATCAGAGGAGAGATAGAATTGGAAGCGATGAAAGGCTATTTTCTTCTTAAGGTGTTAAAGATGGTTTGAATAGATGGTTAAGACAGAAAGGGTGAGGTAGATAGTTGTACAAGGAAGCCAGTATACTGGAGCATCGAAATACCATCGATGGGAAGTCTTATGATTAAATAAGTTAGTCCAGAAGGGGATGAGAATTTTAATGACCGCCCTCTTACGGTGATCAGTCTAGATGACTTTGTATCTAGAGATGTAAAGACAGCAGAAAAGATGGAACGTCTCATCCAACTATATGAATAATGCAGATAAATCGTTCAAGACTTTTGATGTCTTTGCTTCCTCCCTTTCTGATACCAGCAAAGTCCGAAGATGAGGTGTAAAAGTAAGGTGGAGCATCCAGGCGAAGAGATGAGATCAAATAATCAAGATAATCAGGATAACCCGGATAGTTGGGAGGCAAAGATGTTTAAAATAAGGATTATAAAATGATCGAACAGCTGCAGGTTTCGGTGAATGGCCTAGTAAGGGGGGGGGGGAGAAACAATCGAGGTGAATATCAAAAAGTCATGTCCTTCATTCTCAGCCCCCCATCACCATCATGCTCTTTCAATAGGCCTTTCGGTGGTTAAGTTGAAACCTCTCCCCTCATAAGTAAAAAAGGGGGAATGTCCGGCTCCCCTCCCCATTACATCAAGGGGGGGTAGCCGCTTGCAGCAAAACCCTCTCCATTGTCCACAGGGAGGGCTTCCTCATAGCCTAGTTTCCAAGATGTTGCTGCTGTCGTTGTTGCTGTTTGCATCGTTGTTGTGAATGTCATCATAGTCAGCTCCGCCTCTGTAATCCCAGCCGCCGCCCCATGTTGCCGCCCGCATCACCGCCCTTGGCGTTAGCCTGCAATAATTTAAGTTTTGGCAGTCTAGGGATCGCTGTCGGCACAGCCGCCACCGCCATTTCCATAGCAACCGACCATTGCCTCAACCGCTCCAGCCCAGCAGTCGTTTGATTTAGCGACAATCAGCTGGGCCCCGGTTTGAGTGTTCACTCTGTTTGCTGCCCGCTGCACCATCCCTGATCGTCTCCACGGTGGCCAAATGATCCTCCGGCTCCATTTACGACTCAATCGAGCTGGCTACACTTCAGCTTGCTGGGAGGGGGCTGCAAGATGGTTAGCTGGCCCCCCAACACCTTCAAACAAGCCTGACATCGCCCCCTCATCCTCAGTGTTCAACACGGAACCGCCATGTTGGTCTGCTACCTGGAAGAATATGATGAATGTATCCATCTGTTACATCGAAGACTAGGGCATATAAATTTCAGGTCTTTAAAGAAAACAGTTCAGCTATCTGAAGGTATAAAACTACAATCATGTAGTAAGTATTTGAACTGCAACGCCTGTAATCAGCAAAAGAGTAAGGTAACACCAGCAAATCGTTATAATGGTTTTAATACCAAAAAGCCATTAGAAGTTGTGTTTGTAGATTTGATTGGAAACCCAGTATTGGAGGTGCCTGCTATATTCTGAGCATAGTAGACCATTACTCTAGGTACGGATTCTGTTATCTTATGAAAACAAAATGTGAAACATTCCAGCATATAAATAACTGGCTGAGATTTGTTGAAAGGAAACAGAAGTATAAAGTAATGTGTTTAGTAACAGATAACGGTACGGAATTTACTAACCAAAGGTTAGAGAAGTATTTGCAAGAGGCAGGTATACAGCATAAACGGTCTGCATCATATAGACCACAACACAATGCTTATGTTGAGAGAAGGGGTCAAACATTACAAGCCATGACTAGAACAATGTTGGCAGATTCTGGTTTGCCTGAAACTTTATGGGGTGAGGCTGTTATGTGTGCTAACCATGTATTAAACAACGTGGTACATTCATCTACTGGCGAAATACTATTTACATTATGGCATGGGAGGAAACCAAATCTTAGTTACTTAAACACATTTGGAGCCCCAGCTTGGGTGCATCTACTGTGAGAAGGAAGGAACAACAAAGAGCCAGAAAAATGTTTTTTGTAGGCTATGATTCAAACCATAGGTCTTTTAGATTTTGGGCACAGGGAACTACTTGTGTTTACTTTAGTGCAAATGCAAAATTCCTAAAGCATGAAGGATGGGAGAAACTTGAGTGTGCAGATTATAGACAGGATGACAATAATGTTAGCATTGAGCATCAAATAAAAAGGAGCCTGAGTGGCGTAGGAGGCTAATGCCTCCTACTAAGGCAGCATTTAATATCCAGCTGCCTGCAATTACTGCAAGATCGAATCTCACCAGGCTCAAGGTTGACTCAGCTTTCCATCCTTTCTAAGGTGGGTAAAATGAGGACCCGGTTGTGGGGGGCAATAAGCTGACTTTGTATAAAATATACAAAAGTATGAAGGCTATTGCTTAACGCATTGTAAGCCGCCCTGAGTCTCCGGAGAAGGGCGGCATATAAATCAAATTTTTTAAAAAATGAGTAACAATACCCCTGATGAGGATATAGATGATGTAGAATCTTCTATTAAGGTTGAAGAAGAGGAGGTAGTTTTAGGGGAGGATGAAAATGAATCATCTGCAATGAGTCCTGTATTGCCTAGGAGATCCAGTAGGGAAAGACATCCACCTGATAGGTACAAAGCAACGGTAGTTTGTCAAGTTGACATAGAACCTTCAAGTTATGAGGATATCAGAACGTATCCTGAAAAAGAACAGAGTGCTTGGAAGGAGGCAATGAGTAGAGAAATAAACTCATTAACTAATTTGGGTATATATGAGGATGTTAAATTACATCTGGAGAGAAATTGATTGGTTGTCGATAGGTGTATAAAGTAAAAAAAAGTATAGATGGGACAGTAACCCATAAAGCTCACCTTGTAGCTCAAGGTTTCACTCAAACGGAGAAGGATTTCGATGAGGTGTTTGCTCCGAGTTTAAGAGCTAACACATTAAGAACTATGCTAGTGTGGGCAGCAAAGAATAAGTAGTGTGGGCAGCAAAGAATAAGTTAGTTGTGTTTATTTATTTATTTATTTAATGTAATTTATATGCTGCCCTTCTTCCGTAGGACTCAGGGCGGCTTACAAAAATAGCAAAGAAATTACATAAACAGTTAAAAACAGTTTAACAATTAATTAAAATCGAATTAAAATCATTATATATTTGAATTTCCCCCACGGGTTCAGCTCATATGGTGAAAAAGCCACGTCTTTAATTTGTGGCAGAAGGAGAGGAGGTCTGGGGCTATCCTGAGGCTGGTGGGCGGCTCATTCCAGAAGATCGGCACTCCAACAGAGAATGCCCTCCCCCTGGGGGCCGCCAGCCAACACTGTCTGGCTGACGGCACCCTGAGGAGGCCCACTCTGTGCGAGCGCACCGGATGGTGGTAGGAGGGCAGGAGGTGATCCTGCAGATACCCCGGGCCTAAGCCATGTAGGGCTTTATAGGTTAACACTAGCACCTTGAAACGAACCCAGAGAGCCACAGGCAGCCAGTGCAGCTTGCGCAGGTGTCACACGGTAGTATCGAGAAGCTCCCATAACAACCCGCGTGGCCGCCTTCTGGACTAACTGTAGTCTCCGGGTGCATCTCAAGGGCAGCCCCATGTAGAGGTCATTGCAGTAGTCTAGCCGAGACGTGACAAGGGCATCCCGCTCTAGGAAAGGGCGCAACTGGCACACAAGACGTACCTGTGTGAAGGCCCCCCTGGTCACAATCGTCAGGTGGTCTTCTAAGGATAGCCGTGAATCCAGAAGAACCCTCAGATTGTGGACCCTTTCTGAGGAAGTAAGGACCTCCCCTCCCATCACGAGTGATGGGGGCACTAGATGCAAGGATGCTGGTATCCACAGCCACTCAGTCTTGGATGGGATGAGTCTGAGTCTGTTTCTTCCCATCCAGGCCCGAACCGCTTCCAGGCAGCGGGACATCACAGAAAGAGCATCCCCAGGGTGGTCTGGGGTGGAGATGTAAAGCTGAGTATCATCAGCATATTGCTGATAACTCACCCCAAAACCATGAATGATCTCACCCAGAGGCTTCATGTAGATGTTAAAGAGCAGAGGAGAGAGAACCGACCCCTGAGGCACCCCACAAGTGAGGGGCCTCGGGGTGGATCTCTCTCCCCCAGTCCACACAAACTGCGAGCGGCTCGAGAGGTAGGAGGAGAACCACCATAAAACGGTGCATCCCACCCCCAACCCCCCGAGTTGCTGCAGTAGGATACCATGGTCGATGGTATCGAAAGCCGCGGAGAGGTCAAGAAGGACCAGGATGGAGGAACAACCCCCATCCCTGGCCCGCCAGAGATTGTTAACTAGGGTGACCAATGCCGTTTCTGTACTGTAACCACACCTGAAACCTGATTAGTACAGGTCAAGGTAGTCAGTTTCCTCCAGGAACTGGAGGAGCTGCTGTGCCACCACCGACTCAACAACCTTCGCTATAAAGCAAAGGTTGGAGACTGGATGATAGTTATTAAGGGAGTCTGGATCAAGGGTGGGCCTCTTGAGGAGGGGACAAACCACCGCCTCCTTAAGTGTGGTGGGGAAGGCCCCCTCCCTCAAAGAAGCATTAACCACCGCTTGAATCTAGGTTCCAGTCACCTCCCTGGCTGCAGAAACAAGTCAGGAGGGACAAGGGTCCAATAAACGTGGAGGCACCCAGTCGACCCATGATCCTGTCCACTTCATCCAACGAAACAGGCTCAAATTCAACCCAGATGTTTCCTTCAAGACAAGGCCCTGTCAGTTCGTCAGACTCTGCCCAGTCGGAGTCCAACCCAGTCCGAATCTGAATGATTTTATCTTGCAGAAACTGTACAAAATCCTCAGCTCTACCCTGCAAGGGGTCCTCCCTCGGTCCATGATTGAGGAGAGAGCGGGTCACTCTAAACAGAGCGGCTGGGCGATTTTCTGCAGATGCAATGAGAGCCGCAAAGTATTGGCGCTTTGCCGCTTCCATTGCCACGAGATAAGACCTAATATAGGTTCTTAGTTGTGTTCGGTCGGATTCGAGTCAGGTGGATCTCCAACTGCCCTCCAGGTGTCTTCTCCGATGTTTCATTTCCCAGAGCTCCGCGATGAACCAAGGAGCCATCCGGGATCTGCGTTGGGTCAAAGGCATAGTTCGGTCCAAGGCCCCGACGGCGGCCTGTTCCCAGGCCGCCGGTGGGGCCTCAGACGAATCGTGGGATAAGGAGGCAGGAAAAGACCCAAGCTCTGTCAGGAACCCTTCTGGGTCCATCAGGCACCTGGGGCGGAACAATCTCACTGGTTCTGCCTCCCAGCAGCGAGGAGGTGACAGAGAGAAAGTCCAGCCTGAGAAGGGAATGATCGGACCATGACAGGGGGTAAGTTGACAAGTTTCCCCTACCACGATCATTTATTCACTGTCCAAAGAGAAAAACCAGGTCGAGTGTGTGTCCTCCCTTATGAGTTGGGCCCTGTACAACCTGAGTTAGGTCCATGTATATTATTAATCATATAGATGTGGAGACGGCATACTTGCATGCTCCATTAAGACATACTATTTATATGAGGAAGCCGTTAGGAGTGAAAATAAACGATCAAACTGATTGTTGGAAATTAAATAAAAGCCTATATGGTTTAAAACAATCAGGGTTTGAATGGAACCAGTGTATAGTTAAAGAGCTGAATAATATTGGTTTTCAGGAAAATGTAGCAGACAAATGTCTCTTTAAAAGAGAAAATGGTGTAGTATCATTTTTGCTATTATTCACGGATGATATAGCGATTGTAACCAAGACTGACAAGGAAGCAATAGATATTGTTAAACAGTTACATAAGAAATTCAAAATTAGACATTTAGGACATATTAGACACTATTTAGGTCTTGATATTGTACAAACAGCTAGAGGGTATAAACTGTCACAGTCTAGCAAGATTAGTCAGATCTTGAAATGCTATGGCATGGAGCTATGTAAGCCAGCTAAAATGCCAATGGCACAGGATTTTCAGCATGAAGAAATCCAAAGTCCTGGGTTTAGTAAGGAGATCTATCAATCGCTGATAGGGAGTCTATCATATCTCAGCAATTGGTCGAAATCTGATATTTCATATAGTGTAAACCAATTAACAAGGCATAACAGATAGGCATTGGCAGGCCGCAAAGCGAATATTAAGATATTTAAAGATGACGATGCATTATGCATTATATTTAGAACCTAACCGTGATCTTACATTGAACGCATATGCTGATGCTAGTTTCGCTACTGATTTGACCACCAGAAAGTCTACATCAGGTATTGCGATAATGTTAGGTAATTGTTTAATAGGATGGAAATCTATAAGGCAGAAACATATTAGTTTATCCACAATGGAAGCAGAATTTTCCTGCTTGACACTAGTATGTACTGATTTAAGTTATTATAAACAATTAATGCTAGATGTCGGATTAAAGGTAGAGTATCCTATTGTAATTTATGAGGATAACTAAGCTGCTATAAAAATGGCAACAAATTTAGCAGTTAAGACAAAGTCAAAATATACTGATATTCGTTATCTAAATGTTCAGCAGAGTATTCAAAGTGATATGGTTAAGTTGGAATATTGTATGTCTGAAAACAATTTTGCCGATAATTTCACTAAAGCGCAGGGTGCAATTAAACATAAACTGTGTTGCGAAAGCTATGGCTCGAGGATGTGAACAAGTATATATTAGCCTGTCCAATGGGGAGAATGTTAGGATGTGGTGTAAGCCTAACAGGTTGTCCAGGCAATATATGTGTTCTATAACTATAAATGAGTTCTGTAATTTTAAGATGTAATGCTGAGTAATTGTACTGATGAGTCATTGTAATTGATTGCTGACTGCAATTATTCTAATTGTACTGTTGTGTCATTGCATTGCTGACTCCACTTATCTTAAGGGGATAATTACTAGTGTAAACTGTATATAAGAAGAGAGCCGAGCTATAGTTATTGTTGAATGACTTGTTGGTTGGAACTGTTACCGTCTTGTGTGAAGGAGCTCTCATCGTGGATGGATCAACAGTGTTGAATTGCTGTTTATTACCTACTGCTGTATGGTAAGAAGATTTCTGTAACTCCCGACTGCTTTGAATGGCTAAAGACTTGGATTGATTAAAAGACTATGCAATTGTTTTTTCCATTACAAAGTAAATGTTAAACCAATTTGTATGTATTGTATTCATTTGCTCTCAGTACCGTTTCTCTGTGCACTTGCTCTGCTGGTTGGTTAACACAACAATATCCTTAACACTGTTTGTCAGCCAGTTACAAATCTATCAGGTGGTGATACTGCCTATTCCACATTTTTCTAACTTACCAAGAAGTAGATTGTGGTCAGAGGTGGAATTCAGCCAGTTTGGCCCAGTTCGGCCAAACCGGTTGTAAACTTTGGGTCCAGTTTACTGTGGCTGATCACACCACTTGCTGGCTCACCTCTCACCCCTCCCCTCCCTGGCACTCCTCCCCTCAGCTGGTCTCTCCTGAGGCCATTTTGGCATCTTGGTGCTCCTCTAATCGCCCCCCCCCCATCTCCTCCAAGCAAGCGACATTTGCGCAGGCAAAAACCCAAGGCAGCTCTGACAGGGCACTTGGAGGGAGGGGCTGGACCTAATAAGCAGGCAGGCAAGCTAAGTGCCTGATGGTCCCCATCTCATCACTGAGAGTCCAGGTCATGTCAGCAGGCGATGGGCAAAGCCTTGGCTAGGCTCCTTGGCAGACAACGAGCTTCGCAGAGGGACAGTCTAGTGCCTGGAGGTGGCTCTGCCCTAAGGAGGCTGGGGGCATTGTTGAGGCTGCTGCGAAGGGGGGCTCAGGCAGGCCCAGGCCCTGTGCAGCACCATGATCCATGAGTTGCTGCTGGCACTGCGTGGCTATCCAGGCAGCCTCTTCATGGGCAGTGGCCTGCAGGTGGGTGCCCTTCACCCCTCCCCTCCCAGGCCCAGACAGCCACTCTTACCTGGCCTGAGAATGTAAGACTAACAGCAGGGATGGAGACCAGTAGCTCCAGGCCCACCGCGCTCAGCCAATGGGCTGCCTGGGGGGAGACATGGTGAGGCTTGGCCATCTTTCGGGCCCAGCTCTCCTACAACCTGACTGGGTGGGTGGGTGGGTGGGTGGGCAGATGCAGAGCCCTTGCCAACTACCAGCTTTGCCCACCAGCGTCTCCGGCATTTCCGTCCCTTTGAGCAGTGCAAATACTGACAATTCCAAGCATGGAGGCATGCATTCTGTCTCCTTTGCAGAAGGGTGGGGAGAAAAAAAGGCCTGTTCTGATCAGTGTGTAGCAGAGTAGTATGGGGGGGGGGGGTGAGAAAGAAATCCTCTTGATTCCTGTGCATGTCTTTTCACTAAGTATAAATGTGTGTGTGTGTGTGTGTGTGTGTGCATAGCGGAGCTCTTCCTGAGTCTTCTTGCTGCTCTGAAAATACACAGTGATCACTGTATCTCGTCTCGGAAGAGCTCCGCTCCCCACCACACACATACACATGTTTAAACTTAGTGAAAAGTGAAAAGATATGCACAGGAATCAAGAGGCTTTCTCTCTCTCTTCTCCCACACCCAGTGCTCTTAAGTCGGTTGCCATGAAAAGGAAACTTGCGAATGTTTCTCCGCCCTCCATAAGCCCTCACTACCAGTAATAAGATCTCTGTGCAGAAGAGGATGAAGCTCCTCAGAATCCTGCCATGTGCCAAAAATGCAGCTTCTGAGGAATTGAAATGTGCTGCTTCTGCCGGTTCTGTGAGTTGGAGGGTCAGCCTGGCTGGAAGAAGTGCTGCCTATGCCCCTCAAGCGCAACCATGCTTGGAGAGCACCATGTACTGAAAGTGAAGCACAATCTCCTTTCTGGCTGCAGCAAAGCCAAAGTGTCAAAAGAGGGCCAGGTTGGGGGGGGGGCGGCAAGGGCTCTGTGAGTGATGGGGAGCGAGGGGTGAACCAGTGAAGCTGGGGGCTGGTGGGGGCTGGATTTTTGCCTAGGTTTGTCTGGCTGTTGGGTGGTGCAAATGGATGGGGGCCTGGGAGGAAGCTGTTTTCCCCCTGACAGCCAGATAAATCTAGGCAAAAAGCCGGCCCTCACTGATGCCCAGTTTCACTGACAGCAGGCTTGGAAAGGGCAGTTGTGAGCTTCTGCCTGTGTCAAGCTAGACTGGGGAGGGACAGCACAAGCAGTGGGAGGAGGGAAGCCAGGCAAAGGGGCAAGTGAGGGGCATCCGCAGCATGCCGTAGCACATGCACTTTCCCTCAGCCTGGCAAATTTTCTAAGAGAGGGAGAGAGAGAGATCCTATCCGACCTCTGTGTGTGTGTGTGTGTGTGTGTGTGTGTGCGCACATGTGTGTGTGTGAGAGAGAGAGAGAGGGAGGGAGGGAGGGAGGGAGATCCGATCTCAGAGAGTTATATCAGGGCTGGTGGCAGTGTGCTCTCTCTCTCTCTTCCTCCCCCCCTCTCACTCATTCACACACACACGCACACACACACACACACACACACACACACACACACACAGGTTGGATCTTTCTTCCCTCCTGCCCCACCCATCAGAAACCCCTGGATTCTCTCCCCAACCCTGCCTGGTCCATACAGACACCACCCACATGAGTGACATAAAGTTGGCCACACCCACTCAGTCACAGTTTCCCCCCCAGCCACACCCCCCCCAGCCAGTCATTAGGAAGAACCGGTTGTTAAATTATTTCAATCCCACCACTGGTTGTGGTCTACTTTGTCAAATGCCTGGCTGAAGTCTAAATATACTATGTCCACAGCATTTCGCTGGTCTAGTAATGTAGTCATTTTGTCAAAGAATGAAATAAGATTGGTTTGGCATGATCTGTTTTTAACAAATCCGTGCTGCCTACTAATTATAACTTTATTTGTTTGTAGATGTTCACAGATGTTTTTTTATTATTTTTTCTAGTATCTTCCCAGGTATTGATGTTAGGCTGATTGGTCTGTAGTTTCCTTGGTTCTGTTCTTTTTCCATTTTTGAAGATGGGAACCACATCAGCTCTTTTCCAATCCTCTGGTGATTCCCCAGTGCTCCAAGATTTTTTAAAGATATGATACAATGGTTCTGAGATTACATCTGCCAGCTCCTTCAGAACTCTGGGATGTAATCCATCAGGCCCTTGATATTCATCAGAAGGCAAAGCAAGAAGGAATGGATGGAAACTAATCAAGGAGAGAAGCAACCTAGAACTAAAGAGAAATTTCCTAACAGTGAGAACAATTAATTAGTGAAATGGGTTACTTCCTTACCATCTTCTCTGTTTAGTGGACTGACTGTTTCTTCAACTTTTTTCTTGTTATTTATACGTTGAAAGAAACTTTTTATTATTATCTTTGACTTTTGCTGCAAGTCCTTATTCATTCTGAGCCTTTGCTTTCCTGACTTCATCTTTTAGTTTTATCAGAGAGATCTTTTTGCAACCATGCTAGTTTCTTCTTAGATTTTTTGTTTTTCTGTTTCAGTGGTATTGTGTTGGACTGGGCTATTATGATCATGTTTTTCAGTGTTTCCTGTGCTTCTTGAGTTGTTTTTCCCTTTAGGATGTTTATCCATGAAATGTTGTTTGGGTTCTCTCTGGGTTTGTTAAAATCAGCTCTTTTAAAGTTTAAGACACTGGTCGATTATATTCTATTCCTTGCGTTTGCATTATATTGAATTCCAATATGACATTGTCACTCTCACCCAAGGTTCCAACAACTCCAACTCTCTATATGGCTTCTTCTCTGTAAGGTCTTGCCTCTCCAATCTTCCCAAGAAAGCAGGATTCTTGAAACTGAAGTTGTTCCAAAAGGAGCTTTTATTGAAAGGCTTGTGATAGCAAAAGGTCTAGGCAGGAACTAAATTTTCCCACTTAAAAACAGCAATTTAAACCAGTGCAAACAAAACCCCTCCCACAGTACAACAATGCAGGAAACAGAAACAGAAACTTCATAAAGAGATCTCTCCAAGCAGGAAATAGAAACAGAAACTTCATATAGAGATCCCTCCAATCCTCCCCCTTCCCACCAGAATGCCAGCATCCCAATAGAAATATATGGGACCTGACATTCTCTATTAGTAAGAATTTGTAATAATTTGTAATTTGTAATAAGTAATAATTAGGACACAAAGGGCAGGTATACATATGTGTTGTTTTCTGCATGTCACCACAATAAAAAGGAACAGAAGCCACCAGATAGCGTCATTTGTTCAGGGTGTCTCTGGATCTTGTACCCATGTGCATTCAACAATTTCCATACTTCCCAGCTATCATCAGATCCAGGTGCCAACTCCTCCATTGGTTCCATCCAGTGTTGTTAGATTCGGTGATAGAAGAGACGGACACAGTTCTTCAGTAACAACAGCTCTTTAATAGTAGACCAGTACAACCCAACAACCTGCTTGTCTGGTAGTGTCCTCTTTTATAGAGGGCTGCCAGATGGCTTAGCCAATGAGATTCAAGTATTTTCCCGCCTATTTGGAGGACCTGAGTGAAGCCAGCAGCTCACTTCTTTATTACCTTATATGGTAATAAAGATAAGGTAATAAAGATATTATATGGTAATAAAGATAAAATTACCCTTCCTAGAACAAATTTACATATTTACAAACGTAATCATATAAGTAGGTGGGGCTAGTGTGAGTCCTAGTTGACCTGCGCAGCTCAGTATGGTCCTGGGCGTTGCCTGAGCTGGTGGATTAGTTGCTGTCTCTAAACCCAGCAATGGAACCTCCTGGAACATGTCTTTGGGCATGGCATGGACTGGAAGGTCCAACCCCTCTGGAGATTTTTGCTGGAGTCTTGGTTCCACAGGTGGATGTTCAAGCCGCACAATCGGGTTTGAGTCAGTGTTAGACATTGGATTTAACAGTTTAGTACAGTCAGGGCTTGGCTGCTAGTCGGTTTGAGCTAGGTCTAGTGTTCAGAGTAGCGAATTAGAAAGTCGGCCTCGGAGTTGGTCCAAGTGCCAACACCACAATCTTCCGTCCTCTAACTCAATTTGATAGGAGCAAGGACCAGATATTCCTACTACTGTGCCAGGAATCCAAAGGGCGCCCCCGGCATAATTGTGGGCATAGACCTTGTCCCTAATCTTGAATTTGCGAATTTTCCCAGTTGAATAGGGAAGTGTCTCTGCAACGTAATTCGAGTGCAATTGATCCAATTGTGGTCGGAGTCTCCTTCCCATGAGGAATTCTGAGGGGCTTCTGTTGGTGGCTGCACACGGCGTAATGTGCTGTACTAATAAGAATTTATCTATTCTGGCCTGCCAATCCCCCAGCCCTAGTCTAGTCAAGGCTTCTTTGGTATCCACATGTTTTATTTAGGGACAGTATAGTTTTGTTCCTGTTGTAGGAATGCTGGATTGTGTCTCTGTTTTAGAAATTATTGATGAATGCTCTTTCATGGGTGTCTACATATTTTCTTCCAGGGGAGGTTATGAAAGTAACTGTTCAGTTCCAGAGGGACTTCAATGGAATGAGCTAGGGTAGATAGTAGGAGCTTCGCTCTTGGATGTTGTTTTCTTCTAAAAGTGACATGTTTCCATCATGTCTTTCTCTGTAGGTACATATGAGCCATGGTGGTGAAGTGGAGTGGAGTGCAGTATTATAGGCTACTTCTACTGACTGCTGGCTGCCTGCAATTTGGCAGTTCAAATCTCACCAGCCTCAAGGTTGACTCAGCCTTCCTTTCTTCTGAGGTGGGTAAAATGAGGACCCAAACTGTTGGGGGGCAATATGCTGACTCTGTAAACCACTTAGAGAGGGCTGTAAAGCACTGTAAAGTGGAAGTCTAAGTGCTATTGCTATGTAGGGTCATTTTTTTAATGAAAGCTATTTGTTCCCTATTGTGTTCAATTTGGGTGCATCAGTTTACTTCTTGGGGTCATTTTTAAAGAAGCTATTGTGTTTTATTTTGGTGTATTCTTCTTGTTTAGATTGAGATTTCTTGCTTTGTTCATTGAGTTTCAGACTGCCTAGAGTTGCCTCTAGACCTTTTACTTTTTCTTCTAGTAATTCATATAGTTTACATTTGATAATGTAAATTTGAGTCTTCTGTGGGCATAAGCTGAAACATATGACACATTTTGCAAGTCACTATGGTGCCTGTCTCTATTTCCATGACTTTTTGTTTGTTTATTAAAAAATTAAAAATTTCTAAAGATTAAATATTTTCCAAGTTGTGAAGTGTCAGTTTACAATAATTTATAAGAGTTCTTGGTCTTTCATTCTTTGTCTTGAAAAAATCATCACTATCTTCCCTGTTTTGATATGCCTGTCACTTTTTCTGTGGTTTGTTATTTTTTTTCTGAGACTGTTAAGAATTTAAAAATTGCAAAGAATTAAAATAATTGAAAAAGAAATTGAAAATTGAAAAAAAATAAAAATTGAAAAAAGAATTTAAAATTTAAAATGATATTTTAGAGGTGAACAAAGATTAAAATTAGAAAAAAGAATTTAATTTTTTTTAATTAAAAAAAGCATTTTGTAAAAGGAATTTCAGAGATATTAAAAATGTAAGAATTTACAAAAGTTCTTAGACCCTTATGAAGTGTTATGCACTTCTTTTTGTTGGAAATCTCAGACTGTTTTTTAAGAGATGTTTTGCTCTCAACCCTCTACTCCTTGTCTTGAAAGTTTATCCCTTTTCTGCCTATCCACAAGTGTTTCGTACCTTTTCCTCCCTGCTTTCTTGTCCTTTGGTCGCCCAGCCACTGCCAGGATCTTCAGGTATGATGTGCTGATCTGGCCACTCTGCTCTGCTCAGCTGGCCCACACGCTGCTCTCAGCGTGTGGTTTCCCATTAGGCACTGCTGTTGGCGCTCTGCTCCTCTGGCATTTAGTTCTGCACTGCTACTGGTCAAAGTCTGCCATGCTGCTCACAGCTGCTGGCTTGCTGTCACCTAGCTCCATTTCACTGCTGCTCAGTTGCCTTTGTTTGCACCACACTGTGTCCATTCAGATGCCAGGCTGGGGTGCTGGGGTGCCTCTCCCTCTCGGCCACCTCTCAGTTGAGACATTGGGCTGCCTCTCAGCTAGGACACCTCTTAGCTGGGATACCTCGTACCTTGTTGAAAGGATTTCCCCCCCCCCAAAATTTAAAAAATACTAGAAATTTATTTTCAAAATTCCCAAAATTTATAAGATTTTTAAAATTTTAAATTAAATTTAAATGTTAGTTTATTTAAATGTTAGTTAATTTCACCAATCTCTCTGCTCTGTAATGGCAGGAAAAAAGAAAACAACAGGTCATGCATAGGACAATATGTACTGACTGTAATGACAATTATATGACACTACAAAAATTGTAATGCAGACATTTGTTGTAAATTTATTTTTTTTCAGTACCATCATAACTTTGAACAGATGCAGAACAAAGTGATCAATGAGTGGGAACTAACTGTGCTTCTACTACCACAAAAATGTTTGCATAACCCTGTATTCAGGAAGATGTTCAATAATAAAATTTATCCATGCCTATTCCCAAAACTGCAAAAGGAAAAGCAAGATCTGGAGCAAGCCAGCCAGCTTTCCTGAAACGGACCTGACCCTGTGATAAACATGGCAGGAATGAAACGTTGTCCCTGACATCTGCTCTCATCTTCAGTTACTAAAACTTTCTGAATCCCCAGTGTATGGGTATTATGAGAAGCTGACCATCATTCAGCAAAAAAGGCAAATAATCAGTCTGTGGGTCTCCCTGGAGGTCATTCATCTGATGCACATGCATCCTCCAGTAGTAGTAGTAGTAGTAGTAGCAGTAGTAGTAGTAGTAGTAGTAGTAGTAGTAGTAATAATAATAATAATAATAATATAACCCATATCAACCATTAGCACCAGTCAATGGCATTTGTGATGCATTTTTAAATGTTCAGTTGACTGAGTTTCATATTTAATGAATAATAATAATAATAATCATAATCATAGTAATAGCAAATTGCATCAAATTTATTGCAATTGCAAATCCATCAAACTGTAGAATAAGAAAAACAAAGTTTGAATGATTATATGAACCAAAGTACAGGTATTGTATTCGATCCCTGTGGATTCGGGAATCCAGTATTCAGGCTATTTCATATTGATCATTGCTAATAGGCCCTGGCAGCTGTGGCGGGGTCCTGATATGAATATTCTCTATTGGCTTTAGTAAACTGCTATGGAACACTGGGTGAATGTGTCCTAATGGGGGTGGGGGCAGTTTCAACTCCACTGTGACCAGATTTATCACCCTCACTATTGGAAAAGGTCCAAGAAACTTTGGACCCAACTTTTTACAGGGTATTTTCAACCGAAGGTATTTGGTTGAAAGATACACTTTTCCCCCCACCTGGAACCGTTTGTGAGGGGCCCGCTTTTTGTCTGCTTGGGCTTTGTATGCCTTGGCGGCTTTCATTAGTGCTGCCTTTACGGAGCTCCATACTTGTATGGTGCCCATCCATTCATTGGGTCAGCAAGGGGAGGGCGGTTCCTGCGGGTACTCGGGAATAGGAACAAAGTCCACCCCATTGACCACCCTGAATGGGGTGAACCAGGTGCTACTATTGCACTGCATTGTTGTATGCCACCTCCACAAACGGCAGCAGTGTACCATACACAACAGTATGGACACAGTGTACCATACTGTTATACAGTATGTGAGGACACTTTCTATCATGAACCAATAGAAAGAAGTCATCAGCCATTCTTCCACCTGATTGTTCCGCAGGACTCTAAGGAAATGAAGTCTCTGTAGGTGATAATCATTTGGAGTTCTATGAATTTAAGTAGCAGAATAAATGTGTCCACTGCAAAGATGTGAGGGATTGTGTTTTTTGTAAAACTTCCAAATTTTTATGATCTGTGCATATCTCTACTGGATAGACCACCTTCTAGGAATTGCCACTATTCCTAGAATGCTGTTTTTACCAGAAATAATGTTTCATTAATTTTTTAAATTTTTTTTTATTTATATGCCACCCTTCTCCGGAGACTCAGGGCGGCTTACAATGCGTTAAGCAATAGCCTTCATACTTTTGTATATTTTATACAAAGTCAGCTTATTGCCCCCCACAACCGGGTCCTCATTTTACCCACCTTAGAAAGGATGGAAGGCTGAGTCAACCTTGAGCCTGGTGAGATTAGAACTCGCAGTAATTGCAGGCAGCTGGATGTTAAATGCTGCCTTACTAGGAGGCATTAGCCTGCTACGCCACTCAGGCTCCTATGAATGAAATGAAGCAATTCATTAATAGATGTCAAGTGTAATCAGGTCTTTAATCCACTGTGTAAGAAAGAGCCATATATTTATCCATAGTCACCTTTGGTGAGATGGGCAACTATATAAATTTCATAAATAAATAAATAAAATATTTCTAATACTGCAATATCAGTCTTTTGGCATACTAAAGCACAGACATTGTCCAGTTGTCAAATTCAGTTGTCAAATTCAAAGTACTAGGTATGTAGTTCAAGAGAATATTATTGTCTGGAAAATTTAGCTTTCTTCACCCAATTTTATTTATATAGCCCACAAGTTAATAAATGTAGGACATTGTAAAAACATGCCTTAAAGAGGCATTATCTTTATTACACTTTTTTCAAAATTATTGTTTTGACAGTTCTTTTCTATATAAATTAACAGAGAATCAGAGCCACCAGCTTCGGCTTGGCGCCTTGCTGGCATTCTGCCAATTGGGGAAGGGAGGAGGGAACAGATGGCCAATAAAGCTGTATACCTTTATGATGGAAAATTGAGAAGGGGGAAATTGAGAGTTGAGGAAGAACAGAGCGTCTTGGAATCCCGTTCATGCTGGTCACTGGCATCTTCAAGGTCGTTTGCCCGGAGTGTGGAATTTCACCAGCCCAAACACCTTGGAGTTTCCCATAACATTTTGGCACTGCTAGATTGATTGTACATGGATGTGCCATAGGGGGAGGGCTAAGGGAAACTAGGGGTTTTGGTTCTGTATTTGCATGTGGGAATTTTAGTCTCTGTTTGGCTCTAGTGCAATCAGCATCTCTTAGTAAAAGTGCCTTTTTGCTTCAGTCAAATGAGTTGAGAGTTTCACTTTCCTAAGGGATCTAACTGGGGCAGGTCAATAAATTCTAAACACTTTTAAAAAATATATACATAAGCCATAATTTGAAGCCAACACTCTTACTTCAGAAGTTAAGACACTCTTTCCACTATCCCAGTTCACTCCAGTTTTGCTAGATATTACACTTTTAATGTATTTAATGTATTTAGATCCCAATACATCCAAACATTTGAAATCAAGGAGCTGAGAAGCTGGTTGGGGACCTGCAGCATGATGTTCAGCTCTGAGAGGTACTTGGTAATGTCCACCATGAATGCTAAATCACCCAGCCACTTGCTAAATCACACCTGGCAGTTTTTCCCTCCATCTCCATGAACTGCTTGACTTTATCCCAGTTTGTAAAACCTCATAAGCATGTTCCCGCAACTCAGCCTCCCACTTCACAGTGATGAACAAGATCACTGTACTCAAAGTCAAGATCAATCAGTAACTCTTTAAACTGGCAGTTATTAAACCCTCTGCTTTTGACAAAATATATGCATGACACTATGTTGACATCATATTGTTGAACTGCAACAAGTGTGCACAGAGACTTTCTTGGTGTATGATGCAATACAGTAGTATATAATTAAATTACTTGGATCAAAACTGAGATGATTCGGAACTTCCGGCTGAGCCGCCGGCATCGGCAGACGCTTCTTTGTGAAGCGCCAGCCCCAGACTCCGTAGAATCGCAAGAACAGCGAAAATCAGCTGTCTTGCGGTTTGGAATCCTTCCCCCCAGGAAGAAGGGGGGAAGGAGAGCAGACGGGTGGGGTAGAGCTCCCTAAGAGCACCAGGTTTTGCCAATAATCTGGTGCTCGAAGATGAGAGCTCCCCGTGAAGCCTGTCAAAGCTCCGGACCTGGGATGCCTCTGACGGGGAACTTTTTCCCTGTCAGAACTAGATGCCGCGGCCACCCCATTAAACAACTTTAAACAAATACTTCTTGTACTAAGATGGCAGAGCACAAGTTGCACGAAGGAAACAGCAAGTATTTTTTTTCCTTTTTTTTTAACTCCAAGGATTTACTTTCTTTAAAAGATTTCTCCTAAGTGGAAAGTGAAAGCAAGATGGCGTTTGAGTTTCAACGGGGCGTGAAGAAGTGAAAGTTAAAAGCAACTATTGATAAGCCCGTTTGAAACGTAAAACTCCTTTTTGAAAAGTGGATGAAATAATAATAATAATTTAAGCAGCAATATAAATTAAAAAGTCTTTTTTTCCCTTTTTTCTTCTTGAAATTCTTTTTTTTTTTTCTTCTTTTTTCCCCCCGTCCTTCTGGAGGGGAAGGAAGAAGGGGGGCAAGATGGCTGGGCTTTTTGAAAACAAAGAAAGTAAAGGAGGGTTATTTAACCCTCAATGGTCTGACTTTGAGGAAGCTTTGAGCTCAATTACCTCTGCTTTATTGAAAAGAATTGATACTATATTTCAGGCTTCTCAAGCTGGAAAAAATGAAATACATGGAAATACTGAGTTGCAATCTAGCAGTGGGGGATTGAATGAAGAGCTGGGAGAGGAAAAAAAACAACAACAGACCATAGCCGATCTTACAGAAGAGAGAAAGATGAAGGCTGAGCAGGAGCAAGAAACTCTGGAAGTTGATGAAGAGCTGTTCCCAGAAGAAGCTACATTCCTGCAAAAAGTTTATAATATCCAATCCCAAAAACCGCAAAATTTTTCTGGAGTTAAAAAAGGCAGAGGGATCAAAGTTAAGAAGAAAGTTCGTAAAAAGGAAAAGAAGAAAGCCTGGAGAAATGGAAAATAACCCTGCTTGACGAGATGATGGTCCTTAAAAAGTATTGTTTAAATGTTTAAAGATTTTGAATTTTTTGGGGGGGAAAAAAAAAAGCAGACAGCAGTTTAATGCCAGTTAACCAAGTGATGAACGATGAGGAGGCAATTTATAGCTGTATTGGAATATTTTGAGAAGAATAAACGGATCACTGCAATGCTGGTGTGTTGGGCTGTGAAATATGCCCTGACCTGAAGGATTTGGAATATTTTATTAAGGACTGTGATAAATCTGGATCTAACTGTAAATGTAGAAGTTTTATTGAATATACTAAACTGGAGCTTCTTGTTTGATGGTAATAAATATAAGGCAAATGGACTATGGATCTAGAGCAATTGCAGCTGATTTGGTGGTTTCCCTAATACGTTTGATGAATCTACTAATTTAACTTTTGACTGGATTTGATGGATATTATTACAAATACAATTATAAAGTCACTCGGGGTTTTTTTTTTTATAAAGAAGCAACTTTCTATTTAGGTGGGTAGACGTAAATGATGAAGATATTCTATACGCTGTTGGAAGATGTGAAGACAAGAAGATTAGCAACTGGTTTAATCTAGTATGATGAATTTAAATGTTTGATATAGTTACTAAATGATGTTTTATCTGTATTGATAAATTTATAAGAGGTTTGATTGTTATATTCTTTTTTTGACTAAAAAATTTATTATTATTGTTTTTTTTTATTAAGTGTTTTAATTATAACAGGACCTTGATGGTTTAAAAATGGAGGACGGAAGACTTTATATAGTATTTTATTTTAAATTTGGGGGGGGTTTTCTGATTGAGGGTTTCTTTATTTTTCTTTGTTGTTGGGGGTTCTTTTTTTCTGTTTTAAATGAAAGAAGTTATAAAATATCTTGTTAGATCGTATAGACTTAATAATTTGCTAAGTATTAATTAGTTATATTGAGTAATGATAGGTGTGATTACGTAATACTTAATTGTTTTATTAACTGCTGTAATTATAAATGGAGGCATGGAGATTAATTCTGTTGAATTAGATGGAATAAGAAGAAAGAAGACTTGCTTTCCTTTTATCTACTTGTTTAATGATTAGGATTATGATAAGTGTGAAATGGAGTTTAACTTAGAGAATTTGAGCTGTATTTTATCTTGTAATTGTATTTGCTCTGGGAAGTCAGGGGGGGTGGTTGGGGAGGGGGGAGAAAATGTATGTAAAATTTTTAAAACTTTTTCAATAAAAAAAAAACTGAGATGATTCAGTTCCTTCTTGATAAATGTCATTAATCCTTTTTGCGAGCCAACCGTGGCTGGAGCTCCATCTGTAGTAAAGCCACTTAAGTTTTCAAATGTTAGCTCAAGTTTTTTCATTGATAAAAAAGATCTCTTAAACAAGTCCTCATCTCTTGTAGCGCCGTGCATGGCTTCCAAAGACAGTCTGGACTCCTGACAAGGCATACACGTAGCGACCCATTCCGTTATGTCCTTGTCCATGCTCAGCCACCAGACATAGCTCCTGGCTAGTGCCTTCATCCTGACAATGCCAGGGTGCCCCACGTATAATGTTTCTAATACTGATTTTCTTAAATATTTGAGGTACGACAACACTATTCCCCCACAACAGACACCCCTTTTGAACCGACAATTCATGATGAGCTTGAAATGGTTTCAATTCGCCCCCCACTGGTCCCCCAGGCCATCCCCTCCACACCCAGTTCAAAACTTGTGCCAGTTTTGTCCTTTGCTGAATGTTTTGCTATCTTGGTTGATATGACAGGGCCAGACACAATGTCCTCAATGATGAGTACAAGTATGACTGGAGCAGGGTCCTGGATGGATTCTGGTAGTGGACACTGGCTGAGGGCATCAGCATGGGTTAGCCAGTATATGCCACTAGGAATATAGTCCATCTAGTAATTCATGGTGATAATATGTTTGGAGTGGGGCGGTCCCCCGTGATGATGCCTAGAGGTGGTTTGTGCTCTGTAACTAATTCAAAGTCCTTTCCATATAAGTATTCGTGAAACTGCTTGACCGCCGCCACTGCAGCCAGTGCTTCCTCATCCAGCTGGCTGTAGTTCTGCTCAGCCATCACTAGAGTTTTCAAATAAAATGCAATGGGAGCCTATTTCCTTTCTTTCTTTCTTCCTTCCTTCCTCCCCCCCCCCCCCTTCATTCTCCTTTCTTCTTCCTTCCCTTTCCTTATTTTTCCTTCCTTGCTCTCTGGGATGGGAAAGATGGGAATCTTTCCTTCTTTGTCTTTTCTCTCTCTCTTTCTCCTTTTCTGTCTCTTCTTGGATGATCAAATGCAAAAGGGGAAACATTTCTCCTTTTGTCTTGTTTTGCTTTTAGTTTGTTTTGCTAGCCATCTGCCAGTGAAAACAGAGCCTGGGGAGCCACGCGCAGCCTCCTTGGACCCAGTTTTTGGTTGTGACAGCCTCCTGCAACCCTCTGTCAGCCAAAACGGAGCTCGGGAGGGCCCCAGAGATACTTGCAGCCGTGTGTGTGTGTGTGTGTGTGTGTGTGTGTGTGTGTAACTCTGGAAAATAGGCCCAATTACCAGGTGAAAATAAGAACATTCCCTGAAAAGCTAAGTAAAAGAAATTATATGAGTATCTTAACTTTTTCTAAGCCTTTAGACTTAGAGAAAAAGGAGAAAATAATAGGGAATAAATAAATAGGGAAACACTAAATAAAGTAATGTAGGTTAAACTTTGACTATGGAAATATAAAAATTAATTTTAAGAGTATACTATTATGGGATGAGAAATAATCTCAATAGATTACCTCTTAGTAATTTTTTTCAATATACTCCACCGTTAGGTAATTCTTTGTAAAAAAATGTTGATCAATGAGAACATCTATTTCAAAACTGAGTTTTTGTATGCTGATTGCGTGAAAACGGTCTGTTTTTATGCTTTTCTGAGTTTTATATTTGCGATCGGCTCACTGCAAAGCGCAAAACATACACTATACGCAACATAGAATACTTTAAAATGTTTAAGTATATTCAATAACGTTCACTATCAACATATCCTGAACATAGATATTCCTAGCACCGTACAGAAATACACCAGCTCTCCAGCTCTATTTCCCCAAAGACACTTCTCTTTGCCGGCGGACCCTGGACAGCCTACTCCCTGGCAGCCGAGGCCTGAGAGATGCACGAGTCACAATTGTTGACAATCCCGAGCAACCCCATTCCCACACAACAACAGAACTGGGGGGGGGGGGGGGGGGGGCTGTGCAGGGGCGCCCTATTTTCCGGTTACGTCACTTCCGCCGACCTCCTTTAATCGGCTCCAAGATGCTGGACGGCAGCGAACTACAGGTGTTGGTTCGGCGGGGAAGTGGCCGTGGACCGGGACAGGACAGTAGGACAGTGGGTAAGCGTTTGCTGACTCGAGGAAGCGGGCGGGTGCACGAACCGAGGTCCTTCGCCGTCTCCTGCAGAGTGCAGCGTCCGCTCAACGTCTACCCTGCTCTTATTTGGACTTGGGTCAGGGCACTTTCGGAAGGCCTCATGTTGGGTGCGGGAGGCGGGACCATCACTTCCCTTTCGGCCACTGACAAATAATTCTGGGGGTTATCGTTTAGAATGACCCCGAAGCCACTGATCGGTAGCAGGCGGTTTCCAGGCGTCTTCCGCCATAGGCCGGGCATCCCCTCCCCATCAGGCAGGGAAGACGGCTGGACATAGGAGCTTCCTTAGGGAACTGGGTCCTATGTCTCGGAAGGCTTTCCAGGCGATGACAAGCCCCTGGAAGCGAGCCTAGGAGGCCCCTGGTAGCTTGAGAGGCAGCGGACTCGAACCCTGTCTCCACTTCATGGCTCTGTGCAGCGGTAGAGCAGTTTGCGGTAGTCAAGCCAATCGTGAGGTGACTGGCAGGAGTGACTGACTGAAGGTCCCCAGGAAAGGGCAGGCTCCCGATATCCATCTGTATTTCACTAACTCCTTTTAGCTGAATTTGATATCAAAGTAGCAATTGCATTTGTTTATTTATTCAATTTATAGACTTTCCCAGTAACTGTGCAGTTTACAAATGTGAAAAAAATAAAAGAGCAGATAAGACTAATAAAAAGGAGCAGAGATGCCAAAGATAATCCAGACAGAAACAAGGAAAAAAGTGGGGCATAGTATTCTGTCTCTCTTTTATTTTTCAGTTCTAATGTCAGTCTATCACATTTCCCATTTTTTCTATATGTTTTCACTCTTACATTGTTGGGGATAAACTATTCTTGCTGCTGTTATGATATGCAGCGTTAAATATGTTAACCCTTTAGTTAAACCTTCTTTTATAATTCCTAATAGAAATAGTTCTGGTTTGAGTTCCACTTTCTGTCCTGTCATTTCTAATAACCACATTTGGATCCTTTGCCAATATTCTTTTGCTTTTCTACATGTCCACCATAAGTGGTACCGTGTTTTCCCAAAAATAAGACCCTGTCTTATATTTTTTTGAAACCTGAAATAAGTGCTTAGCCTTTTTTTTTTATTTGATTTATATGCCGCCCTTCTCCAGAGACTCAGGGCAGCTTACAATGCGCTAAGTAATAGCCTTCATACTTTTGTATATTTATACAAAGTCAGCTTATTGCCCCCACAACTGGGTCCTCAATTTACCTACCTTAGAAAGGATGGAAGGCTGAGTCAACCTTGAGCCTTGGTGAGATTTGAAATTTATACATTGCTTTGATAATTTTCTCTTTTGTCCCCAATAAAAGTTTATCTAATATCGTTAAGTTTATGCTGATGCCCCACGTTTTCGTATCTTTCATATAATTTGACTGAATTTGTAAATATGACCACCATTCCAAATCAAACCTTTGTTCTTTTAGCTGCAATCTCAATTTTAATCTCCCCTGTTCATCTAATATATCTTTATATGTTACAATTTTTCCCCAGTTGATAAGATTTGGAGCTTCTAGAGCAGAGAACCAGATCGGTATTTCGCTATAGTTCTGTTTTTTTTATTTTGTTCCATATCCCCAATAATGCCTGTCGTATGTGGTGTCTTTGGAAGTATTGATGTGCTTTATGTCTTTCATACCAGAGGAATGCATGCCACCCTGCTTGAATGTCATGACTTCTAATGTTAATAATCTTTTGTTTCTTAGGGTTATCCATTCTTTGACCCGGTGATCGTTGCCACTTGGTAATATAGTTCCCAATCAGGCAAACCAAACACTCCTGTTACTTTGGCTTCCTGAAGTAGTTTCAATTTAATTCTTGACTTTTTCCTCTGCCATGTATATTTCAACACAATTTTGTTCAAATTATCAAAATACTTTCTCTCTAATTTTATAGGTATATTTTGGAATAGTAATAGTAATTTTGGCAGAACATTCATTTTAATAGTCGCTATTCTACCCATCAAGGAGAGTTGGATGTTTCCCCATCTCTCCAAATCTGCTTTTATCTGATTTAATAATTTAATATAATTGTCCTCCTTAATCGATGTGCATCTTGCCGTCAAATAAATCCCTAGATCAGGGATGGCGAACCTTTTAGATACCGAGTGCCCAAACCCCACATGCGCATGCCCAAACGGAGAGGTCCGTGCGCACGTGCAAAAGCATGCATGCATGGACATGCGCGCAGACATGTACACACATGCACATGCATGGATAGCATGAATGTGAGCCTGCCCGGTCATGCGCACATGTGCAGCAGAGACCTGAAGACCAGCTGGCCGGCGGGAGGCAGGGCATCCCAACACCAGCAGCACGTCAAGAAGTAAGATCTTTTTCTTTCGTGAGCTTCTGTTTCGTCGTTTGCAGGGAAACAGAAGCTCATGAAAGAAATGCCACAGAGATCTGACCTGAGGCGACGGCACGTGTGCCAGCAGAGAGGGCTCTGCATGCCACCTCTGGCACACGTGCTATAGGTTCACCATCACGGCCCTAGATACTTCACCTTTTTTACTAATTGTATATTTATTTATTGATAGATAGATTGATTGATTGATTTATGTGCCGCCCTTCTCCGGAGACTCAGGGCGGCTTACAATGCATTAAGCAATAGCCTTCATACTTTTGTATATACCTGCTTAGTAGGGCTTTTGCCCCCCCCCCCTCAAGTGGTGTTCTTTTTTATACAAAGTCAGCTTATTGCCCCCACAATCTGGGTCCTCATTTTACCTACCTCGGAAGTATGGAAGGATGAGTCAACCTTGAGCCTGGTGAGATTCCAACTTGCAGTAATTGCAGGCAGCTGGCAGCTAAGTGCTATTTAACAGCGCTTTAGTCCACTGCTCCACCAGGCTCCCTTATTTATTCCCTTTCTGTTTATTTGTCATATTTTTAGCAATCATTTTGGTTTTCTCCTTATTTACTTTTAGTCCGGCTATTTCTCCATATTTCTCCAGTCCCTCCATAAGCCGCAAACTTGATTGCAAAAGTATGAAGACTAAATCATCCACAAAAGCTTGTAATTTATAATTTTCTCCTTTGATTTCCAATCCTTTAATCTGTGTATCTTTTCTTATTATCCTTGTTAGTACTTCCAAAGTCAATATAAAGAACAGCGGGGATAATGGATACCCTTGTCTTGTGCCTTTCTGGATTTTAAAATTTTTTGTCACCTCTCCATTCACTATTGCTCTCGCCTCCTGTTTGGAATATATTCCTGTTTGGAATATAAATTTTTACAAATTTATCACCAAAATCCATGTATCTTAGTTGTTGCAGCATAAAATTCCATTTGACGTTATTAAAGGCTTTTTGGGCATCTAAAAACATCCATTCCACTTGTGTCTCGCTGTGTATTTCATAATATTCTAGCATATCAATATTGTTCGCATATTGTTCCTAATTTGTCTTGGCAAAAAGCCATTTTGATCCACATGTGTTCATTTAGAAACCTTTTCAATCTTTCAGCTATTATTGACTTAAATATTTTATAATCTGTATTCAACAGTGAGATACGCCTATAATTTTTAATTAAAGCTAAGTCAGTATTTTCTTTTGGAATCAATGTAATATTTGCTTCTACCCATGATAGTGGAATCGTTGCTTCATTTAACACTGCATTGTATACCTCAAGTAACACTTGTCCGAACATGTCTTGTAATTCTTTATACATTTCTACTGGCAACCCATCCGGGCCTGGTGTTTTATTATTCTTTTTTAAAAAAAATAATTTTTATTAAACAGTTTTTTTTAAAAAACAAACAAAAACAAAGAAACAAAAACATATTTACATCTTCTTTTCAACATCTTCGCATCAGTAATCCATATTTACACATTTTCTCTTTCTTACCTTAATCTATTTTTTATACATATATTTCTAGTATATCATATATATATATTCTCTTAATCTAAATATTTTATTTACATTTAACATAAACAGGTACCTAGTTTCCTTTCCACAATTTATATCTTCTCATTTATTTCCATATTCCTCCACCTAATTTAACCATTGTTTAGTTTTCTTTTGTCCCCCCCCTTTCCCCCCCTTTCTCCTCCAACCATTTATACCATTTCTCCCAGACTAAGTATTCTGTTTCATCTTTTTCTTGTATCTCCTTTGTGAGCTTATCCATTTCCGCACACTCCATAATTTTTCTGATCACCTTGTCTTCTGATGGTATGTCATTGTTTTTCCAGTTTTGGGCGAAAACTATTCGTGCTGCTGTAATTATGTGAATAATTAAGTATCTTATTTCTTTTTCATATGACCCAGTAATTATTCCCAGTAAGAAAGTTTCTGGCCTCATTTCTATTTGTTGATTTATAATTTCTTCTATTTGTATTTTAATTGTTTGCCAAAATTGTTTTGCCTTCTGGCAGGACCACCACATGTGATAATAAGTTCCTTTTTGATGTTTACATTTCCAACATAGCAGGGAGGTATTTGGAAACATCTTTGCCAATCTGGCAGGTGGGAGATGCCACCTATAAAACATTTTATACATATTTTCTTTATAGGGTACAAACATTGTTAGTTTGTAATTTATATTCCATAATTTCTCCCATTTATCTAATTCAATATTGTATCCAAATTTTTTGCCCAAATTATCATATTTTCTTAACTACCTCTTCTTCCAATTTGTATTTTAATAAATAATTATAGGTTTTTAAAATCAATTTATCCTCTGTTCTATGAAGAATTTTATCTAATTCATATGTTCCCTTTTGAAATCCTAATTGTGCCAAATCTGTCTTGTATCTAGATTTTATTTGCATATAGGGCCACCAAACAATGTACCCGATTCTTTCAATTCCTGTCTTGTTCTTAATTCCCCTTGATTATTCAACAGATCTTTGTAAGTTTTCATTTTATTAATATCTAGAGCATTTGGGTAGATTTGTGCCTCCATAGTGGATAGCCATTCCAGAATTTTATCATAATGGTTCTTTTTTTATCCCCTGCCATGTCTGTAGCAATGCTTCCCTGATCAAATGTCTTTGAAAATATCCATGCGGTCTACTTTTTCCCTCCCACAAGAAAGCATGCCATTGTCTTTGTAGATCTTACCCCTCTAATGACAATATTCTTTTCTTTTTTAGTTCCATCCAATCTTGAATCCATATCAATGAAGTTGTTTTGTAATAGGTTTCCCAGTCTGGGAGTGCTAATCCTCCTCTCTCCTTTGTGTCTTGTAAATGTTTTATTTTGATCCTTGCTTTCCCCCCTTGCCAAATGTAATTCGCTATAAGTTTGTTAAAATCTTTGAAAAAGTTCTTCCCCAATTTTATCGGTATATCACTTGGAATAAAAATAACATTCTTGGTAGCACATTCATTTTGATTGAGGCTATCTTCCCAAGAAATGATAACTGTAGTTTGCTCCAAATTTCTAGATCTTTCTTTATCTGTCTTGTTAATTTGTTGTAGTTGTCTTCTCTAATTGATGATCCTTTATTTGTTAGCCATATTCCTAAATATTTTACTTTTTTTGTCATTTGTATACCCATTCTGTCTTCTAATTCTTTCTCTTGTTGTTTTGTGAGGTTTTTCGTTAGTGCCTTTGTTTTTTGCCTATTAATTTTGAGTCCTGCTACCTTCCCATATTCTTCTATTCGTAATAACAATTTGGGTCTGTTGGTATTGGCTGCTCTATTTTTATTTATTTATTTATTTATTTAGATTTATATACCGCCCTTCTCCCCGAGGGGACTCAGGGCGGTGAACAGCCAAAAGTAAAAAAAAACATACATACAAAATTTAAAAGCCAAATAAAACCAAATTAAACAATGGCCCTGACTATTTAAAAGCCCAATTATAAAATATTAAAACCCCAAGTATTAAAATATTTAAATTTTAAAATTTTAAAATTATTTTTACAGAAAAAGGGGAAAAATTAGGCCAGGCCCGCCTGGTGGAACAGAAAAGTTTTTAGCTCACGGCGGAAGGCGCGAAGGTCCGGGATCATCCGTATCTGCGGGGGGAGTTTGTTCCAGATAGTGGGTGCCCCCACAGATAAGGCTCTCCCCCTGGGGGCCGCCAGTCGACATTGTTTGGCCGACGGCACCCGGAGGAGCCCCTCTCTATGGGAGCAAACCAGTCAGTGGGAGGCTATTGGTGGTAGTAGGCGGTCCCGCAAGTACCCGGGTCCTAAGCCATGGAGCACTTTAAAGGTGGTAACCAATACCTTGAAGCGCACCCAGAAGACCACCAGGAGCCAGTGTAGATTAGCAAATGGTTGGAAGGTTAAGGTAGCTGGAGAGGGTGTTGCACATTGGTCATTTAGTAATGAACCATTGCCTATGTTATATATTCCTGGGTTGAAGTATAATTTGCTCTCTGTTAAATCATTATTGCAAGTTGGGTTTACAGTAACGTTTAAGTATGATACATGTATAACTGAAAAAGATGGAAAGGTTGTTACTGCAATATTAGAAAATGATTTATTTATTTTGAGAGAGAACCCAGCATTAGTGGCAAATGCTAGGTCGGTGTACAGGAATGATAAACCACATGATTGATTGATTGATTGATTGATTGATTGATTTATTATATTTATATACCGCTCTACTCCCAGGGGACTCAGAGCGGTGTACAGACAAATGATAAAATACATATAATACAAATATTTTAAAGATTGATTAAAATACAATTAAATAATTTGGTCTTGAACCTAAAATTAAAACTCTAAATTTATGAGAATTAAGATTTAAGAATTTAAGAGCAGTTTTAGAAGAGGTTAGTCCAGGCCAGCCTGCTGGAATAGAAATGTCTTGAGGGCATGGTGGAAAGCGCGAAGATCTGGGATCATCCGTATCTGCGGGGGGAGTTTGTTCCAGATAGTGGGTGCCCCCACAGATAAGGCTCTCCCCCTGGGGGCCGCCAGTCGACATTTTTGGCCGACGGCACCCGGAGGAGCCCCTCTCTATGGGAGCAAACCAGTCGGTGGGAGGCTATTGGTGGTAGTAGGCGGTCCCGCAAGTACCCGGGTCCTAAGCCATGGAGCACTTTAAAGGTGGTAACCAATACCTTGAAGCGCACCCAGAAGACCACCGGGAGCCAGTGTAGCTCGCGCAGGAGAGGAGTAACATGGGAGCGCCACGTCGCTCCCATCACCACCTGCGCGGCCGCACTCTGCGCCAGTTGGAGCCTCCGGGTGCTCCTCAAGGGAAGCCCCATGTAGAGAGCATTACAATAGTCCAGGCGAGAGGTGACGAGGGCATGAGTGACCGTGTGTAAAGAGTCCCGATCCAGAAAGGGACGCAACTGTCGAATCAGGCGAACCTGATGAAAAATCCTCCCGGTCACGGCCGTCAAATGCTCTTCTAAAGACAGCCGTGAATCCAGGAGGACGCCCAAGTTGCGCGCCCTCTCTGTGGGGGCCAATGATTCGCCCCCGATAGTCAGCAATGGCACCAGCTGACTATATCGGGACGTCGGAAACCACAGCCACTCGGTCTTGGATGGGTTGAGTCTGAGCCTGTTCCTCCCCATCCAGATCCGCACGGCCTCCAGGCACCGGGACATCACTTCAGGGGCATCGTTGGGGTGGTCTGGGGTGGAGATGTACAGCTGGGTGTCATCCGCGTACTGATGATATCTCACCCGAAAACCACGGATGATCTCACCCAACGGCTTCACATAAATGTTGAACAGGAGGGGCGAGAGGACCGACCCTTGTGGCACCCCACATATGAGGGGCCTCGGAGTCGACCTCTGCCCCCCTGTCAAACCGACTGCGACCGGTTGGAGAGAAAGGAGGAGAACCACTGCAAGACAGTGCCTCCCACCCCCAACTCTTCCAACCGGTGCAGCATGATACCATGGTCGATGGTATCAAAAGCCGCTGAGAGATCTAACAGGACCAGGACAGAGGAGCACCCCCTGTCCCGAGCCCTCCAGAGATCATCAACCAACGTGACCAATGCCGTTTCCGTGCTGTACCCGGGTCTGAAGCCCGACTGGAACAGATCCAGATACGTCGTTTCATCCAGGTGCTGGGGAAGTTGTTGCGCAACCACACTCTCGACAACCTTCACAAGAAAGTGAAGGTTGGAGACTGGACGATAATTTACCAACATTGCCGGGTCCAGGGAAGGCTTCTTGAGAGGCCTCACCACCGCCTCTTTCAAGGTGACAGGAAAGTCACCCTCACCCAACGAAGCATTTATAATCCCCTGGAGCCAGCCACGTGTCACTTCCTGGGAAGCCAGTACTAACAAGGAGGGACACGGGTCCAATAAACAGGTGGTCGTGTTCAGCCTGTCCAGAATCCTGTCCACGTCCTCAGGGGTCACAGGATCAAACTCAGTCCAGATAACATTCTCAAGACCTGCCCCTGTCCCTCCCCCCGAGACTACCCAGTCGGAGTCCAGATCTTCCCGAATCTGAGTGATTTTATCATGCAGATACTGAACAAAATCCTCGGCTCTACCTTCCAAGGGGTCCTCCCGCACTTCCTGGTGTAGCAGGGAGCGGGTCACCCTAAAGAGGGTGGCTGGGCATTATCTGATGACACAATAAGAGTAGCAAAATAGTTACATTTAGCTGCTTTTATCGCCACTAAGTAAGTCCTAATATGGGATCTTACTAGTGTCCAGTCAGATTCAGAACGACTGGCCCTCCAACTACTCTCTAGGCATCTTTTCCGGCGCTTCAACTCCCTCAGCTCCTCGGAGAACCAAGGAGCCAATTGAGATCGGCGCCGGGTCAGAGGCCGCAAAGGCACGACCCGATCCAGAGCTCCAGCGGCCGCCCTGTCCCAGGCAGCCACTAGGTGTCCGGTCGAGGCATGTGCCAGAGCCTCAGGAAATGGCCCAAGCTCCATCTGGAACCTATCATGTTCCATCAGGCACCTGGGGCGGAACCAACTTACCGGCTCCACCTCCCTGCGGCGGGGTGCAGCAGTTTGAAAGTCTAGACGAAGGAGAGAGTGATCTGACCATGACAAGGGCTCAATGACTAAGTCCCCTATCTCAAGATCACTCAGCCACTGTCCAGAGACGAAAACGAAATCCACCGTCTTTCTCCCCGTGTGGGTAGGGCCATGAATGTCCTGGGTCAGATCCATAGCTGTCATGGAAGCCATGAACTCCCGAGCCACTTCCAACATCTCACCCACAGATGGCAGGTTGAAATCCCCCATGACCATAAGTCTAGGGGTATCAACCGCCACCGCGGCAATAACATCGAGGAGCTCGGGCAGGGCTGCTGCCACGTGGCAGGGAGCCAGGTACGTGATCAGCAAACCCATCTGAACCCCATGACCCCACTTCACAAGGAGGGACTCACAGCCAGCCGTCTGAGGAACAGTGGCCTCCCTCGGTCTCAGACCTTCTTTAATAATCACCGCTACTCCCCCACCCCTGCCCTGTGACGTCGGCCGATGGAATGCGAAGAAATGTGCGCACATTTCAACGAGGGGAACCCCCCCCTCCTGGCCCAACCAGGTTTCCATAATACCTGCCAGGTCCGCTCCCCCCTCACAAATAAGATCACAAATGAGGGGGGCTTTATTTACTACGGACCTGGCGTTGCACAGCATCAGCCGGAGGGCTGGGCCCTGAGGGTCTATGCAACCTGGGGAACGGGTGGAACCTTGGGGGCCGGAGCACGCCACCGCTTGTACACAGCGGGTGCGTACTCCCCTGACTCAATATGGCCCCCTGTTCCCACCATACCTACCTCTCCCACTCACGGTAATGATATTTAAAGCACTATCTGGACAAACTCTGACTCCCCCCCTCACGCCAGGACCCCCACCTCCCACACCATGCTTCTTTGCCAGGCCCGCAAAGATTTAGATTTCATCACTGTCTCAACTGCTAGGGAAAATGATTTCCTGCATAGCAATTGTGCCCTGGACCAGCCAAGATGCTTGGCCACTACAATGGTTTTTACTGCTGTACAAGAAGACAGGGCACTGCAATTCCAGGGCCAAGGTGGTAATTTCGACTCATGTTTGTCTGTCGCTCAACTGGTGGAATTTGACGGCCCTGCAACAAGAATGTGTGTTCCAGGAACCCAACCACATCACACTAACATTGGATGTGAGCCTCTACAGCGGGGGCATACATCTTATGTCTCAAATGGCCCAAGGCCAGTGGTCTCCAGAGGAGCAGATGAACAGCATCAATTGGCTTGAGTTGCGGGCGGTGAGACTCTCCCTACAGCATTTTCAGGCCGAAGCATCGGGTCAACATGTCTTGATTTTAATGGACAATATGGCCATGAAGGCCCATATAAATCGAAAAGGGGGCACTCAGTCCAGATCTCTGATGGCCAAGGTGGAGAGGTTGATGTGTTGGGTGGAAAAGCACATACTGTTGGTGAAAGCGGAACACATCTCGGGCGCTTCCAACGTTCAAGCGGACTGGCTGAGCAGGGAACACCTGGATCAGTCCAAATGGTATCTACATCCTCAGCTCTTTCTGGAGTTGTCTCAGAAGTTCGGCATGCTAGTACTCAACCTCTTCGCCTGTCCAGAGAACACACAGCTTCCACGGTTTTTCTCGCGGTTCCCGAGTCCAGGAGCAGATGGTTGCAATGCTCTTCGTCACCCTCAGGGCCTCAGGGGCTGCTTTATGCATTCCCACCAATACCACTCATTCGGTGGTTGCTATGGAAACTGTTGGCAGAACGAGCAGAACTCCTTGTAACACCTCATTGGCCACGCCAGTCCTGGTTCTCAGACCTCATAAGCCTCTCCGTATCCCGTCTCTGAAGGATTCCCCAGGACAGGATTTCTCTCAGCCGGGGGGGGGGGGTCGTTCTCCATCTGGAGTCCCAGTGGCTCCACTTGACCGTCTGGCACTTGAGAGGATCCTCCTGAGGAAGGCTAACCTTTCAGGGAAGGTGATACGCACCATGCAAGCATCCCGGTATCCATCTATGATCTGAATTTACGACGCCACGTGGCGTGCCTTCTGTCGATGGTCTACAAAACATCATGTCGATCTTACATCGGCTTCCGTCCCTAAGGTGCTGAAATTTCTGCAAGCGGGTCTCGACAAGGGATTAGCCCCTACCACACTACGGAGGCAGGTGGCCGCCTTATTGATAGTACTTGCTGGTGATTCCTTTCATACCCTTGCACAACATCCAAGAGTACGCACCTTCCTTCAGGGGGCTACCAATCTCAGACCCCCAGTAGTGCATCGCTATCCAATGTGGGAGTTGCCTCTTCTCCTTCAAGCCCTTACATCTCCACCATTCAAGCCACTGGGCTCCATCAGCCTCCGCTTCCTGACTCTCAAGGTCGCCTTTCTCCTTGCGATTACATCCGCAAGGAGGATTTCTGAACTGTTGGCCCTGTCCATTCGGAAAGACCTCTGCATTTTCCATTCCAACCATGTAGTACTGTGTATGGATCCTTCCTTTTTGCTCAAAGTAAATTCTTACTTTCATCATGCCCAAGAACTAATTTTACCTGATTTCTGCCCAGATCCACACCATCCGCTGGTGGCACACCTTAGAAGTTCAGAGGGCCCTCAGATTGTATATTAAATGGACTGCCTTGTTCCGAAGGACAGAGGCTTTATTTGTATCATTTCATCCTTCCTCTATGGGGAAAAAAGTTTCTTCTCAACAGTGGGTATGTGGCTGAAGACCTGTATTTCAAAAGCAAATGAACTCAAGGCCAAGCCCTTACCGGGACAAGTCTTGGCTCATTCTACTAACAGTGCAGCCACTACGGCTGCTTGGGCTACCCAAGCGTTAGTTGCAGACATTTGTAGGGTGGCCTCCTGGACAAATTGGACACTTATGCCTCTGCTGAGGCATCATTTGGGAGGAGAGTTTTGCAAAGTGTAATCTCCACTCACGGCCCGGAGGTCAGGCCCCTGCCCAGTGTCCTTAAGCTTGGGTATATCCCATGCATGGATTGCTGGAGCAGCACACTGGAAAACACACATTGGTTTACCTGAACATTCATTTTCAGAGCGCTGCAACAACAATCCAGCCAGCCCTTTGGCCTTCACAATCCTGGCTTTCCTGGTCCTGGCTGGGTGGGTTTTCTTCTGTTGTTTCTCCTGCAGATTCTCCTGTGGATTATGCCTTTGTGAAAAAGACTGAAGACAACGGAGCACAGGAAGTGTGGCCAAGGAAATAGCAAACTCTATTGTTCTGTTATTGAGATAAAATAGCTCAGGAATTTTACCACTGCTTTTTTTTATTAAAAAGTTTTCTAAAAAGTACAAACATTTTCTCCCCCCTTTCCCACCTCTCACCCGCGCCCTCCCCTACTCACTCCCTCTTACCCAGCCCCCCTCCCACTCTCCCCCCACCCCCACCCCCCTCCCTGAACTTCCCAGGACTAGCACAGGGTATAACATTTAACAAACCTTAAACTATAATCTGCTAACAATACATTGAACTACCATTAAACCTAGATCTCTAACTCCTGTCACCCAAAACACTATACACATAAAACACTAACAAATTCAAAATATTTCATTCATAAACTATTTGAAGTTTTTTAGTCCGGTATTTGTTTTGAATATAATCAATCCATCTACGCCATTCCGTTATATATCTTTCATTCGAATAGTCTCTAAGAAATGCGGAGATTTTCGCCATTTCTGCCAAATGCGCTACTTTTAGTGTCCATTCTTCAATGGTGGTTATGTCTTTCTTCTTCCAATATTGTGCCACCAATAACCTTGCTGCAGTTATTAAATTTAAAATTAACTTTACTTCTATTAATGTACTTTATTCCCAACAAAAAAAACTGGTGTAAATTTAATCCTTTTCTTCAAAATATTTTGAATAATCCACCAAATTTTAACCCAAAACACATTAATTTTTTTACAAGTCCACCATATATGGTAATATGTAGCATCCTGGCTTTCACATCTCCAGCATTTGGGCTGAAAATTTGGATACATACAAGCTAATTTTTTCGGGTCTAAACGCCATCTGTAAAACATTTTATAAAAATTTTCTCTTAAATTTTGAGCTTGTGTAAATCTTACATTTCTAACCCATATATTTTCCCATGTGTCTAACGATATTACTTCCACTATATTTTGAGTCCAATTTATCATACAATCCTTAACTAATTCAGTTTCTGAATCTATTTCCACTAATGCATTATATAACCTTTTTATGTGCATTTGGCTTTGATCTCTTATTTGTTTAATCAAATTCTCATCCTGATACAAAATACCCTTTTTTTGATCTTCTATCCATCTGGCCTGTAGCTGGCCTTACTGAAACCATGTTTTAATCACTCTTTCCTCTTTTAATTGCTGAATAGTTTTTAATTGAAATATGTTTCCATCCTTATTCAAAAGTTCTTTATATGTAATCCCATCTTGTTTATGCTCTATACTTACCGTATATACTCGAATATAAGCCGAGTTTTTCAGCACGTTTTTCAGGCTGACAAAAGCCCCCTCGGCTTACATTCGAGTCACGGAAAAAAATGCCTTTTTCCCTGCAACCGTTTTGGCTCCCAGGGTTGTAGAGAGGCTTGCTAAAGCCAAAATGGGGTGTGTGGGGGGGTGCGGCGCCCCTCCCCCGCGCCCCTTTTTGGCTTTAGGGGTTGCAGGCAGGCAGGGGTAAAATGCTCCCGCTTTGGACCAGCTCGGGCGAGTAGGTAGCGGAGATTGAGGCAAGTTCGCCGTACTGGTAGCAATTGGTGGCTGGCCACGCCCCCGAACCGGGCCACGTGGAAGGCAGGCAAGCTTTGCAGGGCTGTGGGGAAGGGAGCTTCCCAGCATGCCCTCCTCCTCTCCCAGGTGACAGCCAGGGCTTCGCCGCCTCCTCTTTTCCTCAGAGGGGCAGCATCTGCCTCCAAGTTCTTGCGGAGGGAGGGATATACATAAACACACACGCTCCTGTTGCCCCCCCCACTACTTTTGCTGTCGGCTTAAAGTCAATCTTGAAGAGCTGGAAGACATTTCCTTACATCTCCACCAAACTCATTGTTGGGAGCATCAGTGATCTAAGGAAACATCTTACACCTTCTCCTCTCCATTCCCATTCCCCCTACCCCGTTTTTCCATTTCTGTGCCTGGATTCTGCTAATTACCCCTTCTCCTCCCCATCCTACCCCCGTTTTTCCATTTCTGTACCTGGATTCTGCTAATTACCCCTTCTCCTTCCCATCCCCTCCCCGTTTTTCCATTTCTGTGCCTGGATTCTGCTAATTACAC
>WNWU01000048.1:10290338-10302066 GCA_012654045.1 Ptyas mucosa
CCCCCCCCCCCCGTTTTTCCATTTGTGTGCCTGGATTCTGCTAATTACCCCTTCTCCTTCCCATCCTCCCCCCGTTTTTCCATTTCTGTGCCTGGATTCTGCTAATTACACCCTCTCCTCCCCATTCCCCCCCCCCATTTTTCCATTTCTGTGCCTGGATTCTGCTAATTACCCCTTCTCCTTCTCATCCCCCCCTCGTTATTCCATTTCTCTGTTGGATTCTGCTTCTGCAAGAGAAGGCTCCGGTGTTTGCTTGAGTGGTGGAGGGAAACTCAAAGCATTGGGGGCTTCAGAAGGGCAGAATGAGCTTCAAAATGTGCGGCTCCTGGCTCTAATAGTGAATGACATCAAGTTGGCTGGGGAATAGGGGCACTGGAGTTGGGCGGGTGAATTTACAGAGGGCTTCATTCTTTAGGCAGGCTGAGCATTATGGGGCTTGAAATCAGGGGTGGTGAGGGCTGAGACACAAAGAGACAAAGAATGAAAGAGAGAGTGGGAGAGAGAGAGTGGGAGAGAGACAGAAAAAGAGGGGGAGAGAATGAGAGAGTGGGGGAGAGAGAGAAAGGGGAGAAAGAGAGTGGGGGAGAGAGAAAGAGGGGGAGAGAGAAAGAATGAGAAAGATAAGTGGAGAGAGAAATGGTGACAGGGAAAAAACGTAAAATGTGAGGACAGTCGTAAGTTCGAGGACTGGTCACAAGCGCGAGGACCAGTCAAAAATTACTTTTCCAGCCCTCTGAGTAGTCCATATGCACAAAAGGACTACCCAGAGGGCTGAAAAAATTTATTTCTGACAGGTCCTCGCACTTTTTTTTTTTTATTGAAAAAGTTTTAAAAATTATACATACACTTTCTCCCCCCCCTCCCCAACCACCTCCCCCGACTTCCCAGAGCAAGTACAAAATAAAATACAGCTTAAATTCTCTAAATTAAACTCCATTTCACACTTATTATAATGATGATCATTAAACAAATAGATAAAAGGAGAGTCTTTTTTCTCCTTATTCTATCTAATTCAACAAAATTATCTCCATTTATAATTACAGCAATTAAAACAATTAAGTATTATCTAATCAAACCTATCATTACTCAATTTGGCTAATTGTTACTTAACAAATTATTAGGTCTATACAATTTAACAAAATATTTTATAACTTCTTTCATTTAAAACAAAACAACAACAACAACAACAACAAAAAGAAAAAAAAGAAAGGAAACCCTCACTCAAAAAACCCCCGATTTAAAAAAAAAATTACTATATAAACTCTTCCGTCCTTCACTTTTAAACCATCAAGGTCCAATTATAATTAAAACACTTAATAAGAAATAATATTAACAATAATTTTTAATTAATAATCAAACCTCTTATATCAATACATATTAACAAATCAACTAAGAACTTCATTTAAAAACTTTATCAATCCTTTAAATTCTTCATACTAGATTGAACCAATTGCTAATCTTCTTGTCTTCACATCTTCCAACAGCATATAAGATATCTTCATTTACGTCTACCCACCTAAATAAAAATTGCTTCTATATATATAAAAAAAGCCCCCCGAGTGACTTTGTAATTGTAATTATATTTGAAATGATATCCATCAAATCCAGTCAAAAATTAGATTAATAAATTCGTCAGACATATTAGGGAAACCACCAGATCAACTGCAATTGCCCTAGGTCCATAGTCCTTTTGCCTTGTATTCATTACCATCAAGCAGGAAACTTCAGTTTGCTATATTTAGTAGAACTTCTGCAATTGCAATTAAGTCCAAATTTGTTGCAGTCCTTAATAAAATAATCCAAATCATTCAAGTCAGGGCATATTTCACAACCCAGGTCCTCGCACTTTTGACGAGTCTTTTTTTATTTTGAAATTTACCAGTAGCCGCTGCATTTCCCACCCCCGGCTTATACTTGAGGCAATGAGTTTTCCCAGTTTTTGTGGTAAAATTGGGGGCCTCGGCTTATATTCGGGTCGGCTTATACTCGAGTATATATGGTATATTCTCTATCGCGTCTCTGGGTATTGTCCAAATTGGTAACTTATCATTTAATTTATATCGATATTTCTTCCAGACACATAACAAAGCACTTCTCAATATATGACTTTTAAAAATAGTATCTACCCTTTTATCATACAGTAAATAAGCATGCCAGCCTTACCAGGCCATATCCCTCTATATTTAATATCCTTTCCTCCGTTAAATTAACCCAGTCACTGACTGCCGACAAGGCAGCTGCATCATAATATAATCCTAAATTGGGCATTTTAAGGCCTCCTCTTTCCCTAGAATCCTGCATTATTCTCTGTTTTACTCGTGGTTTCTTCCTTGCCCAAACAAAAGTATTTACACCCTTTTGCCACTCCTTCAGATTTTTATCTTTTTTAAGTATAGGTATCATTTGAAAAAGAAACAGAAACCTTGGCAAAACATTCATCTTAATTGCAGCTATCCTTCCCAACAGTGACAATTGCAATTTTTCCCAGCTTTGCATCTCTATTTGTAGTTTGTGCCACAATGGTTCATACTTATACTGATACAATTTCATATTTGTTGTCAGGATATTAATCCCTAAATACTTAACCTTTTTAACAACTTCAAATCCCATTGTACTTTCCATCTCCTCTTTTTGTTTTACAGTCATATTTTTAGCTATTATCTTTGTTTTGGCTGCATTTATTTTAAAACCAGATATTTGTCCATAGTCCTTAATTATATCCATCAGAGCCTTAGTAGATTGTAATGGTTGGGTTAAGGTAACCACCAGGTCATCTGCAAATGCACGTAATTTATACTCGTGCTGTCTAATTTTAATTCCCATTATTCTTTCTGACCCACGTATTTTGTTCAGCAATATGTCCAATGACAAAATAAATAACAATGGAGACAAAGGGCAACCTTGACTTGTACCTTTTTCTATTTTAAAATTATCAGTTAGGCCTCCATTAATTTTTATTTGGGCTGTTTGCCTCTGGTATATTGCCTTAATTGATTGCACAAAGTAATCTCCAAACTTCATCCTTTTATTAATTTCAGTAAAAATTGCCAATTCAATCGATCAAACGCTTTCTCTGCATCAAGAAATATTAATGCTGCAGGGACCTGGTTATTCCTGCCCAAGTACTCCAATATGTTAACAATATGTCTTACATTACTTTTCATTTGTCTGCCACTTATAAAACCTGTCTGATCATGATGTATCATTTGTTGCATAACTTTCATTAGCCTGTTTGCTAACACCTTAGCAAAAATCTTGTAATCTGTATTTAAAAGTGATATAGGCCTATAATTTTTTGGGTCTGAATGGTCTTGGCCTTCCTTTGGTATTAAAGAAATAAAAGCTGTCTTCCAAGATGGAGGTACCGCTCCTCCTTGTTGTATATTATTAAATAATTCTTTCAGTAAGTCCACCATCTCTCCCTGTAAATTTTTATAATAAACAGCTGTCAAACCATCCGTCCCCGGAGTCTTACCAGACTTCAATTCTTTAATTGCAGACATAATTTCCTCAGACGTTATTGGCTGATTTAAAATATCCCTTTGCTTTTGTGAAACTAAAAAAATATTCTCCTTCTGTAAATATATATCTATATCTATATCTTGAATTTTATCAGCCATATATAATTTTGAGTAAAACTCTAAAAAAGACTTCTTTATCAAATCTTGCTGATAGACCTCTTTCCCATTATATTTTATTTTTTCTATTGTCCTTTGACTCTGCTTTTTTCTCAACAAATACGCTAACCACCTACCCGGTTTATTAGCATTGCAGAATGTATTATGTTTAGCATATTGTAAGTTAGTTGCTGTCTGATCTGCTATCAACATATTAAATTGTCCTTTCAGTAAGCTAATTACCTCTTTAGTCTTATTATCTGTTGGATTCATTATCAAAATTTGTTCTTTTTTCTTTATTTCTTCTTTTAGCATCCTTCTTTTTCCCCCCTGCTTCTTTCTAAATTTATTATTCAAATATATCAAAATACCTCACATATATGCTTTACTTGTATCCCACACTATTTCCACAGGGGTACCCTTTTGCGTATTTATAACGAAAAATTCTTTCATAAATTTCTTACATTCCTTTACATTTTCTTCGTATCTAAACAAATTTTCATTTAGTCTCCAGGACCTTTTAGGTCCCTTCCCATATTCCATTTCCACCCAGACTGGACTGTGATCAGTTAATGATCTTGGAAAAATTTTCGTATTCTTCACCCTGGGGAACAAATCATTGGTTATTAGAATAAAATCAATCCTCAAAAAGGACTGATGTCTGTCTGAAAAAAAAGTAAAATCTCTTTCTGTTGGATTTCTCTCCCGCCAAATATCCTTCAACTCCCAATCCTCCATCAAATCAAAAAAGGATTTTGGCAATTTTGCTCTTGTAAGAGGACTTTGTTTAGGTCCCCTCTTATCTTCTTTAATATTTATAACTCCATTCCAATCACCAAGTAAAATACATGATTTATAATTCCATTGTGTCAGTTTTGCATGTAAAAGTCTATAAAAGGCTTCCTGTTGTTGATTTGGTGCATAAACTCCAACTATAAGTAATTTTCCCCCTTTTATTAAAGCTTCTATTGCTAAAAATCTTCCTTGATCATCTGCTTCAATTAGTTTTGCAATTAAGTCCTTCTTCAAGTAAATGACTATGCCATTTTTCTTATCTGGTGCTGCTGCAATATAATGTACACCCAATCTTGTGTTTATTAAATATTTTTGATCTTGTAGTCTAATATGAGTCTCTTGTAAGCAAATCACATCATTTTTAAATTGTTTAAGATAACAAAATATTTTCCTCCTTTTCTGCGGTGAATTCAAACCGTTAACATTCCAGGTTAGGAACCTAGTTCCCATCCTTAAATCTCTGAAGCCTTTGGAGCATTTGCTGGTTTTCTAGCTTTAATTGACCTTTAGGTTTGGCTCCTCCCACAGCTTCTGTTTTAGTAGTTTCTCGAGTTGCGATCTGTAATTGTTGCAGTCTTAGCTCTTCCTTACGTTTGGCTGTTACCGCTCTGGTCTGTCTTTGATCCTTTGGTTCTCCTGATATATCAATCATCTGTATCTGAAGAAGGTCTTCTTGGCTGGCCGAGCTTCCTCCCTGGGCTACTGCCAGCAGCTCTTCTCTCTCCTGTAATCTCTCCTCAATTGGTTGTTTCTTGCCTTTGATTTCAGGTGATTTTGGTCTCTCAGCCTTTAATACATTTACATAAAAATCTTTTGCTTTCTCTATTGTATTAAGCCTGTATCTTTCTCCAGAGTAATTCACCACTATGCCAGCTGGAACATCCCATCTGTATTGTATCTGGCGATTTCTCAATTCATCCACCAGAAAAGAATACTCTCTTCTAGCTTTTAACATTTTCGGGGGAATCTCCTTCATTGTCATCACTTCTTGTTCTTCAACTTGAAGCTTCTTTTTAAAAGTGGCTTGTAAAATTTCATTACGCATTCGTCTTGTAGTAAAATATATTACAATGTCTCTAGGTAGATGTTTCTGCCTGGCCATCCATGAATTAACTCTATATATTTTATCGATCTGCCAGTCCAATTCGCGCTTCTGATCCCCGTCATCTGTGCCAATGCTTCTACTATCTTTTCTCTCAGATTTTCTTGTTTATTTTCCTTCACCTCTCTGATTCTTAAAACAAATTCCATTTCTCTATATTGGATCATAGTCACATCAGCCTCAGATCTTTCAATTTTTCCTTGGACCTGCCCAAGTTTACTGTCCAAGATTTGGTTGGATTCTTTTACTTCTTCAATTTTATCATCCAGCATTTCAACATGAGCTGCCAAACCTTGAAATGCATAAAGTATATCTTCCCTAATTTCATTATTTCATATTAAAATATCATCTGAGACTGCTTTAATTTTCTCATCAATCACTGCTGTGAGCCCTTCTGTAACAGATTGAATCCTATCATCAATCACAGCTGTGAGCTTCCCCTCTGTGACTTTTAACTTTTCTTGTATCATTTCAATTGTTAGAACCTGTGTTTCTGTTTGGGGAGTAAAAGTTTGCAGTTTTGATGTATGAGCAGGGGAACTGCCAGCACTGCCTGGCCCCTTTGTGGGGAGAGTCTTTACTGTTGGAGGTCTCGTAGCCATCTTAAAGATAGATTAGCTTCCCCCCTCCTTCTTTCTTCTTTCTTCCCTTTTCTCCTTTTTATTTAGAAGCAGCCAGCTAAGAGAAACACTTTTTCAATTTGCTCAGAACAGTCTTTTTTTTTTTTAAAAAAGTCGTCCTTCTAGCAAGACAGAAACAAAGTAACTTCTTAGCAACAAATAGAGGCTCTATCGGCACTTTAAGATCACTTTCACTTTCACACCCTTTCAAGCCTCAATCGCCATTTTGTATCCTATTTCCTTAATAGTTCCGAAGGAGGCAATACGCAAAGAAGTTGGAGTTAAGTTGAGTACTTGCAATTTTATTTCTCCTGGCTGGTCTCGCCTGCATATAATGTAGAATCCGTAGAAAAAATCCTAAAAACACTTGCAGTCGCGGCGTTTGGCTCTGCCGTTGCAGAGTCGTTCCCGGTCCGGAGCTGCTTGGCTGGTTTCTGGGGAGTTCACACCCTTCGCACCCCAGAGATTCCTCCGGGGGCTCCCGGGGAAGTCTACCACCACCAGCCTGCTCTTCACTCTCTCTTTTGCCTGGGGAGAGGCTTTTCAAGCCTCCCGACAGCGATGGCCAGCTGTTCGGGGGCTTTTACAAAACCGCAGAACAGCGCTTGAGTCGGAGCGTCCTCAACGCGACGCAGCACCACCGGAAGTCCGAATTTTACCACTGCTTGAATGTAGATTAAATGTAAGATAGCTGTTCTCATGGCTTGAATTGGCTCTCATAGCTTTTATGCAGACAGATATGCTGCTTTAATAATTAGTGAGGTCTCATTTGAAGATAAGAAAAGAAATAATGAATGAAAACTAATCACGGAGAGAACCAACCTATAGAAATAAGGAGAAATTTCCTGGAAGAACAATTAATTAGTGGAACAGCTTACCTTTAGATGTTGTGGGTGTGCCATCACTGGAGATTTTTGAGATTGGACAGCTATTTGTCTGAAATGATATAGTGTGTCTTGTTGAGGAGGGGGTTAGACTAGAAGACTTCCAAGGTCCCTACCAACTCTATTGTTCTGTTATTGAGATAAAATATCTCAGGAATTTTACCACCAGTATATGTAATTTTATATGCACTGCTTGAATGTAGATTAAATGTAAGATAGCTGTTCCCATGGCTTGAATTGGCTCTCATAGCTTTTATGCTGCTTTAATAATTAGTGAGTCTAAGAGGATTAAGTAGGATTTCTTTCACACTGCATTGTATCACAGAAACTAACTGGAGGAATGGAACTGTAAATTGAAAATAAGTTTACTGGCATTGTTTGTCATTTTATTTTGACAGGTTAGTTGGTTAGAAAAGGGTTGTTGGATGGGCTTTGGGAGTGGTTTATTTTAGTAGTTCTATCCTTTTTCTTCAGACAATCCTTTTTCTGCTTCCTGGTACAGTCATGCTAAATGTTCTGGAATCCTGTTGTGTGCTCACAGGATATGCTTTCTAACAGGCATACAAGAAAGTCATGGAGCCTTCAGAAGAATCTGTTCAGGTTTAGTAAATTGTAACTAAGAATGAAATGATGAAGTGTTTTGTTTTATTGATTAACATTAGACTTCAGCTACTACATTTTACAGAATAACAGTGGTTTTATTTTTACAGTTCCAGGTACAAGCATGGAGAAAAAGGAGAAGCCTCTCCCTAGGCTTAACATTCATTCTGCATTTTGGATATTATCATCGATAGCTATTACGTATTATGTTGAATTTTTTAAAACAGTTAAGGAAATTATTCAAAAAGAAAGGTAAAGATCTATTTTTATACAAATAAAAGCTGTTACTTTATTTGAACAACATATTCAGCTTAGTTTTTAGTTTTGAAAAAATAGTTATTAAAGTTATTTGTAGATCCTACCACCTGTCAGTACATTACGCATGTTACCATTTGAGAAAATAAATTTCTTATTCTAAAATCATTTCAGTGCTAACTCAGTATTCCTATCTATACCCAGATTGCAAAGTTTTCATAGCAGACAGTAACTGAAGTAGTTGGGGTGGGAAACTAGGCAAGAAGACTCATTTAAATGGTTTTATTATATACCATGTTTCCCTGAAAATAAGATCCTGTCTTATTTTCTTTTGACTGCCAAAAAAACGGCTAGGGCTTCTTTTTGGGAGTGTCTTAATTTTTTCCCCCCTGTACCAGTATGAAGTGGGGGGAGTGAGCTTCGCCTCATGCTGGTTTACCTAACATTCACATCCATGCGAAACAGCCTCGCGAGGCTGCTCCAACAGCTGTGGCCACCAGGCCGCTTCTGATGTGTAATTGCGGCCACAAAAAGACCGGGATGCTGAGTGATGCACCCCATGCCAGCTTACCTAACGTTCGCACCAACCATCCATGCGAAACAGCCTTGCAACGGCTGCTCCAGCAATCCTGGCCACCGGGCTGCTTCTCTGTAATCACAGCTGCAAAAAGACTGGGAGGCTGAGCAACACACCTCACATTGGTTTACCTAACCAGCCATCCATGCGAAAGAACCTCGTGATGGCCACTCCAGCAACTCTGGCCACCAGGCCATTTCTGCTGTGTAATTGCAGCCACAAAAAGTCTGGGATGCCGAGCGACGTGCCCTATGCTCCTCGTGCCAGCATACCTAACGATTGCACCAGCCATCCACAATTTTTTTGCTGGTGTTTATTTTGTCCTGACCTACGTGGCCCGGCGTAACAAAGAACAGCTGCCTTTTCTTTGTAAAAAAAGTCTCTTGTTGCAGGAGGTTTTGGATTTGGTGCTCTTGGCTGGGATATTTGCAATCTCCTCTGTCCAAATATCCCACTAAAGTGACTTATGCCCGTTTTTCACCCAAATGCTCATGGCAACATTGCCAGGGTGTCACATGATCAACATTTAGTAGCTTGACAACTAACTCATATTTATGATGGTTATAACCTGGGGTCATGTGATCCCCTTTTGCGACGATCTGACAGTGTCAGCTTCCGAATTGAGGGATGAAAAAACCACCAAACACTGTTCTGGTTTTATCTCCACTCCAGCACGAACTGACCAACAAAGATTGCAAGATTCGCAAAACAATGGAATCAAGTCAGAGCTGGGATGAAGAAACCACCAAACACTGTTCTGGTTTATAGGATTTTATCTCCACTCCAGCACGAACTGACCAACAAAGATTGCAAGATCCGCAAAACAATGGAATCAAGTCAGGGCTAATTGCCCAGTGCTCCCCACCACCTTTTGAAAGTTTCCCGCCTCCCCACCCTATCGTGTGCAGCTCCAACCTGTGTGTAGGCGGCCGCTGCACAATCTCACTGCCACGGCCCCTCAGCTGTTGCAGCCATTGTCACCTGTCAGCTGTTGCTGCAGCCACTTCTCAGCTGTTTCCTCCGCCGCGACATGGTGGTTGTTTGGTACATGGCTCCGGCGGGCGGCAGCAGGTTGGTTCCAGGCAACTGGCATGTCCGTGGACCCAGCGGGTGGCAGTAGGTTAGTCGCGGATGGGCAGTGAACTCAGTGGGCAGCAGTCCTGGGCAGGTGGTGATTTGTAGCCGTCCCTGCCTGAATGGCAGCCCCGGAGCTGACATGCGCCCCCCCTACCACAGAGACAGCACCTGGAAGACTAAAGTGAGTGGGAATGCAGAGGACCCTCCCCACCCAGCTTGGCTGGGTGTTTCCAGTAGAATCAAGTGCCAAATGCGTGGCATTTACATCTGTGTGGGGCACCCACAAAGCCTCTACTAGTGGATAGCCTTTCCATAGTATCAGGTATTGCAGACATCTCCTATGCCATCGGGAGTCTGGGATATCCTCTACTTCTTAATGTACACTGTCCACTGTAAGGGGCGAGGGTGGTGGACTAGAGGCCCCTCTGAACTGGGTTGTCCGTGCTGGACGGAGTAAACTGCAGTGAAAGACCGGATGGGTTTTCCCTAGCAACTGAGGAAGTTGGAGCTGGACTGTGATGGGGTTGATGATTTTCACGGTCTGTCAGCGCCGGAGCTGACAGGCAAAGTCAAGGGGGAAATCCAGATTGACTTAAACATGTTGTAACTGAACAACTGTAGTGATTCCCTTGGCAAGTGGCAGGAAAGGTGGTAAAATGAGGCAGAATTCATTTTTTTTGCCTCATTGCAAAAATTGCAAATCCCAACCACCATCCCTGGGCAACGATTGCTAAATCCCAACCACCACCCCCAAGCAACCACAATGCCAAATCCCAACCACCACCCCAGGGCAACCACAACTGCAAACTCTAAACCCCCACACAGGGAAACTACAATGCTCATGTATGGTACAACAATCAATTTATTCAAATTCAACAATTTATTCAAATACAGTTACAGTATGTCATCTTCTTCTGGAACATCATCATAACTCTCCAAACCCTGAATTCCAGCCTGAATTTCTTGTGACTCTATTTCCTGTAAAACCATTGGTCCCAATCGCTGATGTCTAGCAATTGAGGTCTCCTTAAATGAGTACCTCATGTCCATGTAATCTGCTTGTAGTGCATTGGCAACACAGGTCTCAGTGAATTTCCTGATCCCCTGCTCAGACATTCCCCAATGGGTTGTTCCACTTTCTGATTTGATCTACTGAGTGCCAATCAAAATTCCTCTGTAGCTGGTCAGGCTGTAATTCCTGCTTCCTCCTCAGTCTTTTTCGCTCAGTTGATGGTATCAGACTTCGAGTGCCTTTTCTCTTAAGTCAATTTGTTTCTGAGATAGGTTTTTTTTTTTTTGCGTTTTTGTTTTTTTCTCTCTCTGAGGGCTGCGCGACGTGGGAGTGCTGTCCTGACTTGTGAGTAGGCGTTTTGGGGCTCCGATCGCCTCTCGTTGTTTATTTTTATTTTTCTGTGTCTAGCTTCGGCTGGGCTTGCCGTCTGTTTTCTTTCGTGCTTTTTGCTGGCCGCGGGCGTAGCGTTGCTGGCTCAGCAACTTGTCTGGTCCCGCAGTCCTCACCATTTTATTTTTATTTGTTGAATTTCGAGCGGCCGAGAGTCCCTGCCGGCTGGCAAACTCGTCTAATTGGGAAGCGCCTCGCTGCGGCTGCGGGATCCCACCCCACCTATTGTGGCCATTATCGGACTGGCTCTTTGCCTTCTTCGGAAGTGCGGAGTCATTGGCGGCCACCATTTTGTTGGCGCCTTTTTTTTCCTTTGCCACTTGGAGTGTTTTGGCCTGCGTGGGGGATTGCCTTCGCCTTCCAAAACTCACAGGCTGGGACGCTGTCTGCCTTACCTGCTTGAGTCTTCCTGATGATCTGGCGCTGCTGATCAGGAGAGGAAAGTATTTACTTTGTTTATTTGCTGCTGATTTCAGCATTTTTGGCCTGATTATATATATATATCTTTAAAAAAAAAGGAGAGAAAGGAGGAATAAGCTGGACTTTGGATTACAGTTTGGGAGTTACATACTTTATTGTTGAATTTTTTTTCTTTCTAAAAAAAAGAATACTATTTTATCTCTATATTTCATACTAATACTAATAACAATACTTATCTATCTCTATTCTAAAAATTATACAGACTGTGGAAGGCGAAGTGGTCTGGGTTTTTTGTCTAATTCAATTTCATTTTTTTCCTGCTAACCTGTTGCAGATAGATAGATAGATAGATAGATAGATAGATAGATAGATAGATAGA
>WNWU01000048.1:10302076-10318089 GCA_012654045.1 Ptyas mucosa
AGATAGATAGATAGATAGATAGATAGATAGATAGATAGATAGATAGATTTCTCTACTTAATCTCACCTTGAGTTGTGCATGATGTCTGATGTTGACCTGTCTTCTGATCTGGAACAGGATCAATCCCCTAGCCCTGCCCCTTCTAAGGGGTCTAAAGGGAAAAAGTCTAAGGCCTCTAAAGCCAAACCTGCCCCTGTTTCTGACAAATATGCCTTGAGGAGGCATAATGCCTTGGAACGTGTTTTTGCTAAGGCGCAAAAGGAACCTCCGGTGCCTCTTGTCCCTGAGGTGGTGGTTCGGCCTCCACAGGTTCCATATGGACACGTTCAACCCTCTGTTCCAGAGGTTGATCAAGATGTGATTTCTCAAGGCGAGGTGATTCATGTATCTCATGATCTTATTCCCTGAAGGGAGCAACCAAGTACATCGGTTCCGGTGGTATCTGACCAGGCGGTTCCTTTGCCTCGCCCTATACCTGAAGCTACGTTCACACCTACGGCAGCTGGGCTGCAACAGGAGGAGTGTTTGGCTCCTCTTCCGCCTCCTCCTCAATTTCTGGACTTTAATTCAATGGTGTCTCAGGCAATTTCTCGTATATTTCAGGTGGGTCTTCAACAGACCGAATATATGCTACCACCAGAGTGTACAGCTAATATTCCTTGTCGGTTACCGACAGTTCAGGTGCAGCATTCTATTGCTTCTACTTCTGAGCAGATGGTGGAGCAGACGGCAGAGGAGGAATTTATTGAGGATTTTGAGCTGTCGGGATGAGGAAGAGTTACCAGACAAACCGGCTTTTCCAGGTTTATTTAAACTGTCTTTGTTTAAGCAGCTGTTACGTAAGGCGAAGGCTGCTACCAATATGGAGGATACAATTGATCAGCAATCTACTTCACAGGTTCAATCTAATGTGAGCAATTCTTTATTTCTCATGCCCAAGGCAGATTCTGACTTTATTCCTTGTCCAGATCTTTTTGCTCAGGTCATACAGAAGTCATGGGATCACCCTACTTTGATAGGCGGTCCAAATTCATTTGACAAGAAGCTGTATTGTTCATCACCTAGATTGGATGAGCTGTTACAGCTGCCTACTGTGGACGAACCGGTTGCTGCCCTTACTTCATCTGCTGTTCTCGTCGGAGAGGTTGGTGACGGTTTAAAGTTTGAGGATAAGAAAGCGGAGATGGCCTGTCGTAACACTCACCAGGCTGCGGCCTGGGCCATCCGAGCGGCGACCTCGGCCTCCTTTTTTAACAGGGCGTCACTGGTGTGGTTACGCCAGTTAAGGGATAGGTTGCCTCCTGACAATCCTCGCCTACACCAAGATGTGGCGAAGCTGGTTGCAGCAGCGGAATATTCTGTGGATGCGTCTCTGGACACAGCCAAGTTTGCCTCTTGCGCCTTAGCCTCTTCTGTCTCCTCACGTCGCCTGCTGTGGTTGAGGAATTGGAGGGCTGACATGGAGTCAAAGTGGCGTCTCACTGCAGCGTCCTACAAGAGTCCGTCTTTGTTTGGCTCATCCCTCGACTCGGTGCTTATAGAGAACAGGGACAAGAAGAAGGTGTTACCATCAGTGGGCAGGCGCTCTGAGAGGCGTTTTTTGCCTTGCCAGCGGCAGTCCTTTCGAGGTGACCAAGGAACAGGGGGCTCTTCCTACCAGAAATTTCCGTCTTATTCCTACCAGCCAGCATCAGATCGGGCTTCCTTTCGAGACCGTGGTAGACGCCAGTCCAGTTTCTGCCATCCCTTCCGAGTGGCCGCCTCGCTATTCCCGTCGGGGAAAGTGACTCGGGGCTTCAGCTTCCCATTGGAGGAAAACTACAGGCGTATTACCACCAATGGGAGGCCACTACGTTGGACGTCTGGATTACACGCACGGTGTCCGAAGGCCTGTTACTGGAGTTTTCTTCCAGCCCGCCAACCTTCTTCTTGCAACCCCCATGGCCTTCCCAGGCGGCCAAGCGTCGTCTTTTGGACTTGGAAATTCAGCATCTTCTCCAAATAGAGGCCATAGAGCGTGTTCCACAGGATCAGGTCGGGACGGGATTCTACTCAACTCTTTTTCTAGTACCAAAATCTTCGGGAAGCTGGCGAGGAATTCTCAACCTGAAACGTCTCAATACCTTTCTCGTATACCACCGCTTCAAGATGCACTCTCTCAGGTCTCTGCTGGGGTGTATCAGACAAGGGGATCTTATGCACTCGATCGACTTGAAGGAGGCTTACCTTCATATTCCGGTACATCCCAGCCACAGGCGGTTCCTCCGTTTTGCCCTCGACACCGACCATTTTCAATACAAAGCAATACCATTTGGCCTTTCTTCGGCTCTGCGCACATTCACAAAGGTTTTGGCGGCTCTGGCAGGATCACTCAGGGAGGTGCCAGTCCACCTGGTCTGCTATCTGGACGACATCTTAATTCTTTCCTCTTCGACTTCTCAGGCAGACTTGGACAGATTCCGTGTCATTCAAACCTTGCAGGACCACGGTTTCACGTTGAACAGGGACAGGAGCCACCTTTCGCCCACGACCAGAATCTTGCATCTAGGAGCAGTCATAGATTCTGTCCAGGGTCGAGTTTATCTTTCCCCCGACGGTCAGGTCAGCATTCGAGACTTAGTTACGCAGATTCTATCACAGAAGCAGTCACCCGTGTTTCTGTTATCCCAGCTCCTGGGGAAGCTCATCTCCTGCATCGGCATTGTCCCTTGGGCCTGGTTTCATCTGCGTCACCTGCAGTGGTTTCTCCTTCCGTTTCAACGTCAAGGACGGGGGGAGTCACTTTCCAGAGTGAGGGTTCTGGCCAGGGTCCATCTCTCGCTTCGTTGGTGGCTCTCACCGGCCATCGACCAGGAGTTGCTATTCCTGGACCAGGAGCATATTGTCCTAACAACAGATGCCAGTCTCAGTGGCTGGGGAGCCCATCTTCAGTCCCAGCTTGCCCAGGGTACATGGTCCACAGCAGAGTCGCACCACAGCATCAACTGGTTGGAGCTGAGGGCGGTGCGGCTAGCGCTACTTCACTTTCAACATCTAGTGCTACACCGGCATGTTCTTATCTTGACGGACAACACGACAACGAAGGCACACATCAATCGCCAGGGGGGCACCAGATCTTTGTCGTTGATGGAGGAGATGGAACGACTGATGATGTGGGCCGAGAAGCATATTCTATCCCTCCGGGCCGAGCACATCTCTGGCAAGTTGAATCAGGAAGCGGATTGGCTCAGCCGGGGTCAGCTGGATCACTCCGAGTGGAGATTGGATCCTCTTCTTTTCCAGGAACTCTCCCATCGGTTCGGGGCTCCAGTGGAAGATCTTTTCGTGACCCTGGGCAACGCCCAACTGCCAAGATTCTTCACCCGGTTTCCAACTCGGGGCGCAGAAGGTCACAACACCTTGCGATCTCCGTGGCCGTGAGGTCTCCTCTACGCATTTCCTCCGATTCCGGTCATTCCCAAGGTTATCCAGAAACTGATCAAGGAGCGGGCGGATCTTCTTGTAGTGGCGCCACATTGGCCCAGACAGGCGTGGTTCGCAGACCTGTTGTCCATGTCCATCGTAGACCCATGGCGGATTCCATCCGATCGAATATCCCTGTCTCAAGGCGCCGTCCGGCATGCCGAGCCGGAATGGCTTCAACTAACCGTGTGGCACTTGAGAGGATACGACTGACTCGGGGCCTGCTGTCGGGAGAGGTTATTTCGGTCATCCAGGCGGCTAGACGTCCATCGACAGTCCACGTCTACAACACCTCCTGGTGAGCCTTTGCAGAATGGTGTGCCCGTCATCATGTGGATCCTACATTGGCGACGGTTCCGGAAGTCTTGCAGTTCCTTCATGCCGGCTTTGAGAAGGGTCTCGCTACATCTACTCTTCGTCGGCAGGTGGCAGCCTTGGCTACAGTTCTGCCAGGTGAAGGCCAGCAGCCCTTGGCGCAGGATTCCAGGATTAGGTCCTTTCTTCTTGGGGTTTCTAATCTTCGGCCCCCGACGATTCATCGGTATCCTAGCTGGGATCTTTCTTTGGTTCTACAAGCATTAACATCTGATCCTTTTGAGCCTCTCAGTACAGTTTCTCTAAGGTATCTTACATTGAAGGTAGCCTTTTTGCTGGCAATTACTTCTGTCCGTCGTGTTTCAGAGATTGCTGCTTTTTCCATCAGGAGCGATCTCTGCATTTTCTACCCGGACCGAGTGGTTCTTTGATTAGATCCAGCGTTCGTTCCAAAGGTTAATTCTCAGTTTCACAGGATGCAGGATATCGTCCTTCCAAATTTTTGCCCGGATCCTAGACATCCGGCAGAGAGACGTTGGCATACCCTTGATGTGCGCAGGGCACTGAAAAAGTATATCCATTGAACTGCCTCTTTTCGTAAATCAGAGGCTCTTCTTGTTTCGTTTTTGCCCTCTTCACTGGGACTGAAGGTTTCATCGGCAACGGTGGGCAGGTGGCTCAAGGCCTGTATATCTAAAGCCTATGAATTGAGGGGTGATCCTGTTCCAGGTCGTATTTTCCCTCATTCAACATGCAGTGCTGCCACGTCGGCGGCTTGGGCTACCCAGGCTTCTATTTGGGACATTTGTCGTGCGGCCACTTGGTCCTCGATTTCTTCTTTTGTGCGGCACTATCGTTTAGACGTTTATGCTTCAGCTGATGCCGCGTTTGGCAGACGTGTTTTGCAAGCCGTAATTCCTGTCCAAGGCTGGGCGGAGGCTTCGATTCCCTCCCTAAGGTCTTAAGCTTGGGTATATCCCATTGGGGAATGTCTGAGCAGGGGATCAGGAAATTGGACGTTGCTTACCTGAACGTCCCATTTATGTCCCCTGTGAAGACATTCCAGCCCGCCCGTGATCTCGCCTCTCCTGGCCTTGGGCAGGGTTTTTGTTTTATTTTCCTCTGCAGCTGGTGTCTTCGTGGTGGTTTCCATGTCTGAGGCCCTCTCATCTGCATTACTCGCCTTCACAAAAAAGACTGAGGAGGAAGCAGGAAGTACAGCCTGACCAGCTACAGAGGAATTTTGATTGGCACTCAGTAGATCAAATCAGAAAGTGGAACAACCCATTGGGGAATGTCTTCGCAGGGGACATAAATGGGACGTTCAGGTAAGCAACGTCCATTTTATCCCATGCATTCTTCACCCAAGTCACGACCTTTGGCAGGCTAGGCTTCACAAAAGTTTCCACGCTGATTTCTCTCCATTCTATTTTCAATGTAGTCATTGATTTCCATGTACAGATGGTCCTTGAATAGCTTGTTTACTGCAGTGTCAAGAGTCTGGAGATATGCCATCATTTCTGCAGGAATCATTATATGGTCTATTCTCTGTGCAAGGAACTTATTTTTATATATATAATATATATAATTTTATATAATTTTATTTATGATTTTTTCTTTAACATCCATAAGTGCTTGATGAACAGTATATTATCCGGGTCAATATGCTTTGCATACAATTCTGATAATATCATTTAAGTAAACATAATTCTAATTTTTCAACTTCTAACATTTGTTTATATATACCGTATATACTCAAATATAAGCCGAGTTTTTCAGCACGTTTTTCAGGCTGAAAAAGCCCCCCTCGGCTTATATTCGAGTCACGAAAAAAAATGCCTTTTTAAAAGAAAACAAATGAGTAGACCCCTGTCTGCAAAAATAGAAAAAACAGCCCCTTTCAGCGTCAGTATAGGTTAATTACCATAAGTTGATTTGAAGAGCCTCCCAACGCTCAGCTGATTTGCTCTCAGCTGTTTTATCGGGGCTCTGTTGCTAGCTAGCTACAAAGAGGTAAATTGCTGGAGCATTTTCCCTCCCCCTCCCAGCTATGCTAAAAAAGCGAAACTGAAACTAAAGCAGGGTCTTTGCTGCAATGTGACAAAATGAGGCAGAGAGAGATTTCTTTTTCTTTTGCTTGCAACGTTGGAAAGGCAGATTTCTTTTTCCTCATCAAAAAAAGTAGGTGCAAACAATGGGAAATTAATGGCAAATGGCAAAAGAGGAGAGTTCAAGATTTTAAAACACAAAAGAAAAAAAGCTCTATTTAACTAGGGAATTGTAATAATTGAGATACTATTAATTGTATATTGTGTTGAAAGCAGAAATGGTTAAGTTGTGGTTTGGAAGAATATATGGGGGAAATTATTTGGTTTATTATTATTGGTAAATATAATTACCGGTAATTGATTTGTAAGAAATTGGATTGCATTGAAATAATTGGAATATTCATGTTCATATTGATTAATATACAAAAAAGTTAGTTATATAACTAATTGATTTATATTAAAATGTTGAATTTGTATTGAACAACTGTAATATTACATAATTAACCAATGTGAGGATGGATATAAAAATAGATGACAATGGGAAGGGGTATACTATAGAATAGAAGTGAAAAATTGAATTTGATTAAGATTAGAGATGAGGATGAAGGGTAATATTGGTTTTTTAAAAAAATAGATGAGGAATAAATATGGCAAAAAGGAAATATAGAAATTGTAAATTTAAGTGAAATGACTGAACACTTTCAGAAAATACATTGTATGTATGTGTGTTTCTAATTATTGCTATTTATTCATATTTGTTCTCTTTTATTCTTTAAAGTTTAACTAGACATTCTTTATCTTAATATCTTTATATTTGTTTGGGGTTGGTTTTCTTCCCTTTCATCTTTTTTATTGTACAGCAATCTTTCTCCTCAAACCTACCACCTCTCTCTTTGAGGAAGGGGGGAGAAAGAGAATGAGAGAGAGAGTGGAGGAGAGAGAGAGAGAAAGAGGGGGAGAGAGAAAGAATGAGAAAGAGAGGGGGAGAGAGAAATGGTGATAAGATAGGGCAAAAATGTAAAATGTGAGGACAGTCGTAAGTTCAAGGACTGGTCACAAGTACGAGGACCAGTCAAAAATTACTTTTTCAGCCCTCTGAGTAGTCCATATGCACAAAAGGACTACCCAGAGGGCTGAAAAAATGATTTCTGGTAGGTCACTGCACTTTTGACCGGTCTTCGCACTTATGACTGGTCATCATTTATGCCCATTGTAGCATTCTTAACAACCATGTCACTCATTTCACAGCTGCTTCTCTTCACCATGGTGATAAGATAGGGCAAAAACGTAAAATGTGAGGACAGTCGTAAGTTCGAGGACTGGTCACAAGTGCGAGGACCAGTCAAAAATTACTTTTTCAGCCCTCTGAGTAGTGCATATGCGCAAAAGGACTACCCAGAGGGCTGAAAAAAGTGATTTCTGGCAGGTCCTCGCACTTTTGACCAGTCTTTTTTTATTTTGAAATTTACCAGTGGCCGCTGCATTTCCCACCCCTGGCTTATACTCGAGTCAATGAGTTTTCCCAGTTTTTTGTGGTAAAATTGGGGGTCTCGGCTTATATTGGGTTGGCTTATACTCGAGTATATACGGTAATTATAATATGTTCTATTATATTTCAGTATACATATTATTTTTTTCCCAATTTCTATTTTCTACTTTTTTTTATACTTAGTAAAATAACCATCATGTTAAAAAATATTCTATATCCATCATCTCTTGCCCTTTTTAGAATTTCAAGTCTTATTGACTTTTTGGCAAATCTTTCCTGCTTCTCCTCTGGTATCTTATAACTCCTTTTATCATGTTTATTCAATCTAAGTATTTCCTCTGCCACAGCATCTGTCTTGCTGTTGGATTTTAGAGTACCCATCCACCATTTCCCCATTTCTAGGAGATCTTTCTCTCTATTCTCTTTTCTATTTTGAATTTTTAAAAAATATTCTATTTGTCCCTTGTTAGAGATTATCGCTATCTCTTCCATCTGTTTGTCTACTTGTATCATTTTTGGAATTATTGCCTATATTCTCTCCTCAGCTCTTTCTGGTTTCTCCTCTATTTTCTAAGTCTTTTGTTCATTTTGTATTGTCATTTGCTGGGGTTTTCCTAATCTCACAGTATCTTGCATCAATTCCATCATCTCCCTATGATTTCTTGTTATATCTTCCTTAATAGATTGAAACATCAATAATATTTGTTTATAGACGCCATTTGTTTTCTGCTGCTGAGACATTTTGTGCTGATATACTACACTAATCACCGCTCAATATCCCACCAAAATTTCAATATCCCAATTGTCAAGAAACACCAAAAACACCAGTATTAATAAAATTTACACAGTCCTGGAACTGTTCCTCAAAATCCTCTAAATTTATAGTCCTTAAAATTTTCCAATTTGCACCCTCTAAGTTTTCCAAGTTTTAAAGTCTAATTCAATTTTTCTTCTTTCGCCTTTTAGAATGCTCTGTCAAATGATCTTAATAATCCAGATTGGCCCACCAAATTTCCCCAAATGTCTTTAGTTCACAAAGTTAGATATTCAATTTCAAGGATGTCTCTTGTTAATTGTAATTCACTTTGCCTTAAAAGTCTTCAAACAGCTCACTAATACTTCTAGGCAGCCAAAACTCCAGTAGATATGAAACCAAAATAAAAGGGCCTTCCAGGTGTTGTTTACCTTTCACTATTTTCTTTCTTCTCTTCTTATTATTCTGGTATTATCCAGTAATATCAAATTTTTTCTTTCCAAGGTTATTCTCACAAAGCACTAATATAATATCATCTTTGAGCAGTAGATGGCACCCCCGCTCTAAAATCCAGCTTAAAACACAGCAAAACCTGGAGGAAAATATAAGAAATAAAACGCGAAATTCCTTTGTACAAATTCTTCCAATAATCAAGCAATATTATCCACAAATTAAATCACTTTTCACGCTACTAACAGTTCCAGTCCAGTCCTTTTCATTTTAAAGCTTCACAGTCTTCCCTTGCCAGTTTGCTTCACTTTTAGGTCTGTAATCTTTCTCCATGTAATAAATAGCCACTTTCTTAATGTTTGGGAGAATCTTTTTTTAAAGAATTTTTTTATTTTGGTTTAAGTCTCTAATATAGAAGTTGAAAATTGTCTCACCCAGTTTCAATCCACTGCCAACAAATCACTCCAGCACAAATTCTTCTTGTCCCGGTTGTCACAGCTTTGGTCTAACCAAAATGGCCGTCGTCTCTGCTGCCAATCAGGAGGGTTTTCTTTGGATCAAACAAGGAAATTATTGTTTCCTCGTGATCTACAAAGCATTACTCCTTTCTTTACCAGGGTGGCTTTGGCCCCATAGGGTCTCCTGGCAAGCAGGTATCAGCTGGGTTTCGTGGTGCTGACGGAGCTCACTATCTCATAACGTCCTGCTGCAACGCCAACTGGTCAAATCCTTGCACAAGGAACTTCTTCATGTCTTTGGCAAGGTGGGTGCTGGCTGAATCCCAGACTAGCAGACCTCTTTGGCCACTTCGTAAAACAAATGGCAGCATTAACTCAACCCACTTCTTTATAACTCCATGTGTGCACCAGACTTTTTTGGTTTCAGGAACATAAATCCCTGAAACATGTTCAATCTTTTCTTTCTTGCCTTTGGTGATGATTAGAGGTGGGACTTTGCTTCCATCAAGACAAATTGCCAAAATGCAGGTAACGTGCACTTTCGTAACCAGTGGAGAAAATGTAGATTGACATGGCACTGCTCTAATAAATTGTTATTTGAGCTCCTTGGCCCATAAACACTGCAGTTTCATCCTTAGCGATCACGTTAGAGAGTTGGTATCTAGAAAAGTCAGTGCCATCAACAAAGGACTTGAACGCAAGTGCACATTTGGCAAGTTCAGCATCTTCCAGCTTGAACAGTTAGGTTGATCTCCTTAGAGACAGTTCATATCGCTGAAGGAAGCCATCAGCCAGTGTTGAAATGCTTTGAATTCTTACAGGGGGATTTGTAACTGTGGTGCCATTGCAAGGGCAAATGCTTGGATATCAGCCCTGCGCACAACCAAAGCCTTTGCTCTCCTGTCAGCAATCCATTCAGAGATGATGATTTCAAGTTCAGGAAATATTGGTTGCTGACCTGAGCCACACCTGTGTTTCTTAGCATTTTCTTCGTGCACCTGTTGACTGAGGTTATTGTACTCTTCTCTCCGTTTTTGGGCCATATGGAAATCCAACTTCTTCTCTTTGCAAAAAGCTGTCAGATTCTTGCCCTGAGAATCCTGCACAATTCCTTTCTTGAATTCCACAGAGTAGCTCTTTCTTGTTGAACTCATCTTGTCTGGAGGTCAAAATAAAAGTCACTTTATATCATTAAATCCATTAATCCATTAACCCAAAGACTTGGGTTGGTGGTTGGGATTTGGCATTGTGGTTGCTCAGGGGTGGTGGTTGGGATTTCAATTTTTGCCTCATTTTACAATCTTTCCTGCCACTTGCCACTGCAGTTGTTAAGTCAATCTGGATTTTCCCATTGACTTTGCCTGTCAGGAGGTCGCAAAAGGGGATCACAGGACCCTGGGTTATAACCGTCATAAATATGGGTCAGTTGTCAACTACTGAATGTTGACCATGTGACACCCTGGCAATGTTGCCATGAATATCTGGGTGAAAAACAGTCACTTTTGTTTCAGTGGGATATTTGGAAAGAGATTGCAAATATCTCAGCCAAGAGCACTGAAACCAAAACTACCTGCAATGAGGGACTCTTTTTGCAAAGAAAAGGCAGTTCTTTGCTATGCTGGGCCACGTGGGTCGGGAAAAAATAAACATTGGCAAAAAAATTGTGGATGACTGGTGTGATTGTTAGGTAAGCCGGTGCTAGGTGCATAGGGTGTGTCGCTCGGCCTCTTGGTCTTTTTGTTGCCGCATTTACAATTACACAGCAAAAGCGGCCCAGTGGTCAAGATTGCTAGAGCGGTCACTGCAAGGCTGTTTCGCATGGTGACTGGGTGCGAACATTAGGTAAGCCGGCATGGGGCTTGGCCTCCCACTCTTTTTGCATGCAAAAGCAGCCCAGTGGTCAGGGTTGTTTGAGCAGCAGCCGCGAGGCTATTTCGTATGGATGGCTCATGAGACCATTAAATAAGGGTGTGCAGGGTGCGTGGGTAAGTCCTCCCTCCTCCTCTTTCCCCCTTTTCTCCTCACCTCATGTTGTCAGCACTGCAAGCAACCAGAGGAAATGGCAGTCGACCAGCTGCGCAGGTGCTTAAGTAAGGCTAATTTTGTGGGTAGGGCTTAATTTTAGTGCATGCGTTCAAAAACATAATAGGTCTTCTTTTTGGGGAAACACAATAGATACAACCATCGTTCTATAAAACACATAAAACATATATTCTCTTCTCACAAGACCCAGAAGAGTTGCAAAGACAACAGCTGCACAAAGAAGGAGAAGAATTAGACATAGTAGACCACTGTATATACCTTGGTCAACAGATCTCAATGGAAGGTGATACAATAAAGGAAATTGAATGCTGTGTTAAATGTGGTTGGCAGACATTCGGCAAGCTAAGTGTAATTTTCAAGAACAATCTCCCTCTATGATTGAAGAGGAAAGTTTTTGATCAGTGCGTGCTACCTGTTCAAACATTTGCCAGTGAAACATGGACAATACATCCAAAACATCAATACAAAAGCTTAGAGTGGTGCAGAGCCATGGAAAGATCCATGCTTGGCACCACACAATATAAGATAGAAAGATCAGTACATGGATTAGAAAACAAGTGAGTACAAAAAATGGAAATGGACTGGTCTCATAGCAAGAAGAACTGATGGCAGGTGGACTAAGGCAGCCATAGAATAGATTCCACTCAATAAAAAGCATCCACAAAAGAGATCTAAAACAAGATAGATTGACAACTTCAGCAAGTATTGGGGGTTCCAACTGGCAAAAGAAAGCTCAAGACCATATTGGTTGGAAACATGCAGACGAGGCCTTCATCCTGCAGTGGATAGGCAAAGGCTAGAATGAAAAACATATAAGAACATATTTCTATTTCAGTATATCCTGAGTATATACACTTCATTTCAGATATATGATATAATTTTTAAAAGAAAACATGCACAATTCTCTGAGTTGGTCTCAACTCCAAGCTGGGCATATTTATCCGGTTTTCTTGGCAATGAAAAATGGGGTTAGTTTTTATAATACCCCCCTTCCAAAACCCAAAATTTATAAACTACTTTATGTATTTGGAACCCAATTTGACATATCATACATTGTATATATGAAGAAAAAAAGTTGGTAAGTTAAACTACAGCAAATTAAAGTTCAAGATCCTTTGTTAAGAATACGTTATTGTAATTTACCTGTAGAAAGTCTACAACAGTTATGTACCACAAATCGCCATAGTCATTATCTCCGATCCATCCAGGATCAAATACCCTTACCGTGTTTCTCCAAAAAAAAGGCCAGGTCTTATTTTCTTTTGACCCCTGAAAAAACGACTAGGCCTTCTTTTTGGAGGGTTCTAATTATTGACTCATCTCGCTGCAGTTGCACCGACAGCCCTGCCCAGCAGGAGCCTGCTGCTGGCCCACTTCTGCTCTTTTTTTGCTGTTCTAGGCCCAGGGAGGAAAAAGAGCATCGCCTCCATGCATCGCATTTTCCGGTGTTCTCCTCCCTGATTCCCTGTTGCAATTCGCAAGTCATGTGCCCTCCTCCTTTTCCGCAGACTCACTTTCTCTTTTCTCCTGGCCAGATCCGTCTCCCAGCCCTGAAGCAGAAGCCGACCACCCTCTGCCTGGGTTGTCTGGAGAAGGGGCAGGCCGGGCGGCGAGCCACCTTGCCTTACGCCTCTCACGTAGAAGCACCCACTTCACAAGAGCATTGCCTCCATGCATCGTGTTTTCTGGAGTTTTCCTCCCCGATTCCCCGATGCAATTTTCAGAGCCTTGCTTTACACCTCCTGTATTGCCTCCCAAAAACACTTTCCTCCTCGATTCCAAAAACGGGGCGTGCGGAGGCAAAAAAAGCATTGCGTTTCAGGCAGCGGGCAGTTCCATCTGGCGCTGCTACCCAAAAATACTTTCCTTCCCGATTTCAAAAATGGAGCATACGAAGGCAAAAAAAGAGCATTGCGTTTTCGGGCGGTTTCAGGCGGTGGAGATAGTGGCAACAGTATTTTCAGGTGGCAGCGCCTTGCCTTACACCTCCTGCGCAGCGCCCGCTTGGCCAACCACGTTGGGACCCCCACATTTCCCAGGCTGCTTTCGGAATCAGGGTCCAACTGAGGCAGCAAGGGCGCAGGGGGTTTGCTGGGAAGCCTGGCACCGTGTTTACAAGATGGCAGCATCCAGGAGGACTAAAGTACTGCATCTTTATTGGGCCTTGCTGCGAGAAAGCCAGACTTTCAACACCTACGGCTATAGGTAGAAAGAGGTGGAGCCTTCGGTGCCAAGTCCCTCTTCTGCCCCCATGAAAATCATCCCCCACCCCACCCACTCCAGTTAAGTGATAGGGTTTGTTTTAAATGGATAAAAAGATCTGTGCTGCTCGTTATCAAAATCCGAGTGGAAGTGAGGATCCCCACCGTCTGGAACAGCCGGAAAATGTGACGCGTGAAGGCCAACAACCTCCGAAGGGTGGGGGCCAGTGGGTGGCTGGGGCTACATTCGGTGTATAAGACACACTCAGATTTTCACCCTCTTTTTTGGGGGGAAAAGGTGCATCTTATACTCTGAAAAATACGATAGCTTTGGCAGTGAAATCATCTGTTAATCAGTGGGAGAAAAAAAGTTGCTCACCATTCAGCATGTCATCTTGGGGGAAATCCAAGTTAACATTTTCAAGAAATACTGTTTTTCAGTTTTACTATTTAAAAAATATAGCAAAATTTAGTTTGAAGTTACAATTATCTTAAGCTATCTCCATTTTTACAATCTTTAAAAGAAAAATCTTAGAATCCAATTTAAAATGAAAGCCATTTTTAAAAATATATTTATCTATTCTGCTCTCTTTTATTTAATGCCTAACAGTTGATTAAGGAGATGTTTGGACCTTTAAGAGATTCATATTTTCAATATTTAATAAGATGTCCTTATTTTATCAGGGATCATCATTACAGTTTCATTTTACCTTTTAAATTTTCTGTTTAGAAAATGTTTAATTGTTTTGTCTAGAAAAATATAACAACCTGTATCGAGGCATTCTTAATTCATCTTTCAGTCATAATTCAATTTATATTTTTCTGCCAGACTGGTCAAATTTATTATTATATTTCTCTCTTACTTCCAAGGTGACTTATGTTTCAAAGACCAGGTTCCTTGAAGCCAATATTTTGCCTAGAAAGGCAACCTTAAATGTAGCATGAGAAATTGCAGAGATTTTTCAAAACTCTTTGGAAATTGTGAGTTAACCTATGTGTTTTCTTAATAGGTTATGGAAACACTGTACCTTATTTAAATCCTTTTAGCCAAAGGATTTGGCTAAATACCCATAATATTTCAATGCCTAAGCTAGCTAAATACAGGCTGAATGGTATGACAATTTAGTGGTTAGAAAGTGATACTCATCAATAGTCCCAAATAAAAATAAAAACTGAATGGACTGCCACAACTAAAACCTTAATACTTTGTATTATATGAAAGCTAAATAGAAATATAACTATATTTTTTTCTTTTCCATGAGTATGCTTTCTGGCCATATTCCTAGCAAATGTATCCAAAGTTCTTCATATATCCAGTGACAAAATAATGTGAACCAAACTTCTTTTAGATATTCTCTGAGGTGTTCCTAAAATGGCACCTGCTCCGGGAAAACTTGAAGTAGTTTCTGTATAGGAAGGCCACATGGTGCATTGATTACCTCTTTTTCCAAAATGCAGTTTCTGAACACCACCTTTTAGAAAGAGAAGCAGTTAATGCATTGCACAGGATTTTGTGGAGGCTGTCTTGCACCATTCTGGATACAGTCACGATTCTCGCGATCTCTCAGAAAGAAAACCTGAGAGATTGGATTGGAAAATAATTTGAAATCATACAAATGGCACCCACTTCAGAATGGCATAAGGTACCCTCTGTAGGAAGGCGACATGTCACATTATCAGGGCGCTCTTGGAAAGGTGGTTTTTGGAAGAGTTGAATGGAGCATGATAGCAGTAGAGAAGGTCTAAGGGTATGGGACTCAGCAGGGTAGCAAGCTATGCGAGGGGTGCCTTGAGCTAGGGGAGGACCAGTGCAGGTGCTGCAGTGCAATCCTCCCAGGACTCCCCACCTCAACCCCCAAGACAGCCTGTGCTCTGCTTAACAGTTGCAAAAGGGACAACCAGAATTGTCCTTATACAAGCACCTCATTTAACAACCACAATAACTTACAGTCATAATTCTGGGAGCAGTTGTGGTCATAAATCAAAGACTACCTGTACAAGATTCTTGTATAAATATAACATAAGCTATTTAAATATCTATATAAATAGATATAAATCTCTTTTACATTCCAATTCGGTATTGTCAACCTAAGTATATAAAACGGTCAAATAGAATAGAATAAAATAAGGATCTATATAAAACAAACCTTCAAAAATAATGAATGTTAATGTTACAAATATATATAGACTGGATCTGGGGATTTTGGAGCCCATAGACTACATCTGGCCCTTTGACTGTGGTTGCCTGACCTTTGGCATGGGGAGGGCCAATGGCCCTCCACAATGGTCCCAGTTTTTCATATGGCCCTTTGGGAAAATTAATTGCTCACCCCTGGCATAGAGAATATTTTTTTTTTTATTGAAAAAGTTTTAAAAGTTTTACAAACATTTTCTCCCCCCTCCCCAACCACCCCCCCGACTTCCCAGAGCAAATACAAGATAAGATACAGCTCAAATTCTCTAAATTAAACTCCATTTCACACTTATCATAATCATAATCATTAAACAAGTAGATAAAAGGAAAGCAAGTCTTCTTTCTTCTTATTCCATCTAATTCAACAGAATTAATCTCCATTTATAATTACAACAGTTAATAAAACAATTAAGTATTACCTAATCAAACCTATCATTACTCAATTTAGCTAATTAATACTTAACAAATTATTAGGTCTATACAATTTAACAAGATATTTTATAACTTCTTTCATTTAAAACAAAAAAAAAACCGCAACAGCAACAAAAAAAGAGAAACCCTCATTCAAAAAAACCCAAATTTAAAATAAAATACTATAT
>WNWU01000048.1:10328089-10345191 GCA_012654045.1 Ptyas mucosa
ATATAGTATTTTATTTTAAATTTGGGTTTTTTTGAATGAGGGTTTCTTTTTTTTCCTTTTTTTTTTTGTTGTTGGGTTTTTTTACTTTGTTTTAAATGAAAGAAGTTATAAAATATCTTGTTAAATTGTATAGACTTAATAACTTGTTAAGTATTAATTAGCTATATTGAGTAATGATAGGTTTGATTAGGTAATACTTGTTTTATTAACTGCTGTAATTATAAATGGAGATTAATTCTGTTGAATTAGATGGAATAAGAAGAAAGAAGACTTGCTTTCCTTTTATCTACTTGTTTAATGATTATGATTATGATAAGTGTGAAATGGAGTTTAATTTAGAGAATTTGAGCTGTATTTTATCTTGTATTTGCTCTGGGAAGTCGGGGGGGTGGTTGGGGAGGGGGGAGAAAATGTATGTAAAACTTTTAAAACTTTTTCAATAAAGAGAGAGAGGGAGCGAGGAAAAAAACGCAAAGAATCACCAGGAACACAAAAAGACTGAAAACAACGAATAAATAAATAAACAGGGATGGAAAAAGAGTTAAAAATTATTTCAATTAAAATAACGGACTTAACTCACCAGCCAAAAGAAAACAGACATTCACAAAACTTCAAAAGCTAGAAATGGATATCATAACCCTTCAAGAAGTACATATTAAAAGACAGCACCAAAAACTACTGGAAAATCAAAGATTAGGAAGACTATAAGCATCTCTAGGAGACCAAAAAAGAGAGGAGTCGCAATATATGTAAAGAAACACTTAAAAACAAAACAAATATATACAAACACAGAAGGACACATATTAATAATAGAAATGCAAACAGAATCCAAAACAATATTGTTAATATCTATATATGCACCCAACGGAAACCAGAGTGATTTTTTCAAGAAACTACATAATATAATTAAAGACCTGGAATACGAAACTATCTGTATGATTGGAGACTTCAATGTAATTATGGACATTGAAAAAGATTACCAGAGCAGCAAACAAAGTAAGACCAGAAAGAAAACACTACCGGTTCCCTTTAAAGACATGATCAACGAATTACGCTTATACGATGCATGGAGAGAGGCAAATAAACAAACAAAACAAGTATACATATTATTCGAACCCACACCAGTCATGGTCCAGGATCGATATGGCCTGGATGACTTCAGATCTCAGAGAGGAGATAAAAGACATCGAAATAATAGCAAATACTTGGGCAGACCATAACCCCATTAAAATAGTATGGAAAGGACATCGAAAGTAAAGGAGGTGGATGATGGACACGGGAACAATAAAAGATAAGGAATACATACAGATGATTGAGAAAGAAGTTAAAATGTTCTCCAAATAAATACAAAAGAACAGACATCGCTTCAGAACTTATGGGACACAATTAAAGCATACATAAGAGGTCTTACCATCACGTACATGGCAAAAAAAAACATAGAGAAACAACAGATAAGAAATAATCTGCTAGAAGAACTCAGAATATACGAATTAGAATTGCAGAAAGAACCCCACAATAAAACAATAAAAGAAAAATTAAACCTCACCAAACATAAAATTAATCTAATCACACAAACAGAAATTGCACAGAAAATCAAGCTAGTAAAACAGAAACATTTTGAGCATGCAAACAAAACGGGGCGCTGGCTAGCATATAGACTGAAAAAAGAAAAAGAAAGGAGAACAATATTTCAACTAGAGGAACAAACAGGACAAATTCACCGTACTAACCTAGATAAAAAACACATAAAGAATTTTTTCAAAGCCTCTACAAACAAGAAGAGATACTGGATGAAGACATCAAGGAATACCTATGTAAAACAAACATTACAAAATTAGAGGAGTCCCACAGAGAAGCACTAAATAGACCAATCACGATGTCCGAGCTAGTGGAAGCAAGAAAAAAGCAGAAAAATAACAAGGTCCCAGGCCCGGACGGAATACCAACGGAGTTCTACAAAAACTGTCAGCATGCAATGGATGAACTGCTACTCCAGGTCCTCAATGATGCACTATTAGAAGCAGAAATCCCCAAATCTTGGACCAAAACCATTATTACACTCATCCCCAAAGAAGATTCGGACCCCACACAAGTCAAAAATTACAGGCCGATTTCACTGCTCAATGTGGACTATAAACTGTTTATGCTGGTTATAACACAAAGATTGAAAATAATTATTCACAAATACATACATACAGATCAAAACGGCTTCGTCCCAAGAAGACAGATCAAAAACAACATAAGAACAATTATCAATGTCCTGGAATATTACGAAAAAAAAGTTGACAAACAGGTAGCCTTAATCTTTTTAGACGCACAGAAGGCATTTGATAATTTAAATTGGAACTTCTTTTTTTTTTATTGAAAAAGTTTTAAAAATTTTACATACATTTTCTCCCCCCTCCCCAACCACCCCCCCAACTTCCCAGAGCAAATACAAGATAAAATACAGCTCAAATTCTCTAAATTAAACTCCATTTCACACTTATCATAATCATAATCATTAAACAAGTAGATAAAAGGAAAGCAAGTCTTCTTTCTTCTTATTCTAAATTGGAACTTCTTAATATTACAACTAGAGGCCATGGATTTCGGCAATAAAGTTCTACATATGATCAGAAAAGTATACTCTTCCCAAACGGCTAAAATTATGATTAATGGGGACATGACTGATAATTTGGATATACAAAAAGGTGTGAGACAGGGTTGTCCCTTATCCCCACTACTGTTCATAATCTCACTGGAAATACTATTAAATGAAGTCAGGAAGGACCAGAAATAAAGGGCCTGAGAACACGAAAAGAAGAATATAAATTACAAGGCTTCGCTGACGACGTGGTATTCATAATGGAGCAACCGGAAACAACAGGAATCAAACTTTTAGTGAAGATAGAGGAATATGGAAGAGTGGCAGGGCTCAAAATTAACAAGCAAAAAACTAAAGCACTAACAAAGAATTTGACAAAAGTACAGGAGATAAAATTAGAAGACACATTAGGAATACAAATTGTAAAGAGTATCTAGGAATCTGGCTTACCGCTAAGGCAATAACAATTAGAGAAGACAACTATAATAAACTAATGAAACAAATTAGAAAAGATCTGGAAACGTGGAACAAATTACAATTGTCATTTTTATCGAAAATTGCATCCATAAAAATGAACATATTGCCCAGATTACTCTACCTTTTTCAAGTAACTCCAATTTGGCCAGGAAATAATTTTTTCAACAACCTTAATAAAACAATAACAAAATTCATTTGGAATGGGGAAAAGGCCAGAATTAAAATAAAGTGTATGCAAGATACCCGGGAAAAGGGAGGACTAGGCTTACCGGACTGGGAGCTATATTATAAAGCAGCATCTCTAAATTGGATAAGGGATTGGATAGACCACAAGAATAAAAGAACGCTAATACTAGAAGGTTTTGAACTGCAACGTGGCTGGCACGCCTTTCTGTGGGAGGGAAAGGACAAACTTCATGGATATTTCCAACAACATATCATCAGAGAATCATTGTATAAAACATGGCGAGAGATTAGAAAGCACTACACCAAAATTCCATGATGGTTATCGACGATGGAAGCATTAATCTACCCCAACGCCATGGATATAGAGAAAATGAGGAGTTATAAAGAATTATTGAACAATGAAGGAGATTTACAAACAAGACAAGAATTAAAAAATCAGGGTATAGACATTGATTGGTGGCCATATTGACAAATAGAATCAAGATATAAAACAGATTGGGCACAATACAGATTTCAAAATGAACCAAATGAATTGGATAAAATATTACAAAGTACAGATGAGAAAATGATAATCAAAATTTATAAGTATCTATTAAAATACAAATTAGAAGAGGAGGTGGTTAAAGAGAACATAATAACGTGGGCCAAAAACATAGGATATAATATTGAATTGGACAATTGGGAAAAATTGTGGAAGATAAATTATAAGTTGACAATGCCTATACCCTATAAGGAAAATCTCTACAAAATGTTCTACCGATGGCACCTCCCACCGGCGCGCCTGGCCAAGATGTTCCCCAATACGTCTCCAATGTGTTGGAAATGTAAATCACAGAAAGTGACATACTGTCATCTCTGGTGGTCATGCCGAAAGGCAAAACAATACTGGCAAGAAATTAAGATAATAATCGAACAAATTATAAAACAAAAACTGAAAATGAGGCCGGAAACTTTTTTATTGGGAATAATCACAGCAAAATACACCAAAGAAATAAAATATCTGATCATCCATATCCTCACAGCAGCACGTATACTCTTTGCCCAACATTAGAAATCTGAGCAGTTACCTACAGAAGACAAAATAATCGCTAAAATCACAGAATGTGCAGAAATGGACAAACTTACAAAAGAACTGCAAGAGAAAGACGATACTGATTACTATTTAGTGTGGCAAAGATGGTACAGCTGGCTGGAGGCAAAAATAGGAATATAAGGATAACTTTTGACCATTCAATAGAAATGTATAGAATTAAATAAAGAGTCAATTATATATAGATATAAACAATCATGTAAATATGTAAACATAGATATAGATACGAATAGAGGAAAATAAGAGAAATAGGAAAACAACCCACTGATGTAGTAACTTTAAGAGTCAGTCATAGGAGTGAATTGATGTTTGTTTGTTTTGTATGTTGTCTTAATGTATTTATGTTTGTTTGTATTTTTTATTATTATTAATAAAAACCTATTAAAAAAAAACTAATACCACTATGAAACAGCACCACTATGAAACTAATATATGAAACTAATATGTTTGCACAATATTCTAATTTTTCGAGTTTCATGAGCTGTAAGCCATAATCATCAAAACTATGACAAATCAAGGCTTGAACTATCTCACTTTGCATGTAATGAGTCTATCTCCTATATTAGTTTCACCTTTTAAGTTGCATTACTGAAATAAATGAACTTTTACACAATATTCTAATTTTTCGAGTTTCACCTGTAATTTTCATTCCTACCATTTCATTTAATATTGAGTATTTGAAAATTACTTTCTCTCTCGCTGTTACATTGTCCAGGCAGTATTTCTTTGCTTATCAGAATGTCCTCAAGTATTCATCAAATGCTTGGTGATTTCAAAATTCGGAAGGTCCAGTTGTATAGTAATCTGTGGAAGAATTACCTGATGAGAATAAATGAGAGATAGTTATTTTGTTAATATGCTAACTCATGCTGATTTCTTTTCATTGTTGCATTGTTTTTATAATCTCTTGGCTGAAATTCCTCATATTTTGTTTTAGGTTCTTTCTACTCTTGATGTCAGAGTGAATGGTCTGGATTTAATCATTCTCCCCATTTTGAAGTTTGGGGCAACACCTGCTCTCTACCACTTCAACTTCAGATAGAATAAATAAAGGATCAGCAAGATCGTCAGCAAATTTCTTCAATACTGTAGAAGGGAAGATTTAATTAGAAGTACATAGAGATTATCTGGCCATGTCTCCTTCATTTTCAAACTTCATTTTTGTTCCTCATTCTGTTCTTCACCATTTCTTGTTGAGCAATACTGAACCATTTGCATTCTAAAAAAGATAACTAAAACCTGTGTTTAAACAAAATACCATTCATATGTTTGAAGGCTGAACTGCCAGCTGGCAGGATTTGAAGATCAAAGCTGCAGGTAATAAAGTTTGGATAGTCTAAAATCTTACCTTCACTGAGCAAAGCAGTTGAACTAAAATATTGTTTTGAAATTAAGTATCATGTCATATTCTCTGAAGTGCTTTTAATATTTCAAGATACTTATATCATATTGATTGTTGACATACCTGTGTTTCCCCAAAAATAAGACTGGGTCTTATTTTGGGGGGGGGGGGCAAAATAAGCACCAGGGCTTATTTTTTGGGGTGTCTTATCCCCCCCCCATTTACAGGATGCCCATTTCTGTTTGCTCACAGCAGGGCAGGAGGCCACACAGCACGCCAGACTTTAAGTAGGGCTTATTTCAGGGGCAGGGCTTATATTAGGCATACACGTAAAAGTCACACTAAGGCTTATTTTCTGTTTTCTTATCTATATGTATTATTACCTCTTTAAAAAGGTGTTAGTAAGACCAGACTTAGAATACTGCATCCAGTTTTGGTCACCATATTATAAAAAAGATGTAGAGACTCTGGAAGGAGTGCAGAAAAGAGCAGCAATTATGATTAGGGGGCTGGAGGCTAAAACATATGAAGAATAGTTGCAGGAATTGGATTTATAGAACAAGGATAACAGTGTTCCAATATTTGAGGTGCTGCCATAAAGAAGAGGGGGGTCAACTTATTTTCCAAAGCACCAGAATGTAAAACAAGAAATGATGGAAACTAACAAAGGAGAGAAGCAACCTAGAAATATAAAAAGAAATTTCCTGACAGAACAATTAACGTGTATGTGCAAAAAATTAAAATCTCAGGTGTTTTCCCGCGTCATAGTAAATAAGTTAATTAAAACTGTTTAAAATTCTGGTTAAAATCTCAACTTAAAATCTTCTAAAATTCCTTACAGGGCACTCTGCAAGATCCTTTAAAAACCCCAGCTAAAATCCTACCAGTACCTTAAAAGTTTTAAAAGATTTTAATTTTTTGCATATATATATATATATATATGTATAGGGTTGGACTGAGCAGGGGGTTGGACTAGAAGACCTCCAACATCCCTTTCAGCTCTGTTATTCTGTATAACAGCATGTTACAAGAGGCAACTGAAGATAAGTCTTAAAAGGTATAGACAAAACCGTGCAAGATTTTCGTGGCCAAAACAAAAATTTTTATTTTCTTTTTTTTTAAATACTCTTTATTAGACACATTTCAACATTTCCACCACATTTCCACACTTTACAGTCTTCAGTATCGGTGGTATTCTCATATACATAGTTTTCAATTTTATAGATTACCATTTTATATATTATATAATTATTTAAAAATGTAATTATACTATAATTATGTACATACATAATGCCTTTTACCTTTAAATTGTAGTGATATTTACAGATATATACTATATTTCCCAGTTTAATATGACTCTTAGGTGGTCTTTATGTAAGAACTTTACCTCTATTTTCTAGCCAATTGTACCATAAATTCTAAATCTTTTAATATTCTGTTTCTTCTCTATCTTTTAGTTCCATAGTTAACCTATCCATCTCTATGCAATCAAGTCCTCTTGTCCTCTTATAGACTTCATCTCTAGTTGTTTTCCTTGCAAACCTCACGTGGACTTCTCTTGGCAGTTTATGTCAACGCGCATACTTGGTATGAATTCTATTGATCTCATCTATGTCATTTTGAGTCTCTTGCTTATGTATATATATATCAACAACAGCTGGTCTCAATTCAACCAGAAGCGTCGTGGCGAGACAGTCGGGGATTAGCGGACTCTGATGAGCCTCGCAAAATCCTGGGCTGACGAACCACTGCAGAGGGGTCTTTGGACCAGATCTGTCCTATAGGGACAGGAAAGAAAGAGAGGCACCTCGGAAGACCAAGAGGAACAGGCAAGTTCCTCGGAGGTCAGAGGAAACTCTCTCTGACTCTGCAGCGAGGGCGCTGGCCATTACGACCGCCAGTAAGCTAGGGTAACCGGACCAAGCAATGTGCAGGAGCGAAGAATTGAGCAGAATATTGATGCCAGATGAGTGATATCTAACTCATAGGCAGAAAGGAAAAAAGAAGGATTTTTAAAACAATTGTAAATGTCCTGCCATTATAATAGCGGCTAATAGGCGTGGGAAAGGACGGAAGAAGAAGATTAAGGCAGAAGTTATAAAGCAACAGAACCCAATTAGAAATTTGTTTTGGATTTAAAATACTTTGAGAACTTTAAAAAAATTAGAAGAACTAAGAACCCGAAAAGATTCTTTCTCAGTTTGGAAACTTTAAAGGGAGAGGGGGAGAAAAACGAAGAAAAAACTGTAATAGAAAGGTCTGGTTAAAGACTTTAAATTGAAACTTAATTGGAATGTAATGCGGAATTTGGACTATATAAATCTGGACTGAATTTTAAATTGATTTGGTGTATATAAAGGTGAAAAAGAAGAAAGGGAAAAAATGTCAAATAAGTAAAAACTGTTAAAACGGACTGCAACCAAAATGAATGCCTTTTAAGCTCGTCAATTGTAATTGTGGATTGTAGAGAGCCATCTTCAGGAGGAAAAAAAAATCATAACACTGAACTTTTGTTTCAGAAAAAGAAAAAAAACCTTGGACTTTGAAAGGGATAACAGCATGTGAGAAATTTTAAAGAGGCTTTGTTTGTTTACAAGCGTTTTGGCTTGGAGGAAAAAAAAGGATTATAACCTAACTTCAATTGGAACAATATCAATTTAGAAAGAACAAAATGGCACAGGAATTGAAGGAAATGATGATAACGATGTATCTATCATTGAAAATGGAAATAAGGGAAATGACCACAATGTTGCATTGAAAATGGAAACTTGATTACCAAAAAATTGACTTAGGATACATTGAAGCTGACAAAGAAACAACTAATGAGAAGCAAGGAAAAGAGACTGAAAATAAAGAAGAGGACAAAGACAAGGAGATTGATTATGGAAAAGTAAATGATTATGTGGGTAGTAATAATAAAAAGGAGAACTTTAAAAATTACATTGGGTTTAACAATGGAAAAAATAGAAAAAGGGGAAAGAAACAAAAAAAGAAAAGAGGATGGAATAGAAAGAATATAAAAAAACTTAAATGATTACACTGGGATTATCAGTGAGAAAATAAAAGGGAAAAGGGATGGAAAATAATGGGAAAGATACAGCAAAATAGAAGAGTTTATGATCTTAAAAAACAAAATGATTACATTGGGATTAACAGTGGGAAGATAAGAAAAAGGGAAAAGAGAGATCAGGATATTAAAATACAAAAAAGAAAAAGGGGAAAGAAAAAGAAAGTAAAATAGAAAGGGAGAAAGAAATGGAAGGAGAATATGGGGTAAAGGAAATGAATACTAGGGAAAAGATGAAATTGTATTTTTAATGAAGTGATTTTAAAATCATATGGAAGTCAGTACGCAGAAATGAACTGTATTTTTAATGAAGTGAGTTTAAAATATATGGATATATGATGAATGTAACAATTGGAATATTTTTAATTAATAAAGGGTATTGTAACAAATGGAATATTCTTTATGTAGTTGGAATTTAAATAAAGTTGAAATGATATTGGATTATGAACTACTTAGATATATTTAACTGGTTTTTGATAAAAATGTTGAAGTGTACTATTTGGAACAATTGATAAAGAAAAAACTATTTGAGATTGGAATAAGAGAATTTAAGAAAATAGTTGGGAATTGTATTATGTTATATGAATTTAAATGTAGAGGTATTGGAGTAAGATTGATACTTTAGGAGAAACCCTCCCATACTATCACCTCTTACAATACTAGACAACACAGTATCAACAGTAGAAACTTTCAAATTTCTAGGTTCTATCATATCTCAAGACCTAAAATGGACACCTAACATCAAAAACGTCATCAGAAAAGCACAAGAAAGAATGTTCTTTCTGCGCCAACTCAGGCAGCTCAAATTGTCCAAGGAGCTGCTGATACAGTTCTACAGAGGAACTATTGAGTCTGTCATCTGCACCTCTATAACTGTCTGGTTTGGTTCTGCAACCCAACAAGACAGACCAGACTTCAGAGGAGAACTGCAGAAAAAACAATTACTACCAACCTTTCTTCCTTTGAGGACCTATATATTGCAAGAATCAAAAAAAGGGCTGTGAAAATATTTACAAACCCCTCACATCCTGGACATAAATTGTTTCAACTCCTATCCTCAAAACAACGCTATAGAGCACTGCACACCAAGTCAACTAGATACAAGAATAGTATTTTCCCGAACGCCATCACTTTGCTAAACAAATAATTCCCTCAACACTGTCAAACTATTCACATTAGGCTGCATTACTATTGTTATTGATCTTCTCATCATTCCTGTCACCCATCTCCTCCCACTTGTGACTGCATGACTGTAACTTTGTTGCTTGTTTCCTTGTGATTTATATTGATATTGATAGTTTCTTAGTATGATTTGATTACTTATTGTACCGTATGACTGTCACTGGGTGTTTTATGTACCGAGAGCATATGCACCAAAGACAAATTCCTTGTGTGTCCAGTCACACTTGGCCAATAAAGAATTCTGTTCTGTTCTGTTCTGTTCTGTTCTGTTCTGTTCTATTCCCATTCCCATTCCCATTCCCATTCCCATTCATCCATAGTAGGAATCGAAGTGTCCTTCCATTTTTGTGCTGCTGTCCACATATATAATGACAAAGTTCCAAATTTTTTCTTCAGTTCTTTTTCCATTAGGCCCAAAAGGAAAAGTTCTAGTTTCATTTTTATCTCCATTTTCAAAATTTTCCCTTATTAAAATATGAATCATACTCCCAATTTTTTTTTTTACTTTATCGCACGTCCACCATAGATGATAAAAAGTCCTTTCTTTACTTTTACACTTCCAACATTCATTTAACATAGCTTTATACATCTTAGATAACTTATCTGGTGTTAAATACCAATGATACATAATCTTACAGAAATTTTCTTTTAGATTATAATTTAATGTAAATTTTAAACCCTTCATCAACATATTTTCCCATTCTTCAAGCATCACATTGTATCCAAAATTCCTTGCCCACTGAATCATACAATGTTTTACATGTTTTTTTCCAAATTCAGTTTCAATAACATTTTATAGATCTTAGCAATAATATGTTCATTGTTGCCACATAATAAAATTTCCAATTAATTTTTAACAAAGTCAAATCCATAGCACTTTTTGTCCAGTTTAAATCTTTCTTTCGGTTGTTGATAAATAAACCAATGGCAAACATTACCTTCTGATTCAAGTTCCTCCCTTGGCTTTAGTATTGGGTCACCAGAGTTGAAAGATAAAATTTTACCATACATCAACCAGTCTGGCTTCGCCACCATTTCTTTTCTTTAAAAAGCTTATAGGGGTGACACCCAAAGGGGCAGCTTCATAGAGAGCCTTGTATTCCAAAAATATTTATTCCAAACTCTTAGTATGGCACGTGTAACAAAATGATTATTAAAATCAACCTTAACTTTACTTTATCATACCATAAATATGATAATGCCATCCAAACCTTAATTCATGGCCCTGTAATTCAAGTAACCTCTTATTCTGGAGATTCAGCAATTCTTTTGCTCAGCTCAAACAGCATCAAAATAACAATTTAATATCTGGTAGACCCAACCCCCCCCCCCCCTTTCCTTAGCATCCTGCAGTAGCTTATATCTAATTCTTGGTTTTTTCCCTTGCCATATGAACTTAGAAATGTCCTTCTGCCATTATTTAAATGGATTGTCAGTTGTAAGTATTGGTAACATCTGAAATAAAAAAGCATCTTTGGTAAAATATTTATCTTGATTACAGAGATATAATAGATATCAATAGTGGTGTGCAATTTATCCCAACTTTATAAATTCTGTTTAATATCCCTCCAAAGAGGGACATAATTGTTTTGAAACAATTTTATATTTGTATTTATCAACATAACCCCCAAGTATTTCACCTTTTTCTCAACCCTAAAACCCGAGTTTTGGTTCAATATATCACTATCCTGAGAGAGCATATTGATCAACATTGTTGGTTTCTGTTTGTTTAATTTGAAACCTGCCAAAGCCCCAAAGTCATTCAATTTCCTCATCAAATATTCTATATTATTTTTGGGTCCTGTAAAAATATAACCAGATCATCAGTGAAGGCCCTCAATTTATAAACTACTTTGTTAATATTTATACCCCTTCTTTTTTCACCTTTTAGATTAGATGATCATTTATAACAATTTTTACATTTACGTGTAGATTGCTTTAGTTCCTTGGATAAAATTCACTCCAAAGTCCATTTCTTCCAACAACTTAAATGTAAAAGCTCAATTTAGGTTGTTGAAGGCCTTCTCTGCATCTAAAAATATTAAGGCAGCCTGTTCCTCATTATGATATTGTAAGTATTCAATAATATTTAAGACAGTCCTCACATTATCTCTTAGCTGTCTTTTCAGCAGAAAGCCTGCTTGGTCTTCATGTATGTATGCCTGTAGAATCTTCTTTAGTCTTTCCGCCAGAATGGTGGCAAAGAGTTTATAACCCTTGTTTAATAATGAAATTGGTCTATAATTTTTTGTCTTTGTAACATCTTGACCCTCCTTTGGTAACAAAACAATGCTGGCTTCTTTCCACGTTTGGGGTATCTTTCTCCCCTGTAGTATATATCATTCATTGTATCCTTTAGTGGTTGGTGAAGTTCATCCTGAAAGCACTTATAATATTGGCTTGTAAGACCATCTGGGCCTGGGGCTTTGCTTGGCTTCTGGTGGGATCTTCGGACTTCCGGCGGGATCCTCCCCTTTGATGGCATTTTTAGCTCTCCTGCAGACTCTCCACAGTTCAAGGTTTACAGTGCTTTCTAAGCCAGAAGAAACCCTGCCAGGATAGGGGGAGACTTTGGAAATTGACCCCTTTGCTCTCCTGAGAAGCCGGTCTCAGACTTCTCAGCTTCTTGAAGAAAAATAAATAATTGGGTGAGTCCCTGGCTGGGGCAGGGCAGCCAAGCAAGTTTAGTGTGGAAGAATCAGCCGTTCTAAAGGACAATAAAAGGTGCCACCACTTCTTAGGCACTAGGTATTTTTGCATATTTACCTTTCATTCTGAAAGAAGCTTTCTCTAGTTGTTGCCTGCTGTTTCCTTTTTTGTGGAATTTCCATCATTTTTTTAAGCTTCATGATTTAAGATGGCAAGAGGGAAGAGCTAAGATAGCCGAGCCGGAGCAAGAAGCCTGATACAAACTGGAACTAAAGCATGTGGAAACTATTTCTGAAACTATTTTTGTAATTTTTGGCTTAAATTTTTCAGTGAATTTTATATTATTAGCTAACTTGGTTTTCAGAGTTCAAATAAGAACTTTTTGCATGATAATGCAGAGACTGCTGCAAGTGGGGGGGTGGTTGTATGAACAGTTTTGTTTTTAATAGCTTTTGATTGGTTATTTGTGGTCATATCCTGTAAAGCTCTGAATCCTTGTGGCCTTTTCATATAATACTGCTGACTTACCTCAAGATGGAGTCAAAAGACTATAATATTGCTGACTCTTCTTAACTCTCTTAGACTTATTAAATCCAGTGAAATATAGGTTTCAAGCCTATAATTCTGTAACTTATAATTTTAAAATCTTAAGTTTTTAAATTTTAAACCCAAAACTATGGCCACAAGGAGGAAGACAGAGAATACAGAGAAATTAAAATGACTATCAGGAGATAAAGAACTTTTAAAGCCATGTATGACTGAGTACGTGTTAAAAACGCAAGAGTACATCCAAAATGTTGGGTTAAAGCTGGAAACCAAGTTTGATTCGCTCACAAGGAAACTCCAGGAAGAAATCAAATGTCTGAAAGAAGACATGAAACAGGTGAAACCCAGTGTACATTGTATGGAGCACGGATTGGAGAAGTGAACAGGATGAGATAACAACTCGGATTAAAGAATTTCAATTAAGATTTCATGGAATGCCTGAACAAATGTCAGCCTCTTTGATGCTTGCTTGCTTTCGGCTGCCATTGTAACCGGAGTATTTGGAAGGGAGAAAGTGAGCTGGTGGAGATGTCTCAAAAAAGGGAGGAAAATTCTCACTGTCTTCATAGCAGCTGCAGAGAGAGTTGATAGCTGTCAAGGAGAAAAAGGAAAGCTGAAGCAGAGAAAAAATTTATTCTGTTGGGATAAATTGGAAGGGGTGATACTTACTTACTATGAGCAAAGGTTTAGGCTGAATTCCATAGAGAAAGCTAAGGATTTTTTATCAGATATAAATTAATTCCAGATTCATGTGGAGAAACAGGTATAGCAAAGAAGTTAGTGGATGAGCAAGACCCAAAAGGTGACATTGAAGAAGAAGATGTGGCAGAGAGAAGTAGAAAAGAAAGAAAATGTGGCCAAGATAGTTGTACAGGAATCTATTATTTTACTTAAAAGATAGAGATTAAGTCTATCATCAGGAATATTAATGGAACAAATGCCCCGTTTAAGCATAAAAATTATTTCACTATTTGAGGTAACTTACCGTATATACTCGAATATAAGCCGAGTTTTTCAGCACGTTTTTCAGGCTGAAAAAGCCCCCCTCTGCTTATATTCGAGTCAAGAAAAAATTGCCTTTTCCTCTGCAACCGTTTTGGCTCCCGGGGTTGCAGGGAGGCTTGCTAAAGCCAAAATGGGGTGTGGGGGGAGTGCGGTGCCCCTCCCCCGCGCCCCTTTTTGGCTCCCAGGTGGTGCAAACAGAGCGCAGCCCTTGCCATCCGGAATGAATGGTGCTGTTGTGGCGGAGGGGAGGGGAGGGTGCGGCAGAAGCGGGAAGAAGCGGCGTTTGCGATGGCTGGAAGCTGCCAGTGGCGCAAGGCAGCCCTCCTCTCCTGCCGCTTGCGACTCGGAGTGGTAAATGGTGACTGGTCCGGGGAGCAGCTGGATTTTGCTCTCCATTGCGGTCGCCAGCTTCCGCAAAGCAAAATCCAGATTCTTCTCTCTACTGTAAGTGCAGCATCAGGATTCCGCCTTTGTATATTTGTGGCGCAAGGCAGCCCTCCTCCTGCTGTTTGCGACTCGGAGTGATAAATGGTGACTGGTCCGGAGAGCAGTCCTGATGCCGCACTTACAGCAGAGAGAAGAAGCTGGATTTTTTAAGAAGACATTGGAAGCCATTTGTCCAAAAGGGTATGGGGTCTCCTACTTGAACAAGGGATTGGACTAGAAGACCTCCAAGGCTAACATTTAAGAATAGAATTTTTTAGTTTAAATTTTAAAAAATCTTCTAAATTTTTGAGAATTTTGGAAATATTTGAAAATTTTAAATGAACTTCTAGAATATAAAATAATTCTTTTCATGTCTGGGGTAGATTTCCCCCCTATAATATATCATTCATTGTGTCCTTTAGTGGTTGAAGAAGTTCATCCTCAAAGCACTTATATTATTGGCTAGCAAGACCATCTGGGCCTGAGGCTTTCTTTGTATGACCTCACTTTTTAAAATAGCTTCTGATATCTCAAAGGCAGTTATCGGATCGCTCATAAGTTGTTTCTGGGTTTGTGATAATTTACGTAGCTGTTGTTTTAAAAGATATTCATCTATTTTTAACAGATCTATCTCCTGCCTTTTATACAAATTTGAATAGAAATTATGAAAGGACTTTTTAACATGTTCATTGTCTGTTATTAAATTATTGCCTTCACAATTTTTTCCAATCATTGTCTTTTCTCTTTCTTTTCTTAATTTATATGCCAACCATCTGCCGGGCTTATTTGCAGATTGTTTTGGGTAGATCAATTTTGTTTCTATTTCCTGTACAGTTAACATAGATAATTGTTGCCGTATCAATTTAATATGGTGTAAAATTTTAGGATACATAGGTGTCGTTTGCAGCTGAATTTCTTTCTATCTAATTTCATCCAATATGCTTTCCGTCTTTTCCTGGGATTTTTTCTTCTCTAAGCGATTGTACTATATAAAATAGCCCCTCGTAACCACTTTACTAGCATCCCAAACTGTCATTAAGCTCATCTGTAATGATTGCCTCTCCTTCCAACTTAAGAAAGTAAAAACTCTTGAAATGTGGTTGTTCAAAAGGATCCTTTTATTAAGCAGAAGTGATAATAACCCAGTTAAAGCAAGATCTGAATACCCTTAGGCAAGACAAGTGGGATTAAAGCAGTAGAGACCCCTCCCTTTAAGTCAGAATGCAGATTTTAGCCAATACACAAGTGTGAAGATGTTTTTTTTATTAGTTTCCCTGAGAACCTGAACAAACATGCATTCATGAGTAGGCCATATGCCCAGAGGGCTGAAAAAGTAATTTTTGACTGGTCCTCGCACTTGTGACCAGTCCTCGAACTTACAACTGTCCTCACATTTTACGAGTAGTCCATATGCACAAAAGGACTACCCAGAGGGCGGAAAAAATTGATTTCTGACAGGTCCTCGCACTTTTGACCAGTCTTTTTTTATTTTGAAATTTACCAGTAGCCGCTGCATTTCCCACCCCCAGCTTATACTCGAATCAATAAGTTTTCCCAGTTTTTTGTGGTAAAATTGGGGGCCTCGGCTTATATTTGGGTCGGCTTATACTCGAATATATATGGTAATTTGGATATAGTCTATCTTCAAGAAACATATTAAGAAACAAGACAAGAAATATTTGATAAATAAACGTCTATAAAATGGATTTATATCAGCTGGTGTAAAAAAGATTAATGGAGTTGTTTTATGTATAAAATCCAAACCTAAGTTACTTATAGCAGATGAATATGGTAGATTTGTAGCAGTGGAAATTGAACTTAATCGAATAAAATCAATAGTATTGGGCGTGTATAGGCCAAATGATGATAAAAGCAATTTTTTGATCATTTAATAGATCAATTACTGCCTTTCTCATATGGAAACTGACTTATGTTGGGGGATTGGAATGGAGTGACTACAGCAACTTTGGATAGAACATCCATCAAAGGGGTTAAACCCTCACAGGGTAAATTATCTAAGACCTTCTTTGAATTGATGGATAATCTAGTACTAATAGATTCATGGAGATATAAAAATGGAGATGTCAGAGAATATACCTTCTTTTCTGAAAGACATAAATCTTTTTCAAGGATTGGCATGCTGTGGATATCTAAAAATCTCCAAATAAAATTCTGAAAGTGGACATTCTGCCTAAATCTTTCTCTGACCATAATCCTGTGCTTTTGGCTTTAAGAGGAAAGAGTCGAGTTTCAGATGGAGATTAAATGAAGCTATTTTACAAAAGAAAAAGATTGTAAAACACTATAAAAGAAACTACAGGAATACTTACAGAATAATTAGGGTAAAAGGAGGAAGAGACTTGGATTCGATTTACTAGCATTGTCTATGTCAACAGATATTTTACAACCTATATCCTGGTGCCAAAGAGCCCTGAGATCCTCTTTACATGGAGGAATGTTTATGATAGCCATGTGGGTTGTTTCACTTTAAAGGATAACATGAATGCATGTTTGTTCAGGTTCTCAGGGAAACTAATAAAAAAAA
>WNWU01000048.1:10345591-10368601 GCA_012654045.1 Ptyas mucosa
CAGCTACGTAAATTATCACAAACCCAGAAACAACTTATGAGCGATCCGATAACTGCCTTTGAGATATCAGAAGCTATTTTAAAAAGTGAGGTCATACAAAGAAAGCCTCAGGCCCAGATGGTCTCGCTAGCCAATAATATAAGTGCTTTGAGGATGAACTTCTTCAACCACTAAAGGACACAATGAATGATATATTATAGGGGGGAAATCTACCCCAGACATGAAAAGAATTATTTTATATTCTAGAAGTTCATTTAAAATTTTCAAATATTTCCAAAATTCTCAAAAATTTAGAAGATTTTTTAAAATTTAAACTAAAAAGTTCTATTTTAAAATGTTAGTCTTGGAGGTCTTCTAGTCCAATCCCTTGTTCAAGTAGGAGACCCCATATCCTTTTGGACAAATGGCTTCCAATGTCTTCTTAAAAACCTGCAGTGTTGGAGAGCCCACAACATCTGAAGGCAACCTGTTCCACTGGTTTATTGTTCTCACTGTTAGTCCTAGGAGTTCTTAGTTCCCTTTTGGTTCCTCCTATGGCTAATGTTGAAGTAGAACTTAAATGCAAGTGAGGTTGCCCTCTAGATATATTTTGTAAGCCACAGATGTATTAAAAAATGACAGATGAAAAAATGCTGAAAAGAAAAAATCTCAGCTAAAAATAAAAAATATCTCAATGTAGTATATGCAGTACATTTGGCTTTCCTAAATATTAAATTATGTACCTGAATTTTATTCGTTGGGACTGTAAATAAATAAAGAGGTATGTAAATAAAGCCCTGAAAATAAATAAATATCAAAAGCTAATGTAAAGTTGACTAACAGGACTGGCCTTCTGGCAAACATAATTTATCAAGATGACTAAAGAAGTTAGTTGATTATCAGTTTCATTTGGACCTGCCTGGCTATTGTTTTGACAGCCACCTTGCCCAATAATGGAAGCTGGCCTATAATTTAAAAGTCTTCCTGTTGGGTTTTTTTTAAAAAACCCTAATGTAATGCTTTTTGAGGGGCACGTAGGAAGATGACCTGCACTTTTCCATTTTTAAAGAGCTGATATTCTCATTAGTAAAACTTGCAATGGTTTTATTTAATGTAAGGAAGTGAAGATTTATATATACCATATAATTTTAAATGTCCTTAAATTAGGGTGGTCTGATGAGGCAAACAGAAGGCTGTTTGTCTAGTGATGAAAATACCAGGTTAGAAACCAGGAGACTGAATTCTAGTCCCACTTTAAGCATTAAAGCCATCTGGAAGACTTTGGACTAGTCCTCTCTCTCAGCCCAATATATCTCACAGAATTGCTGTTGTGTGGAAAATAGGAGGATGCATATTTGCCTCCTCGAGTCATTTATAGAAATAATAAAGGCAGAATAAAAAATCTTTTTTGAAAAAATCTACAGAAAACCATTTAATAAGTGAAAGAATTGATCTGGAAACAGGGCCAGTATCTTGGGGAGGAGAGGACAAACTCTCCCCTCAATGTGAGTCTTAACAAAGGACTAGAGGTGCTACTGTTGCTGTCGGAAATGTTTTCCCCAAGTTAGTCCCACTGAGGTTTGACCTGATCACTCCTTTTTGATTTGAAAACAATCCCAGTTCCCTAGTCACTATCTCTGAAAATCACTGTGACATTTATCCATACTATTCCGCAAGCAGAGGACCCTGGATTACCCCAATATTACCTTTTTGGAGTCGGAAATTGACAATCCTCCCATTCTGTTTAGAATTCAGAGCACCCATTCTATAGACAAATGTAATGCTCTGGGCGGTATGGTGCACACTCCTCCCCCACAACCATTGCTAGATTTTACTGGGAGATGTTTGCATTTTGTCTCATTTTCGTCTCTCCTTCTGATAACTGCCCAGAGAACATACTGTAAATAAGCATTCACTGCTTGAGTAACAGTATGCCCCCCTCCTATATTTTCAAGTTAGAGGTAGCCCCACAGGGAACTTTAAAACAATGCTTGAATTACCAGGCATCCATAGTTGTGGTTTCTCTACTTTATTTCACTAGTTTATTACTAGGATATCTCTCCAGGTCTCTTCGACTGGTTCCCTTGAACCTCAGTTGACTGCCTCTCTGTCCCCCCTTGGGAAGAATCACCATCATCAGTAAGGATACTGAAGGAAGACAGCTGATAACACTCTTGCCACATCCCTGTGAGGCCCTACACAGCCTTCTATGCAAACTCTGATTGGTTTTGCATATCCAGAATTACAGTATGTCAAAATTCAAAAGGATTCCATAGGAGAAGGGAAGGAATCTAACTTGGATGGTCATCAGGAGGAACCAGATTCACCTCTGGCTTGGAGCACATCTAAAATTTCTGTTGCTCAAGACCAACAGACTAGTACTCCCCAAACTTTTTCCTTCATTACCCCAAACCACTTATCAGAAATCCTTTTTACCCAATGTAGATAAAATACTTAAGTCTATTTAAATGTTTCAGTTTTGATTGGATAATGGATTCGTGTGTCATTACCCAAGAAAAAACACCTTTATTCAATTTTGGGTTATTTTCCATGGTTGGAAACCACTGATTTTCAATCAATCAATCGATCAATTGGAATAGAGCTGGAAGGGACCTTAGAGGTCTTCTTGTTCAACCCCCTGTTTAAGCAGGAGACCCTATACCACTTCAGACAAGTGGCTGTCCAGTCACTTCTTTAAAACCACCTGTAATGAAGCTTCTACAACTTCTGAAGGTAAGTGGTTTCACTGGTTAATTGTCCACATTATTGGGAAGTTTCCCCTTAATTCCAGGTTTTCTCCTTGATTAGTTTCCAACTTTCCATCCATTGTTTCTTGCCCTCTGATGCTTTGGATAATAAGGTGAACCACCTTCTCTTTGTGGCAGCCTTTCAAATACTGGAATGCTGCAATCATGCCCCGCCCCCCCCTCCTTTTCTCTAGACTAGCCAAACCTGCAACAGTTCATATTTTAGTCTCCAAGGATCTTAGCTGCTTTGCTCCTTGCCCTTTTTCCAAAGTCTCATCTTTTTTGTAATGTGATGACCAAAACTGGATGCAGTATTCCAGGTGTGGTCTTACTAAGACTTTACAAAATGGAACTAATACTTCATGAGATTTTGATTCTATGCCTCTGTTTATACAACCAAGGATTGTATTAGCTTTTTAAGATACTGCTGCACACTGCTGGCTCAGATTTAAGGGATCGTCCACTAGGACTCAAAGTTACTGTTACTCTTACAGTTACTGTTTTTGAGCCAGGTAATCTCTACTTGTACCTTTGGTTTTGCCTGCCTAAGTGTATTTGTCATATGAAGCTGTTCTCTGTGTTCCTTATCTTCTTGAATTTGAGAAGTTATAAATATCCGTGTCACATCATTTGATATTTTGATGAAGTCATATTTAGTATTGTCAGCTGACAGTCCCTACTAACGGCTCCTCGCCTTCCGAGATCCTTCGAGAAACATCAGTCAATTGGGGACCGCCCTGCCAGAGGGCACCGGCTGCGGTCTTCCTTCGAGGAGCATCCCTATCCGTCCAGGGTTCCCTCTCTGCTCCAGCGACCTATCTGCGCAGATTCTCCGGAGCTCCGCCTTCACCTAACCGACGTTGGGAGCACTCTCCCTTCAGGCGCAGTTGAGCCGAGGAAAAGGGGTCGCAGCCCAGAATCTACGGTGACTGAAACCCGATGCTTTCAGCGGCCCGCCCCATGGCTCTGCGACTTCTCCACCCCATAAATACTCCGCGGAGACAGTCTTGGGAAAGGAAGCTCTTGAAGAGGATAGCAGACAGAGCAGGAAGGCGGCCGCGACGGGAAGGTCTTGCTGCAGAGCCGGAAGCGAGTGCGCTTTTCGTCCGTCAATCCGCCTCTAAGGGCCCAAAGAGCAGGGGGCGTCTCCGCCGGGAGAGCAATTGGCAAAGCGCGGCCCCTGGGAACATCGGCAGGTGCGCCTGCCCGCCTCTCCGCTCCGGGGATGCTTCCATGCTGAGCTGGCATCTCCGGGCAAAAGCGTTTCTCGCCCATGGGTCTCCAAAGAAATCATTTCGAGTCCGCCTCGACCGGCCCAAAAATCCGCGCCCAGACCAGCTCCACGGCGGATGGCTGGGAACTGGAGAGGGCGGCCGAGGAACCCCAGCCTCCGCCAAGCCAGCGGCCCAAAGGGGGCGAGGGCCGCCCATGGCCTCTGCTGTCCGGGGGCGGACGAAGCTGCCCACAAAAAAGCGCCGAGACACTGAGCAGCCAGTACGGACTGCATCTCCTGCTGGCCGGGCTGCTGTTGATGTTCGCCTGGGCGGTGCACGCTGTCGGGATGGCCAAGAGTGCCGTCCTCGCCTACCTCCTCTCCCTCATGGCGCTGCAGCTCCTCTGGATGGCTTGGTACCTCTGCCACCGCTGTGCGCACAAGAGGCTCATCCAGGACAAGGACACCCAGGCCGGGGCACGCTGGCTCAAGTGTGAGTGGGGCGGGGGCGGGGGCCCGGAGAGAGGGCCTCCGGCTGGGAAATGCGGACAGCCGCTTGCCAGGCTACCCTGGGAGGTTAGGAACAGGTCCGGGAGGAAGCAGCGGCGGAGCGTTCCTCATCTTTGCTGCTCCCCAGAAAGCCGCACAATTTTCTTCGTGTAGGCAGTGACATTTTAAGGGTGGAGGCTCCTGGGTAATGTTTGGAATGTAGCATGTGAACTCTCTGCTCTTGATGTCAGGAAGAACAACTTGACTATAAAACTGTGGGCCAGTGAAATGGGATCTCACATGAAATGTTGGCATTCTCCTTGCTAGGGGTCTAGACTGGTGGGCATCCGATAGAGATGGTAGAACAAGTTGATCAACTTTTGGAGGCCATGAAACAGTTAAAATTCTGTAGTTATTTGGTACAAATTTGGCTGCATTTGAGTGAACTTTTCCTCCTTAATCCTGCACAGAATCCAGTGCAGTACTGTATGAAAATCCCTCTCTTTGAGAACCCTGCACCAGGTACAGAATGTACTATGTGACCTCCAAGGGCCACTCTAGAAAAAAAACAAACATTGGCTGGCCATTAGGAGTCCAGCTGGACCCTTTGCATATTTATTTTGACTACATGACTGTAACAAATATACTGATTTAAACTTGATTTATTTTTTAAGCAAATTCAATAAAATCTCAGTTTAACAACTCCCATTAGGGATTTATACACAACAAAGAAATGTGGATATCCCCTGCAATAATGAACAAATCTTTTGATGAGGCATTTATTTACCTTCCTTAATCCCTATTGATTAAGATCTCTTCCCAGACAGTGTATAAAACTGAGATTTTACTTAATACTTTGTTTAAGGGAATATGGTAGTTTGTTCATAATAGGTGTGCAGAGAGTTGCTGCCCTGGATTCTAATGCAAAACAAAGCCCCTGATTTCAGTGGGGCACCCTTCCAGGTAATATTTTCCTGAGGATTTGGGGGAATTACATGTTGATGCTTCAGCATATGCATCCCTATTTCAGCAATTAAACTGAGATTATGCTTCATGATTCCAAATTTTATAAGTAAATGGTTATAGAAACAAGAATGCAAAATCCATAGATTTTTGGTTTACCTTAGTAGATGTTTTGGAAGAAGTTAAATGTTTGGTAAGGCTCAAGATGGGGAGTCTCAGAAAGGTGATAGCTCAGCACAAATGTGATGTGTAAAAAAGTTTCACTCTCTAAGTGAAGGGCCATTGAATCAAGTGTACATATACTGTACACATTTTTCTGTTTGTTATTGTCCTTCATAAGAACCAGAATGATAATATTTTGGAGTAAGTATTTTAGTGTAGCCTGTAAAATCACCAATAACATCTCTTTGCATTACCAACTCCAAGCATCCTACTTATTGTGATAAATATCCTCCTAAAGGTAAGTTAGAAACCCCATTGCAAAATTCAGCAGAAGATGAACTACTTCTGGAGTGGAAATGGGATGATGAAACAAAAACGTTTTTTTAAGAAAGAAAGAAAGATTTAAGATCTACTGGTATTATGTCAACAAATAATGGGAACATCACCAAAGTTATGGAGTTAATCCTGTCCCTCAAAATTGTCCATTATCCCTAAAGAAGCTGGTTTTTTTGGTGGGGTGGGTACGTGGAAGATAAGTGTCACTGCAGGAAGTTGAACAGGACAAACAAGCTTTTTTTTTTTGCTATTCTTTTAGTACAAGAAATGTTACATGGGTGGGAATACCTGGCATATGAAAATTAGGAAGCTTGTTTCGCTTTTTAAAGGCCATGTATGATAACAGTTTTGGTGTATCCACAGTGAAATTATTAAATAATTGTTTTCTTCATATATTTTCTACAATTGCTAGAAACATATGCCAAAGTATTAATTCAACATCATTATCTGTTTGTTTGCAAACATCTTTCCACCAAATGGTAATCCACCAAATAGAATTCATGTCTTGAGGGCTTGATCTGTTTCTCAGTAGTTGTGCACATGCAGAAGGACTTAACATGAGTTGTCATACAGAACCTCAAAATAACTGAGGGGAGTTGATACCTTGGGCATAGGAGAAGAGGACAATTCCAGGCCACCCCACCATTGTTTAATGGTGGACCCTTTTGAGATCCAAAAGCAACTTTTCTTGCATATCTTGATCTCTACTGTGTGAGAATGTTTCCTGTTCCTGAGAATGTTTCTTGTTAATTTTAGTGTTCCATTCTTTTTTGGAAGGGTGCAAAATATATTACTGCAAATTATTAGCTCTTTCTGTGTATATTTGCTGGGCTTTTGGTGCTAATTTTAGACAATTATTTTGAGTGCAATATAAATAGAAATGTAGGCTATAAATTGAATCAATACAGAAAAAATGAAAGACTTTGGTCGCTTACCAAATAGCGAAAATAATTAATCTATCTCCCACCTGCCAGATTTGGAATGCTACAACACATCTTGACAACATAACATGTTTTTTAAAGGAGTTGGAGTACAGAACAATAGGGATAAGTTAAATTGATCTGTACAGCCTGATAACCTGGTGAGCAAATGTTTATGTCAATGAATAGAAATGGAGGACATAGAATATTCTTTATTCTTGTGTGTCCAATCACACTTGGCCAATAAAGAATATTTGATTTGATTTGATTTATTTTATTTTATTCTATTCTAATTCTAATTCTATTCTTCTACATATACAACCCAGTATTTGAATATATTGCTGTTAACCTGTTAAGTCTGGAATAACTTATGTGAATGAAGTTGAAAAAGGCTACCAACTGAGCTATGTCAAAGTTCATACTTTTAGTATAACTCTTTCATTTAACATTTGTTTCAGGTGGAATTACTTTGTTTGCAATCATTACTTTAATTATGGATTCTTTCAAAATTGGATACTTTGTTGGATTTTCAAGTTGCTTATCAATTACAGAAGGCATTTTTCCAGTTGCACATGCAGTTCATACACTTTTGCAGGTAAAACCATTTGGTCTCTTATTATTTCAGATGTATACAACTCTTTTAGGATTGTATTGTTGTTGTGTAAGAGCTTAAAATAAGCTAATTTGGTTCAAGATTTTTTCACTCCTCTAATTGTATTTGGTCAAAGTCCATTAAAAACAGCATCGCAATTACTGGATTGGCAAGGAAATTCCTATATAATGAAAAGTAACTTCCCTTAAAGCATTGGTAATCATACATATTTTTCTATGCTAGTCCATTAAAACGCCTGAGAATTACACAAGATAACAACCATGCTCCCATTCATTTTAGAAGTAACATCCTCTGTGGCTGGTCATTACAAGGACTGTAAAACCATTTAGTTACAAAAAGTGACATTTGTTGATTTAATAGTAACATCTAGCTTCTATTTGGGTTCCATTGAAGGTCCTTAATTTCGATAACTTAGTTTTCATAATTAGCTTACTAAATAGGTTTGAAAGTAGGGAAGCCTTGTGTACTGTTAGTACTAATGAACTTCCATCTTGAACTAACAGTTGCACACATAAGCAGTTTGATAAAAAGTCACATTGATATCATCATCATTTTCAGGACAAAAAAAGAAAGAAATGACAAAAACTATTAGTAACAATTAGAAAAGAAAAATAATTAAGGAACATTTAAAAAGCATTAAAGAAATCCATTGAAACTGGGTGGCTAATAAATTTAAAATAATAATTTAATTCAGAATATATGTTCATGCATGTAAGTATGTCATCAAAATGGATTGGATGACTGGTGATTTTGAACAAATGCCCTCTTTTTGTGGCCCGTCCTGAGAAAATCTCATAGCTATTTCAGGGACATTCCAGTGTCCTGTCCTTCCACCTTCTCCTTTCTCTACTTTTCTAATCTTTGCCAAGTAAATTTTCTGGTATCATGTGCCCAACATTTGTGAATTTCTGATTGCTACTTATAACTTTAAAAAAACAGTTAGACTGTGTTTTTTTCAGGACTGTCAGCCCTGCCCTAGCTGGCTCTCTAGGAAAGAAAGACACTTGACTCCATCAGAAGGTTACAAGGCTCTTTTAGTAGAGACAACTGGATGCAGCAAAAGCAAGGCCAGATCTGAAGAAACCACATGCAAATTGCTACATTGTTCCAAACCCTTAGCTCATTCCCAGGTCCTGGGCCCCAAAAGTCCTTGAAGTGGTCCAGATGAGACTGGTTCTGATTGACGTCTGCTTCCTGTCTTTACTGGTCTCTCCCGCTTTTCGCCTTTACAACAGGCCCCCTTCCCTCCATCCCCCTCCCTCTCAGGATTGTGATAGCCTACAGCACAAGCAACGGGGAGGGCAAACTTGACATGCTGCCCCACTTCACAGGGATGTTCTGCAAAAAGAAAGAGAGAAATTAGTGCTGTTCCCTTTGATCAGGGGGCTGGAGGGGTACCTGTCTGGCACTACTGATCTTGTGTGATCTTGCACTACAGTACTTTAGACTTCTGTTCTTGGTGAACTGAGGCCTGCACCTCAGGCCGGCCGAAGAGCGTTTGCAAGCCGACAAGACTTTGGGGCAGCGAAATTGTGTTGCTTCAAGCCTCCCATTGGCTGGCATATGCTTTTCGCGCTGAGACTACCTTCTATTTATTTTTACAATATTTTTTACTTTTAAAATACTTTTAAATATTTTGTGGATTTTTGTAGACTACCTTGTATTATCTTTTTATACTATATACTATCTTTTTTATATACTAACAAGCTGACACTTCATTTTTTTTACTCTTAGCTGAGATACTTTTTTTTTCTGAGATTTTGTTTTACTTTCCAAATTTTATTCTTCTGTCTTTTTGGTTTTTTTTATTTAAAAAGTTTTTCAGAGTACAAACATTTTCTCCCACCCATCCCCCCTCCCTCTCCCCCCTCCCTCCCCCCCTTCTCCCATCCCCCCTCCCCAGACTTCCCAGATCAAATACAGGGTAAAGCAATTAACAATCATAAACTAAAATAAACTAACATTTTGTAAGTTCCAAATTCTCACTAGATCTTTAACTCCGTATATTCAAACAATATAATCATATAATCATAAACAATATAATCATATAATCATGAACAATATAATCATAAACTAAATAAAAATTAATAATATATCATTCAAAGGCTATTTGGAGCTTTTTAGTTTGGTATCTATTTTGAATATAGTTGATCCATCTTCTCCACTCCATTACATATCTTTCATTTGAATGATCTTTCAGGTATGCAGAAATTTTCGCCATATCCGCCAAATTCCCTACTTTTAAAATCCATTCTTCTATAGTAGGTAACTCTTCATTCTTCCAATATTATGCCACCAAAAGTCTGGCTGCTGTTATTAAATTTAATATCAGTTTAGTCTCTATTACTGTAAAATTTGTAAATATGCCCAACAGAAAAAACTGGAGCAAATTTTATCTTTTTCTTTAAAATATTTTGAAGGATCCATCATATTTTTATCCAAAAAGCCTTAATTTTTTTACAGGTCCACCATATATGATAGCATCTTCACATTCACATCTCCAACATTTAGGCTGTAAGTTTGGATACATACAGGCTAGTTTTTTTGGATCTAAGTGCCATCTGTAAAACATTTTGTAAAAATTCTCTCTTAAGTTTTGGGCCTGCGTGAACCTTATATTTCTGACCCAAATTCTTTCCCACATTTCCATCATTATTGGTTCTCCAATATTTTGCGCCCATTTTATCATACAGTCCTTAACTAACTCTGTTTCTGAGTCTGTTTCTACCAATGCATTATACAATCTTTTTATGTGCATTTGACCTTGATCTCTAATTTGTTTTACTAAATTTTCATCCCTTTGCAAGATGCCAATTTTTTGATCTTGTCTCCATCTAGTTTGGATTTGCCCAAACTGAAACCATGTTTTAATTATTCCTTCTTCCCTTAATTGGTTCAGAGCTTTTAGTTGTAGCCTAGCTCCTTCTTTATAAAGAAATTCTTTATAGGTAATATCATCTTGTTTTTGTTCAACACTTATATTCTCTATAGCATGCCTGGGTACTGTCCAAATTGGTAGTTTATTGTTTAATTTGTATTGATACTTTTTCCAGACAGGCAGTAACACATTCCTTAATATGTGACTTTTGAATGTCTTGTCCACTGTTTTATCATATATTAAATAAGCATGCCATCCATATAACAAACCATAGCCTTCTATATTCAATATGCTTTCCTCTGTCAAATTCATCCAATCACTAATTGCTGATAATGCAGCTGCCTCATGATTGGGCATTTTGAGACCTCCTCTTTCACGTACATCTTGCATTATCTTCTGCTTAACTCGGGGTCTCTTTCCTGCCCAAACAAATTTATTAATTCCCTGCTGCCATTCCTTTAAATTTTCATCTTTTTTAAGTATTGGAATCATTTGAAAGAGAAATAAGAACTTTGGTAAAACATTCATTTTTACTGCTGCTACTCTTCCCATCAGAGACAGTTGAAGTTTTTTCCAGTTTTCCATCTCCCTCTGTATTTTTTGCCACAACAGTTCATAATTATACTTATATAATTTCACATTGGAAGTTGTAATGTAAACCCCTAGGTATTTAACCTTCTTAGCTATTTCAAATCCCATAAGTCTTTCTACTTCTTCTTTTTGATTCCTGGTCATATTTTTAGTTATTATCTTTGTTTTACCTGCATTTATTTTAAATCCAGAAACTTCTCCATATTGATTAATTATTTCCATTAAATCTATAACCGATTGTACTGGTTGAGTCAAGGTAACAAGCAAATCGTCTGCAAATGCTCTTAATTTATACTCATGTTGCCTAATTTTAATTCCCTTTATTTCATCTAACCCACGTATTTTACTCAGTAAAACTTCCAGCGACAAAATGAACAACAATGGAGACAAAAGGCATCCTTGCCTTGTTCCTGTTTCTATATTAAAAGTATCTGTTAAACCACTATTAATTATTATTTGCGCTGTTTGTTTCTGGTATATTGCCTTAATAGATTGTGTATTCCCCAAACTGCATCTTTTCTATTAATTTCAGTAAAAATTGCCAATTCAATCTATCGAATGCTTTCTCTGCATCGAGAAATATTAGCACTGCAGGGATTTGGTTGTGCTTTCCCAAATATTCTAATAAATTAACAATTTGCCTTACATTACTTTTCATTTGTCTACCACTTATAAAACCCATTTGGTCATGATGAATCATCTGTTGCATAACTGTCATTAATCTATTTGCTAATATTTTGGCAAAAATTTTATAATCTGTATTTAAAAGTGATATTGGCCTATAATTTTTTGGTTGCATATGGTCTTGTTCCTCCTTTGGAATTAAAGAAATAAAAGCTGTTTTCCATGATGGGGGTATCCCTCCTCCAAGTTGTATGTTATTAAATAGTTCTTTAAGTGATTCCACCATTTCCAGTTGCAAATGTTTATAATATACTGCTGTCAGACCATCTGTCCCAGGTGCTTTGCCCACCTTTAGCTGTTTAATTGCAAACAAAATTTCCTCAGTAGTTATCAATTGATTTAAACTATCCCTTTGCTCTTTGAAACTATACAAATATTCTCTTTCTGTAAATAACTATCTGTGTCCATATCCTGAATTTTCTCACTAGTGTATAACTTAGTATAAAATTCCAAAAATGCTTTTTTAATCTTCTCTTGCTGTTAAACCTCTTTGCCTTTATAGTTTATTTTCTCTATCATCCGTGATTTTTGTTTCTTCCTTAGTAAGTATGCTAACCATCTACCTGGTTTATTAGCATTACAAAAAGTGTTGTGTTTAGCGTATTGTAAATTTGTTGCAACTTGATCTGCCATTAACATGTCAAATTGACCCTTCAATAAGTTAATTACCTCTTTAATTTTCTTATCTGTTGGATTAGCTATTAAAGCTTGCTCTTTCTTTTTAATTTCATCTTCTAGTTCTTTCCTTTCTTCCCCTGTTTCTTTCTATGTTTATTGTTCAAATATATCAATATACCTCTCATATAAGCTTTACTCGCATCCCAAACCATTTCCATTGATGTACCCTTATGCATATTCATAATAAACATTTCTTTCATAATTTTTTTACATTCGTTTATATTTTCCTCATATCTAAACAAATTTTCATTCAGTCTCCAAGATCTCTTGTGTCCCTTGCCATACTCCAATTCCATCCACACTGGACTGTGATCCGTTAAAGTCCTCAGGGATATCTTCGTGCTCTTCACCCTGGAATAAAGATCATTAGTAATTAGTATAAAATCAATCCTAGAAAAGGATTGATGCCTATCTGAAAAAAAAGTAAAGTTGTTTTCTTCTGGGTTCTTCTCTCACCAAATATCTCTCAATTCCATATCCTCCATCATTTCAAAAAAGTGTTAAAACATTTTGCTTAAGTCCCTTTTTGTCTTTTTTGGTATCCAAAACTCCATTCCAATCACCCAATAAAATACAAGTTCTATAATCCCACTGTAACAACTTGGAATGTAGAAGATTATAAAATTTTTCCTGTTGCTGATTCGGCGCATATAATCCAATTAAAAGTATTTTTTCACTTTTTATTAGAATTTTGATTGCTATAAATCTTCCTTGATCATCTGCTTCGATTAAATTAACAATTAAGTCTGGTTTAAGATATACAATGTTCTGGGAAGTCTAGGGGGGAGGGGGGAGGGGGAAAAGGGGAGGGGAGGGGGAGGGAAGTCTAGGGGGGAGGGGGAAAAGAGAAGGGGAGGGGGAGGGATAAGAGGGGGGAGGGGGAGGGGATAGGTGAGGGAGGGGGCTGGGTGAGGGGAGAAAATGTATTCTTTTAAAAACTTTTTAATAAAAAAAAGATATACAACTATGCCATTTTTCTTGTCTTGTGCCAACGCAACAAAGTGTGTTCCTAATCTTGTATTTTTTATCTTGACTTCTAATATGAGTCTCTTGTAAACAAATTACATCATTTTTAAATTGTTTCAAATAGTGAAATATTTTCCTCCTCTGAAAGACAATTGAGCTGAGAGATGGAGAGGCAGACCAGTGACCCAGCCCAACATCTGAGTGGAGTCAGTGTGGTGCAAATGGAGGTGACTGATCAGTGGTGAGCTAGGTGGCAGCAGACTAGCAGTTGTGAACAGCACGGCAAACCTTGAGCAGAAGTGGTGCAGAGCTAAGTGGCAGAGGAGTGAACCACCCAGAGCAGTGGTGCCCACAGCAGTGGCTGAGAGCAGCATGGCAGACCAGCAACAGCTGAGTGCAGTGCGGCAGACCAGCTAAATGGAGCAAATGCCCACATCAGCACATTGTACCTGAAAACCCTGGCAGTGGCCAGGCAACCGAAGGGCAAGAAAGCAGGGAAGAGAAGGCTAAGTACAAAATACTTTTGGACAGGGAGGGAAGGGATAAATGTTCAATGCAGGGAGTAGAAGGTTAAAAGCAAAGCATCTTCTAGAAAACAGCCTGAGATTTCCAACAAAAAAGAAATGCATATTAGTTTATAAAGGGTCAAGAACTCTTGTAAATTCTTAAATTTTTAAAATCTCTGAAAAGAATCTCTTAAATTCTTTTTTCAAATTTTTTAATTTCTTTTTTCAATTTTTAAATTTCTTGTTCAAATTTTAATCTTTTTTCAAATATCATTTTTAATTTTAAATTCTTTTTTCAAATTTTTAAATCTTTTAATCTTTTAATTTTAAATTTCTTCAGTTTTTTAAAAAACATTTCAACTTTCTCACTTTTTTCAATTAAAAAATTGAAAAAAGTTTACTTATTTTAATTCATCAAAAAAATTTAAATACTTAACGAGCTAAGAGAAAAAAATAAACCATGGAAAAAGAGATAGACACTTCAAAACATTGAAGATAGTGATGAATTTTTCAAGACAGAACAAAAGGCCAAGAACTCTTGTAAACCATTCTTCACAACAGGGAAATTAATTTTTAGACATTTTTAATTTTTTAACAAAGAATAATGTTATGGAAATAGAGACTGACATTATAGTACAGTGATGGCAAACCTTTTTGGCGTTCTGTGCCAAAAGTCCTAGTATGTGAGCACTGTTGTACTTGCACATGCTGGCACCCATAATACAATTTGCGCCCCCATTTGGGCGCACAAGACCTCCATGCTTCCCCTGCCCATACGCCCCACACTGCGCATGCACACATGCACCCCCCCACACTGCACATGCGCACATTCACGCCACCCTGCACATGCATGTACCCTCCACGCTTGCGCCTCCACTTTTTCCAAGTGGGCCGACATGCCTCTTACTGGAGGACAATCAGATACTGGCCCATTTCCTGGCAAGACAGCCTTTCCCTGGACAGCGGCAGTGCTCTCGGTCCCACCACCTCAGCAGCGCCATTTGCTGGCTGGGGAAGCTCTGAACACATGGCCTTGCCTGGACTCCTACCCACTGGGAGCTGCAGGCCGAGCAGGTGTGGCTGGCAGGGCTTTGGCAGACCAGCAGCCGGTGAGGGCAGGGTTGGTGGTTGGCTGCCTGCACAGATAACCCCATGGCCACCATCAAAGCGGGGCTGAGATGCCCCTCTTGACTCACTCCACCAGCTGCGTGGGTTCCCTGGGCAGTGGGCATCACTGCACTGTCAACTCCAGTCACTCTGAAACTCAATGCGCAAAGCAAGAAATCCCAACCTAAACAAGGAGACCACACCCAAATAAAACATAATAGGGAGCAAACATCTAAAAAAAAATGATGACCCCCATATATGAACATAACAAAGAAAACCGATACACCCAAATTGAATACAATAGGGAACAAACAGCTTCCATAAAAAACAACCCATATATACCGTATATACTCGAATATAAGCCGAGTTTTTCAGCACGTTTTTCAGGCTGAAAAAAAAACCCCTCGACTTATATTCGAGGCTTGCATCTTTTTGCAGCTTCTTCCGCAGCTGGCTGGCTGCTTGCTTGCTCGCCGGCAGTGCCTTCTGCTCCTCTTTTGCCCCTCAACGGCTCCCAGCAACTGAGCAGAGAGGCGGCCGGTGCCTAACAAGCGGAAGCCAAAGCGCCGCCGCGGCATGGCTGGCTGCTCGCTCGCTCACCGGCAGTGCCTTCTGCTCAGTTGCTGGGAGCCGCTGAAGGGCAAAAGAGGAGCAGAAGGCGCTGCCGGCGAGCAAGCAAGCAGCCAGCCATGCCGCGGCCGTACCTCTCTGTTCCGTTGCTCTCATTCTCTCTCTTTCTCTCTCTGATTCTTTCTGTCTCTTTCTCTCATTCTCTCTTTCATTCTGTCTTTCTCTCCTTTTCATTCTTTCTCTCTGTGTCTCATTCTGTGTCTCATTCTGATTCTCTCTCTTTCTCTCTCTCTCATTCGCTCTTTCATTCTTCGCACTTATGACTGGTCATCATTTATGCACATTGTAGCATTCTTAACAACTGTGTCACTCATTTCACAACTGCTTCTCTTCACCATGGTGACAAGATTTTTGTTTTTGTTGATCCTCTTTTCCACTTACAGAGCTAGTTTACTGTTTTTCTTTGAAATCAATATTCAAAAACATTTAACCTACTGATGCCTCAATTAATGTAATTTTATTGGTATCTATTTTTATTTTGAAATTTACCAGTAGCCGCTGCATTTCCCACCCCCGGCTTATACTTGAGTCAATAAGTTTTCCCAGTTTTTTTGTGGTAAAATTGGGTGCCTCGGCTTATATTAGGGTCGACTTATACTCAAGTATATATGGTATGTATCTCGAGTTCAAGACCAATGGAAACATGTCAGAAGAAAACAACCAAGAGCAAAACCCCTATTATGTACCCTAGCCCATTCCAATTGAGCCCCTCTGGACCTGAACTTTCATAACCTCCTCCTAGAAGAAAATATGCAGACACTCACAAAAGAGCATTCATCAATAGTTTCTAAAATAGAAGCACAATCCAGCATTCTTGTGACAGGAAGAAAAGTATCCCAGACTTCCCCTCCATGCTGGTCTCCACCATCTCAGCCCCTTTACAACAGCCTCCCTTTCTCCACCACCCCTCTCATCCCTGTCAGTATTGTGGTAGGCAGCAGCACAAGTGATGGGGAGGGCAGCCTGACAATGACTTTGATTGGTTTGTTTTTCTTGCAGTTTATTATATTCTTACTAATTATGTACTAATCCATAATTTATTTCTACTTTCTTTCTCTCTTTCTCTGCTCTAGCCTTTATTTCTGGAAAGACAACTGCTTTAGCAAATTTGGTTTTTTATTATCATAGAAATAGCTTTGTCCTTCATGTTCTTGTCTAGATTTACCATTGATGCCTCCTTTTCAATTTTTGAGACAATTTTTGTCTCTAATTTTTTTTTGTATTATATGGAAAGGCAGTCAATTAAATGATACAATTATGTATTTATTTAACAAATTTATGTAGCTGCCATCTACCATTGGAATTCTGGATGACAAACAATAAAAACATAATGCAGGTGTCAGATCCCTATTGTGATACTGCCATTCAAGTGGGGAGGGAACCCCGGATTCTTTTACTCACTTATTGCTCTCATTCTGTTACCTATGTATCCTGTAATTCCCTAGTTTATAACTTTTACCCTGTCACCTGTTCTGCCCTGTGCTTTGATTTACCTTGGGGAATGTACAAGGGGAGAGGGCCATCTTTTTTTGCTCAGTTTGGAAGCCTTACAGAAGAAGCACATGGGAACTACTCCCTCTGGACTACTGTAACACTCTCTACATGAAGAGCACTCTCTACTTGAAGAGCCCTCGGAGGCTCCAACTGGTCCAGAATACAGCCATGCGGGTGATTATGGGGGTGACACGGCACTCCCATGTAACATCCCTCCTGCGTGAGCTGCACTGGCTCCCGGTGGTCTTCCGGGTGCAATTCAAGGTGTTGGTCACCACCTTTAAAGTGCTCCATGGCTTAGGACCGGGGTATATACGAGACCGCCTTCTGCCAGCGATAGCCTCCCACCGACCACCGACCAATACGCTCCCACAGAGAGGGGCTCCTCAGGGTGCCGTCAGCCAAACAATGCCGACTGGCGACACCCAGGAGAAGAGCCTTCTCTGTGGGGGCACCAGCCCTCTGGAATGAGCTGCCGCTAGAGGTCTGTATGATCCTCGACTTGTGTACCTTTTGCTGCGCCCTGAAGACCCTTTTGTTCCAACAAGCCGGGCTGGCCTAATATGTACTTTATCATGGGTGTATGTTAGTTTTTAATCTTGTGGGCCAAATTTTTATATATTCGGTTTTAAATTGTTTTTAAATTTTATAAATCTATATGTGTTTTAATATGGCTGTACACCGCCCTGAGTCCTTCGGGAGAAGGGCGGTATAGAAGTCCAATAAATAATAATAATAAAATAATTTTCTCTTACTCAGGACGACCATTTCCACAACATCTTCACACCTGTGGATTGGCTCATTCACCATCAAACTGAGGGGAGGGGTTTCTAACCACTTTATTCTAATGGGGAGAACTCCAACCCTGCTTTGCATTGTCTTGCATTCACTTCCTTTCAATAAAAGTTTCCTTTTGAAATGCTAAAGTTTCGAGAGTCCATGCTTTCTTGAACAGGAAGGAGAGGCAGGACCTTACATAAAGCAGGGTCTGCAAAAGTGGTCAACTTGGAGAAGCAAACTCACTCGAAAGAGGGGACCCTTTGCTCGGACAATGTCCGAGCAAAGCAGTGAGCAAGGAGAGGGAGAATGCTGGGGTGAGACCACCACCACCCAGCCAGAAGCCAGTTCCTTCTGCCCCATCAAAGACATTGAAGCCATTTTGGAGACCCCCACAAAGCCCAGATGGTTGATCAGAGTAGGGAAGAAAGGTAACTGGGACGGAAGAACCTGAGGAGTCACCCTCACCTGGGGCAGTCGAATACCAGGTTGGAAATAAGAGCTGGAAGCCCTGTCTGACCAGGAAGAGCTGATCAAAGAACCGGGCAGAGATAACCACCTCAAGAGAAATGTTATGCAGTTCATGATGGAGGCTTTTGAAAATCTCAGAAACGGGGGAATTAGATTGACACCAGAGAGGGAGCGAGGCAGCAGCAGCAGCCAATGGGGCCAGGGCTGCCGCTCCAGATTCAGCAGCAGCAGGCCAAGGAGATGTGGTGGGTGGGGCAACAGTCGTCCAGGTGAACCCACCCCGTGCAGCACCAGCCCCTGCAATTGTCTCTGGCCAGCCCAGAGTGCTGCAACTGGAGAGGAAGACGCCCCCAGGAGTAAAGTTCGATGGTGACTCACAGCAACTGGGGTTTTTCCTGGCACATTTCCTCATGTACATGCAGGAGTATGGGAGGGATTTCCAGACCCAGGGTGCTCAGGTCTGAGTCATCACCCTGACCCTGGAAGGGGCAGCTGCCCATTGGATGGTGACCCTCCACAACGCAGACGCCTCTGAACTGTGGAATTTCAACTGATTCATGATGGCTCTCCGCCACTGATTTGAAGACTCCTTGGCAGATCGCAAAGCTCGCGATCGCATCAGAACCATGAAACAGGAGCGCTGGCCAGTAGCTGAATACACTGAAAAGTTCTGAGACCTCACCTACAGAATGGACTGGCCAGAAGACATCCTAGTGAGCTGGTTAAAAGATGGCCTGAATGACAACCTCTACCATACCTGCCTGGCCCCAGACCACCTGCATGACTGGTACATCCTGGCCAAAGAAGTTGAGATTGACATGGCCAGAAACCTGTACTGAGAGGAAAGATTCTGGAAGAGATCCCCACCCAGGGGAGCAATTCAAGGTGTAAAAGCCCCTGGCACCGAGATCATCTGCCTGCTTCAATTGCAAAAAGGAGGAGCACCATGCAGCTGAGTGTCATTCAAAAACTCCCGCTCGAAAGCCAGAACACCTGTCCAGAGGAAAGCCTGCAAAAACAACCCCCCCCAAGGAAAAGACACCGCACTGAGAAGTGTTTTGCCCCCCCGCAAAATTGGGGGGGCGGAACTCTGGCATCACCTGGGTAGGAATCGGGCTTGTCCGAGAGTGACACTGAAGATGACCTGCTGGTAAGTGAACCGATTGAGCCACTCATCCTGCCCCTAAGACTATTTGTCTCCAGTCAGGGGAAAAGAGTGAAAATCTCAGCCCTCTTGGACTCAGGGTACACCCAGTGTTTGATTAACCCAACCCTGGTGGGAAAATTGGGCATACACTTGCGGAAGCTAAAAATTCCCATTGCGTTTTGCCAGTTAGATGGGTCAGTCTTGGGGGGGGGACCGGACATTTTTGCACAGAACCTCTGGACCTAGCAATGGGGACTCATGATGAGACTCACTTTCATTGTGGCACCCAGAATGGAATGACTGCTAGTTCTAGGGCTCACCTGGTTGAGGAAATGGAACCCCAGAGTGAACTGGAAGCAGGGATCTCTTAAGATTTCAATGGGGAGTGACTGGACCAAATGGCCGAAGGGAGGAACTGGGGGGGAGACTGAAACAAAGAAGCAGCAATGGCAAGAAAGGCTGTGCCAACCCAGGGCATCCCCAGGGAGTACAAGGACCTAGCTGAGGTGTTCAGCGAAGAAGACTCTGATGAGCTCCCCCCCACCGGTCCAGACTGTGCTATCGAGATCCTCCCAGGGGCAAACTACCAAAACTAAAAATGTATAGCAGATGTAATGTCCTCCAGGGAACTCGAGGAGTTCAGAGCCTTCATAGATAAAAACCTGGCAAGAGGTTTCATTGAACCAACATGACCAAAAATTGCTGCCCCAGTGCTATTCTGAGAAGAAAGATGGGTCTTTGTGCCTTTGTGTGGTTTATAGAAATTTAAACACTGTGAACATGAAGAATATGTACCCCCTCCGCCTCATGAAAGACAAGTTAGCCCACCTCTCCAAAGGGACTTTTTTTTCAAAACTGGAATTTAAGAGAGGATTATTTATTGTAGAGTTACCTAAAAGTAGGGGGAATACTGTTATTTGGATTGTAACAGGCCTTATTTCCAAGCAGGCCCACTTCGTTCCCTTCCAAAAAATCCCCACTGCTAAGGCACTCGCCAAACTGTTCCTGCAGCATTTACCGACTACACAAAAGGCTCCACAAAGGCTAATATTTGATTGGAGCATCCAATTCACTTCAAAGTTTTGGAAGGCCTTTTTGGACTTTCTCGGAATCAGCCAGTCCCTAAGTTCTAGTCATCATCCTCAAACTAATGGATCGACAGAGAGATTGAACTCAGTTCTGGAACAATATTTAAGATGCTTTATTAACTATCAACAAGATAACTGGACTGACCTCCTGCCTTTTGCAGAACTTGTCTATGTTAGAACTTGTCTAACTCTGTGCACTCTAGCACTGGGTTCACTCTATTTCGAGTTGCCACTGGCCAGGACTTCATCCCAATGCCAGAAGTATCAGTAGAGGGACCAACCATACCCTCCCTTAAGGAGTGGATACAACTACAAAACACCTGGCCAGTAGTGAGACTAGCCTGAATGAGGCTTGAGATGCTTTTAAAGCCCAAACTGACAAAAGAAAAACTCAGTGCTCAAACAAAGTAGTTTCACAAACTCTTAACTATTATTGATCCAATTAAAACCTACTTTTATCTTTCCAGTGTTTTGAAATAACAAACCTCATAACTAAAAAATGATTTAATTCCTTACACTGCATTGAGTAGAATGCATTAGAAGATAGGGGCAGTGAATCAAATTTGGTATATATTTAGAAAGGTGGTTGGGTGATTTTTCCAATTGCTTTTATTAAAACCCCAGACTAATTGGACATCTATTTCCCTATACCTGGTATTGAAAAAAATATCCTCATGTTTAAAATAGGAATGGTTAACTAATTGGGAAATGGGTCAGGAGTAGAAAGAACACTGGAGCACCATTGGATGAAGACTCAAAGTAAGTCTGATCAGATATTACAGTAGGTATTACTTCATGGTAACTGTGAATAGGGATTGTGAAACATCAATGTATCTCTACCATTATTGCATCTGCTGATAGCTATCCAACAACCCTTTCCAAGGTGACTTGATCCCTATTGGGTAGGGAGGGCCCCTCAGATATCTGTCTGTGAATTGAGGAAATGAAGAAAATGTCTTGCACATTTTTCTAGATTCTTTTAATTGTTTTTATACATGATTATTTGAGTGCTACTTTTTCCATGGGACCCATTATAATTTATTCACATTTGCTTTCAGGTATATTTTTTATGGTGCCACGCAAAGGATGTTATCCAGTCCTTCAAAACACTGGAGAGGTAAAGTGAATACTATGCAGGGAGGGAGGTAATAAAATGTTTTTAATGTTTAATTAAAATATATCAATAATCCTAAGAAATTATGAGTATAACCATTTATTGCAATCAAACAATAGAAATAATGGTTTGATGTCAGTATTAATTGTAATTTTTCATAAGTATGGTTGTAAAAAATGTCATGTCTCCTAGTTTACTGCTAGTCCTAAATTATTTTTCTCCACCTATAAACCCTAATGAGCCATAATGAGTTCCCCTTTCAGTCAGAATTCAGGCTAAGTACTGAGACAGCATTGATTGCACTTGTGGATGAACTTTGGAGAACTTGAGACGTGAGTGGTGTGTTCACCCTGGCTCTTCTGGATCTCTAAGCTGCTTTTGATATCATCAACCATTTTGCTGGACCAGCCTTGAGGAGGCATGGGAGGACACTGTTCTGCTATGGTTCTTCTTTCTCCATGGCAGTCAATCTTGGTGGGGGAGGAGAGGTCCATCGCTCTAGGCCCCTGTTATCTGGGGTGCCTTCCAGCCACTCCTTATCTCACCTTGCCCACCTTGGCCGGTGCCTAGAGTCACGCCCGTGGCTTGTCTGCTGCTGCTGTCTGGCATCCTTGCTCGCTAGCCTCAACCACATGGCCCACCTGGCCCAGCCCACTTACCTGCCTTCGCACTGACCCCCCTTGCAACCCAGCTCCCTGCCTGCCTGGTAAGCCTTCCTTCACTGTTCTCTGCTGCCTCCCATGTGACCCAGCTCCCTGCCTGGTGAGCCTTTGAGCAGCAACACCCTTTGCCATGGTACATTTGCGCTCAAGGCAGCCCTCATGTCCCGCTGCTACTTCCAGCCTTTATTGGTGCAGCTGGACAGAGGGAGTGACCTGCTCTCCACCGTGAGACACTGGCCTGCTGCCACCGCTGCTGCCTCCTCATTGCCAGCCTGAATGGCCTGCCGCCACTGCCTCATTGCCAGCCTGAATGGCCTGTTGCTGCAGCCTCATTGTCGGTCTGCCACTGCTGCCTCCTGATTGCTGGTTCGAATGGCTTGCCGCCACTGCTGATGCAGTCGCTGCCTCAAAAGTGGCCATTTGGGCCAGCAATGAGGAGGCGGTGGCAGGTTGTTCGGGATGGCAACAAGGAGGAGGAGGCGGCATGCCATTCAGGCCGACAGTGAGGAGGAGGCATTGGCGGCAGGCTGTTCAGGCCAGCAATGAGGAGGCGGCAGTGGCAGTAGCAGGCAATTCAGGCCAGCAATGAAAAGGAGGCGGCAGGCTGTTTGGGCCAGCACTGAGGAGGCGCAGGCCAGTGTCTCAGGGCAGAGTTTTGCCCAGCTGCACCAACGAAGGCCATAAGTAGCTGCCTGCCATTTCCTGCTGCAAAAATCTTTTTTAAAACCCTGACTGTTTGGGCAGTGAGACCCAGCAAGAGATGAGGCGCCAGACAATCAGCTGCTTCTCTCTACC